>VZRL01004623.1:897407-1112383 GCA_013397895.1 Origma solitaria
GGCGCGGGCTCGGCGGAGGGTAGGGGGGCGGCAGCGGGGGGCCGGGCCGGGCGGGGCGCGATGTGCCCGCGGCCCTCTGGTCGCAGCAGCTTCGCCCCGGCCGCCGTCCCCGCCGCAGCCTGAGGGGCGCTGAGGAGAACGGAAGGTTTTTGGAAGAGGCGCGCAGAGTAGCCCCGGGCTGACCGCCGGCCCCGCCCGCAGGCTCACGCCATGCTGCGGGCGCTTCCCCGTCCCTGAGGGGAGGCGAAGGGGCGGCAGGGGACGGCGGCGACGCAGTTGCTAAGGTAATGGGAGTGGGCTGCTCTCCTCGCCGTCTTTTTGCTGCTTATCCGCATCTGTGTGGCGGGCGCTTGTCACTCGGCTCTGCCCTGACAGCGGGATCCCGGTGCTGGTCCTGCCGCGGAGAGGGGAGCGCCGAGCCCCCGGGGTGGGAGTTCGCTCCCCGTCGGTGGTAGCGGACAGGTGCAAGGCGTGTGTTCTGCGTGTGTGTTGCGTGTGTGTGTCTGTGTTTGTGGTGCCTGCCCGGGGGGAGGCCGTGCCCTGCCCGGGCTGTGCGGGACCCCCGAGAGCACTGCGGTTGCGGTTCACCCTCCCGCGGGGTGCCGGGGAAGGCTCCTGGCCTCGGGTCCCGGCGCAGGAGGTGCCTCAGCGCTGTCCGGGCGGTGCGGGGGTGCCCACGCCCGGCGGGGCGCGGCTCAGGGGACGCGGTGTCCCGGCAGGTGTGAGGGCAGTGCCCGGGCAGCCAGAGCTCGGTGGGGACACAGGACAAGTTGTGGTGCCCAGAAACCGCAGGTCTTTTCGGGGAAGGCCTCGGAGAAGGACGAGGGGGAACAAGCGCTGGGGTACAGCTTGAAGGGAGAGCTAGTGCCCTGTGGGAAAACTTGGAAACTGTTTCGCTTCGGTAGCGTATTGCAATAATACACTTCCATCCGCCGACAAAGTGCGTTTGCATGAAGACAGATCGGTGTGTGAGAGTAAAGCTGCCAGGCACTCTCCTCCCAGAATCTTAATCTCCTGTGACACTGAAAGCATCTTCTTAGTCACTAGCTGTGATGGCATAAGTAGTGTGTTGCAAGGCCAGTAAGAATCTTTAAGTGGTTTTTTTTTCCTGAGGAAGATGCTGATTTTTGTATCAATAAAGGCACGCTGCCGCTTGTAGCCGCAGACATAATAGCAGCCAGGGCTGCCGCTCCGAGGAGCCGACTACGCCTGTGGCTCCGAGCCTGGCGTCCCGTCTGCACCGGCGCTGCCCTCGCTGGGGCGGCCTAGGTAAGTCGGGGCTTCCTTCAGCTGACCTCCAAGGATCTCGTCAGAACTGCATCCCAGCTGTAGCCTGTGTGCTACATGATGCTTCCCTGAAATTAAGGATATGCATAATTGCTCTTGATTGAATTTTATTTGCTAACTGCCAGTGTGTAGGGATTGGAAAGCAGGAAAATCTGTCTTTGATAAAAAAGTCATGCTGTAAAACTCACCTTTGCCGTGTTGCAGTAGATATTGGTGGTTTCCCAACCCAAAGAAAGCTGCCTTTCCTGTGTGTTTCTGTGTTTCTGGAGGAAGTGCTTTGTGAGCTGTGAGTATGAAAAGTGCTTTCTAAAGGTGTAGCGGTTTTTGGAATTGCTTCCTGGAGAACATAGTGAAAGAGGTTAACTGTAGTTCAAACCTTTGGGGATTTCAGATGTTTGATATCATCCTAACTATGCTTCAGGTCCATTTGGGATTTATTTTTGAGTGGAAGTTTGTGTATATTTTATATAATAATTTTGTTTTATTTTTTTTAATTTTATTTTTTATTTTAATGCCAGATTTGTTCTAATCTTGCAGGTCAGAAGAACTAGCAATTGTTTACTATCGGGTTATGATCCGTAATACTTTCTCACCAGCTGATTTGGAACATTTTCACTATACTTCTTTGTCAATCTGCTTTAAAAAGAGGTCAGATGTTGAAGAGCAGTTATTGACTTGGGGGCATATGGTTACAAGGACAGAATAATAGTGTTCATTGCTTGAATGTGTGTATGAAATGCTGAAGAAACTGTTTAGACTCATCTAATATTGACTTTATTTTTAGATGAGCTGTTCCTTTTTTTAATGACCTGACTGATAGAACAATTGATGACAAACATTCCAATTCCCTTCCTAACTGGCTACAAGTGTGATGGATTATATAGCCCTTTTTTCCCCCATTCTGAACTGTATTAGAGGGAAAAATAGTTATTTGCTACATGTCTTATACTGAGGTTTATGGTAATAGAAGATTGCTGTTCACCAGAGTGATTTTTCTGGTTTTTTTTCCCCCTTGATACTCTTTCCTTCTAAGAAAAGTTGCAGTAGGTTGCTGCATACAGCAATTGTCAATGCTGCTTGCCTTAGTTTATCTCTGACAGTTCCTATGATGCAGGTAGTGCAGATATCTATTTCAATCAATAATGCCTGTGGATAAGAGGAAAAGGTGTGTTCCTCTTAAAGCAGCATTTACCTCCTTGCTAACCACTTACAAGGTGTTTCAGTGTCTAGCATGTAATTCTCGTGGAGCACTGGTACAGCAGAGGTGAGCAGAGCACTTTTCATTCATGGCAGTAACTCTGCTTTTGTTAATGTTTCTGAGGCAGCTGAGGAGATCTGAATGTATGGACAGGAAATTCTAGGCTTTGTTGTCATCCCTTCGAGCAGCCAAGAAGGGGAGAAAAGGAGAGGGCAGTCCTGTCCCAGCAGACTGCAGCAAACTAACAGATGGCAGGGAAAGAGAAGAAGCTAATATATGTGGAGTAGCAGGAAGAGAAAATAGCTGCAGTGTGTCATTTTAACATGGTATGTTAGGATGCTATGTTAGTTTGTGGTGAAACTTCGGGATCTTGCTGTGCTGTGGCTCAGGCTTCCTAACAGAAACACCAGGGTGCTGTGGGGTGATGATTTTTTTTCTTTCCTTGATAATGATAGAAGTCCTCAGCTTTTCAAGAATGAGGGATAACTAATCCGCGGGCTTTGGTTGGGTATACCTTTGATATCCAAATCAAGCACTGCTCTTGCATAGTGTCTGCAGAACAAGGGTGAATTGCTCTTCCCATGCCCAGTGTTACAAGAGTTGAGTTTTGCCCTTAAAATAGGTTATTGTGTTGTTTGTGCTTGTTACCTGGAGCTCTCTCACCGAGGCTCTCTAGAAGAGAGATTGTAGGAACAAACAGGTCCACTTCACTGAGCTGCCCTGGACTGTTTCAGGTTACAAATATTGCACTTAGTTGTCAGAATTGGTCGGCTCTTGTTTCCTCCTGGGACTCTTCTCAACATCTTCATGGCTGCATTATTATCTATTTCATTTCACACCATGGCATTATAATTGCAAAGAAAACCTGGGCAGAATAAGAAAATTATGTTGATTATTTGAAAGGGAATTTTTTTCATGTCAGTCTTTGAACTGCTGTTCCCCCTGTGGTGTAAGATAGCACTCTGCCATGTGAAGTATCAAGCAGCATGGTAGCCCTGTGCTATTACTCAAGGTGTAGTAGTACTTTTAACCCTGGTCACTTGCAGCTCGGTCTGCATGAGACAAGCTGACCAGAGCTGTGCTGGCCAAGCACATGTCAGAAACATCTGGGTGGCTGTAGGTGGTGATGGATACCATCTTGGGCTTTTTTCAGAAGCATCTGGTCAGTCACTTTGTTCCTCTGGAGTTACACATCTGACTTCCTCAGGCTACAAAATTTCCTCTTTGCATCTTTGAGCACTTACGTATAGTTGAACATGTCTTCATATTCTGAACTGAATTATTATGTTCCTACATCTCTAAATCTATTTTTTCTGTGATTTCTACCTCCATTCTTCATCTCTTAACTTTCTGTCTGGTGACTGTGAGAGTAATGCTTGCATTGTGGTGATGGTGGATTCATGGGGGTTTAGAGGTGGCTAGAATACTTTGAAAAAATTGATGTATCTTTATATCCTTGAAAAGATAATAATAGATGTATCATGGAGAGTTCTAAACTGCTTGATTACAGCTTTCCTTTAATAATATAGTGGCTTTTAAAAGTTTATAGAGGACTATATTAGTGTATCTGCAGTGTTTTCTTAATATGTATAAATTTTACCAGGAAAAGATGTTTCCATGATATCAGTTACTGTTTCTAGCTGGAGTAATAGCATATTGTGGTGACTGAGGAATGAGCTAATTTCTGTTGTTGTGCTCTGTCTATGAAGAGGAGCAAGAAAGAGGAGCTAATTTGTGTTTTTCTTGTTGGTTGCCAAGCTCAAGAAAGATTGTGGAGTCAAGAGAGACTGCTGCTACCCACTTGTGTTGCATCAGATCTCATACTATTTTTTAACATCTCTGTAGCGGGTGGCAAAGAATGTGGAAGGAAGGAAAGAGAAGACTAAAATTTCAGTGAGCAATAGGGTTCTGACACTTTGACATCCCAGGAGCTTTGCATTGTCATGCTGGAAGCAGCTATCTGTTCCTGGACTCAGCAGCACACGTACTGCCCTTTGCCTGCACAGGGGTGGTGGGGACCATGAGTCAGTGAGGAGGAATTAGTACTGCACTTTTGCAGGAATTTTCAGTTGCACACTATAAACATTATCCCAGTGGTAAAGGACAGAATTTAATCTTTTCATTGTGCATATAGAACTTGGCATCAGTGATGAAAGGTTCATGGGGCAGTTAAAGATCCTCACACTGATTACTACAGAGCTACTATGTGTGTTGAGCAAATGATAACTAATGGCTTGCAAGTCAGGGTTTAGATGTCCAATTTATTGCTCCGTCATTTGTGATGTGAATGTGGGAAGTCACTTAATTTCACTGTGTTTTAGTTTATAATTTTGTAAAAGAAAATATTATTTGCCTCTGTCACAGATGAGCAACTAGTTTTAGATTATGTGTTTGTCAGTGTAACAGCAATCTGGCAGAGATATGTATTAGCTCAATTAAGCTGTCTTCTTAGGAGTGTTACAGTATAACAGCAGCAGTAGTAAAGTGTATTAGTATTTATAATGTATGTAGCCTATACTGGTATTTGTAGCAGTCCAGTTATGGCATTGTGAAGTTCAGGTTAAATGAAACACAGCACTGGGATTTGTAGGCTCTGCTGAACTGTGTGGGTGTGTGGTGTGTGGACTTGAGCTAGGTAATTCAGGAGTGGCTTAAGTGCTTTTTCATTGCAATTACCGAAGTGATTTGTGTGTAATTTGCATCTGAAAAGGCTGTGTGCTGTTGTGATAAACAGCAGGGCAGTGAAATCATAGTATATTGCATCATATCCTTGAAGTAGGTGGGATGCAACCAGTTGTGTTCATTTGCACCAAGGGTATTTCATGGTGCCACATCTTCAAGGACACCTGTGCTTTTGGATAGCAAATTTCCCATTTTATTTGATTGTAGGGTAGTTGCAATTTTCCATCCTCTTGAGAATGAACAACCAGCAAGAACTCTAAGCACTTTGGGGCATTTTAAATGAATTTATGCAGTCACTGATCAATGCAGGGCTGGATTGATTCTATCAACTTGCATAAGATTGCTTGAAGGGAACTTCATTTTAGCAAGCGCTGTTTGGAACAGGGAGTATAGGTGGAGTAAATCTGAATTTGGAATCTAACAGATACTGAGGCCTATGTTTTGTTTGTTTAGGGTTTTTTAAAATTTTAATATTTTCTTGTCAGTCTGTATTAGAGCATCTATTATTTTGTACTTCTTCTCATTCAGTTTTATACTTGAATCGAATCAATTTTTTTCACTTGTTTTCAACTTACTGGATACAGTGTAAAATACAAAGTGCAGCCTATCCCCCAGAAGCAGCTTACTGTAGTTGCAATTGCTATTTTCTACGGTACATAAAGGCAAGGCACTTTCAGAGATGGTGTATTTGATGGACCAGCTTCATAGAACAGGATGCTCTTAGCACACCTTAACTGATCCAGTGGAAGATTTATATTGGAGAATGGATTAGAAGTCTACCCTCAAGCTCTGTATTATCAGTACGGTTACTCATTTTCCACAGGGAATGGTTCTGGCCAATAAATTGGAATTGTTGCAAAACAACAAAATACAGCTTCAGCTTTGTAACTGCTGCTCCTTGCAGGCTGATAGTGCTGAATAAATACTGTTGTAGTTTGGGATCACCAATTCACATGAAGTTCAAAGTTGAGCTATAGCTATCTCTTTGCATTTCTAAATTTGTATAGCACTGACACTTGTTTTAGTTAAATATTCAGCATATACTTGCTATCACATTCTTTGTAGCTATCCTTGGTAACAGCATGTTGGCTCAGGGCCTTTCCAAGAGGCCTTGTGCTCACAGCAGTTTTATTTTATTGGAAGGGAGATTGATTACCAGTGAATACTGCATTTTTTTTTTTCTGAATTCTTTGGAAGAGGGATGGATGTATTGGAGGCAGTTTCTTCCTGGTACAACATAATTTTGGTCCATTAAAAGTAAATTTAGTATGCAAGTGCCCATTTTAACAATTGATTTCATAAAGGGAAAAAATTGCCTAGTTAACCAGTAATTCATATGTCAATATTCACTACCATCCATCTCCATTCCATTTTTCCTTCCGGTTATCTTGCAAAGTCGGGACCTAGTCAAAGTTAGATGCCAAAACTTATTTTCTATTGGTTTCCACCCCTAGGTTTCCTGGATGTAACATCCAGATCTAGACAGTATTCTCAGCATTCTAGAAATAGCTAAAAATATCTGCAGATTTAGAAATATATAGAATCAAAATGGAGTGGTGGCAACTGCGGAAATGGAAGTAATGCACATCTCTGGTTTATCAGGAAGCAGTCTGATCACCTGCCAGGTGACTGAGGCAGATCACCAATGACTGACACAGATGGAATAACTGGAATTGTCCATCCTGATTGTTGTCTGTTAGACAGTTATGTGACAATGTGAGCACTACCACAGGTGTTGCAGATGGAGAGAAAACTGCTCAAGACTATGAAGAGTACCCTTTTTAGAGGTGGTATGAGGTCATGGTGATCCCTGGTTAGCAATATTCTGCTTAGACCACCACACCATGAATATTTACTCTTTTTATTAGTGATCATACATAATTGGGAACAGCAAGTGATTGGGAAGGAGTACCTAGAGACACCTACACATCAGATTACTCAGGCACGGAGTTTAAATTTGTGTCTATCTGCAGGAAGCCAAGTAACTTGGATTGACTCATGTGTGAGAGCTAGTTTGGTCTAAAAGATGGCTGTGTCCATACTGCATATCCTTGGCCAGAAGGGTCTCAGACCTCTGGTCCTCAGCTGGTATCTCTGTGGCCTGAAGATACAATGATTTTTGTGGATTTTTTTTTTTCCCCAGCACTGTGTTTAAAAAAAAAAGGTGAGATTGTCCTGCAGCCCACCAGAAGACTGTGCATTGTAGGTCTTGGGACTTGTTGGGAAGCTGTACCGTGTTGTTGAACCTATTGAGAGACTGTTGCAGGCATGGATAAGAAGTAGGAAGCCAAACCCTGGGTGAGATCATCCATGCTGACTCTTGAGAGCAAGTGCTGATGGTGCAGAACTCTTCCCAGACCTATGTCCGTTTAGACTGGGAGCTCTACAAAAGAGAACCTGGGAGCAAATTAGCATTAAGAATTGGGTGATCAGGAGCCCAGAGCTTGCTCCCTCCCCTTTGTACTGTGGGGAAATGTAGACATGCCTGTAAGATGTTTTGAGGCAAGTTTTCCACAGGAGAAGCATTTAGTTATTGAAGGGCACTGCACCTTTAGGAAATGTCTGTAAGAGTATTAGAAATTGGAAATCCCAGCCTTCATCTGGATCCCAGTTTCCCTAAAAAAGAAAGAAAAAGGGAGTGTCCTGGAATTGAGTCCTTTCTTCCTGCTCCGTCAGAGTGAGGCAAAAGATTCTTGGCTTGTTCCCTGACCTAGATGTGTGCCTATCCTTCATCCTGCCAGTTGTAGAGTGAGGAAAGTGTTGAGCTCCTGTGCTTCACTATGGGGCTTGCTGTACCTCAGAAGGAGGAGGAATGGGGTCTTTTAGAGGCCTTGAATTCTCCCAATGTGAACGAAACTGCTTTCCCACAAACGAAAAGGAGTTTGTTTGGCAAAAATTTGAACATTAAGTGCAGCTGCTGGAAGTGTTTATACTTTGTTCCTTAAAAAAGGCAGCAGACTAAGTATTGTTGATAGTACTGCAATGCTCAGCACTTGCAAGGAGGGGCAGAAGGTCTGGGATGGTCTTCTACTAGGAAACTATTTTCAGAGGAACTTCAGTTACAATTTGATGTCCAAAACAGTCATTTGAAGGATTTTTAGATATGTTTGGAGCTGTACTTCACTGATCAAAAGCAGACTTCCTTCTCTGTCCATCCTTGCAGGGAACAATGTCATGGTATCCAGGGTGGTGCCAGACCTTCGCTCTGTCACTGCTGACTGTGGTGTGGCTCCCTATGTGGTGATTCCCTGCCCCTGCCTCAGTAGCCTTTATGTCCTCTTCATCTGGCTCAGGGGATGACACACTTGCAGAGTCTTGACCCACTGGGCATGGTGGTGATATGCCATGTGTAGCACCAGTGTTCCCCCTCCTCACTAGAAAGGGAGCTGGTGGAGATGGTGGAGTTTTGATCTCAGCTCCAGTCTTCCTCCTGGCTTTGGTGCATTTGGATGGGAGTTGTATCTGTTCCTCTTTGGAAAGTTGTTTCACTAATTATGCGGGTTTACTTCTGAAGGAGGAGTAGAGGTGAATTGTGCAGTGCTTGGACTGAGCTACACCAGTCAAAAGCTTAGTTTATTCCAGGTAGGACCTGGGGATCCTCTGGTTGATTTATTCCACTTGGTCAATGGGATCAACTTAATGACAGGCTGTATGTTGCTTCCAGTATACACAACTTGCTTGGCATGCCCATGTCTTGGTTTAATGAAGTAATAATTAACCAGAAAAAGAACATGAAGACAAGATTCTTCCCAGTGCAATTTTAGAGAGATTTATGTAATGGATGTGAAATATCAGCTTAATATTAATGGAGATTAATTTAATTCAGAGTAAGTGATTTTTCCTTCAGTCTCTTCCCTCCTGTCACCTTAATAATGACTTATTTGAGCTAAATATTCTAGCAGATCAGGTAGAGATTTTTTCTATTAGGTGATTACCAGTTCAGCAATGCATGTGGTCATTTGATTTCTCAGGCTTGTGGGAAGTCATGTAGTCTAGTTGTATTTCACTAATTAGAAAAAAATAAACTAGGTATTAATGACATGAAATTGTAATTTACTTTATGCTTGTGTGCTAAAGTACTAAATTTCTCATGATTTGATATTAACACTACGTGTCAATTACAAGCTGCCCTTGAAATATATTAATTACATAGCATAAAGGTAATTTTCACTTATTGTCACCCAAAATTATATTTCAGCTGAGCAGTCCTGATAGATATCTCCATGGGAATTCATTTAGCAGATTCTGTTTTCTGTGATTCAGTTTCTCCGTATTTTAATAAACTACTTTATTTTATCTCAGATGTGCATGAAATGTTTTGCACTGCAAATTTTGTGTATTAAGTTGACGGTTTATTACGATGCAGAATAGGAGTTGAAATGTGACCTTGTATTAGTTTTTTAAATTCAGATTATATTTTCAAGAAATAGTCTGTTTTGCAGGATTTCTTCTAATTTTGTACATATTTCTTTCTCTATTATGTATAAACCCCAGAGTCTATAAGGACTCCTAGATGAGCTAATTTCTATGAAGCACATGGGGTTCTGTGTAAGATGTTTCTTACAGCAGTCTTGTTTCCAATGCTTTTTCTGACAGCAGTCAAGGTGTTTGAGAGCACTAAGGGGAATCTCTTAATTTACTGCTCAAATGTTTTCATTGAATTTACACATACACAGAGATTAAATAAACAGTATTTATGGATTGAAATGTTAAGGTTGTTGTATTTGAAATTTTATAATTACAGTTTTGTATCAGAAACTCTAAAAAGGTGAACTGGAAAAAATTATTGTCTTGATTTTCAGGGCATTTTTTTAATTGGTTATTCCACTTAAAAGTTCACTGATCCTTTGTGACATATGGGAGACTTACCTCTTTGCAGCTTCTGGTTTTTGGGAGAGTGTGAGGAGCCTGATCAGATAAGAGAGAGAGAGAGCTCTTACTGTGATTCAGTGCATTTTGTCAGCGGCTGCCTGTCTAATCCAGTGTGCTTATGTTTCTTGGGGGAAAAGCAGAAGTGTTCTATAATAAAGAATAAAACATAAAAAGGAAAAAATCAGAGGCAAATGTACCCTCTCTTTTTAGTATATTTTTGGGAATATTTTTCAAAGGCTTAATAGGCCATCTTATCCATAAACAAGAAGTTGAAGACTGCTGATTTTCTCCTTGTGTGTGGCAGAGTGAGAAAATGGCTAGCACAAATGGTTTTCAATTTTTATCACTTGATGCTGAGGAGTCCAGATTACTGCAAGCATGGCTATTGTCAGAAAAACAGCTGTGGGAAAGCAGCATCTTTGAACATGAAAGTTGAAATTTAGAGACCATTTATTTTTTTGAAGACATGAATTTGAATTTAGATTGCTGGTGTGTTGGATGCAGGCTGGGATGAGTTAGCCCCTGATAATATAGCAAACTGCCCGTAGGAGGGAGGAGCTGACAGTACTCTTCAGATAGTAATTGGTGAGGTTCTTAGCTGGAGGCTGTGTGGAATAATTCTAATTTTAAAAAAAAACAACCTACATAAAATCTTTGTTTTCAGTCTTCTCTGCTAAGTTTAGCTGAAATTTCTTTGTAAAACCAAGCTGGATTCACTTCTGACTGATGCATCACAAACATGTGCTTAGAGAAAGGTTCAGAGGGCAAACTCTGTTTTCAGTCTGTGCAGTGTTGTAGACTTTCTGCTTGCATCTGGAGTAGGCAGGGCTGACAGCAAGGAAAAAATTGTGTATGTTTAGTTTGTTTGTTTTTTAACAGAGAACTGTGCAAATCAAATATGGACTTTCACAGCCAATTATATTAATTAAAGGGTTGCAAATGCGGCATGTTAACAAAGTATTAAGGTATAAAAAGCTGTACTTGAGCCATGGGCAGTCTCATTTGTGTTTGCAGCAGTTACCCTGAATCACTGGAGCCCTAGCTCTGGGCTCCCTGTTGGTCTTTTCCCTGGCAGAGATGAGAGGTTCTCCCTTGGGGCTCTACCAAAACTGCTCCTTGGTCGGAAGTGTTATTGCCATGTAGTCAGCGGTTTGCTGTGTTCTTTAAGTCAGTGCCACAATCCCCAAGCTAGTGAGAATGTCCCATTAGAGAATTGGCTGGAGACCAGGCTTTAGAATGGTACCAATACAGGAAAGCCCTGGTCCTGTGGCTCCTGACTGAAATCCAGCAGGAGATGCTGGGCACTAGGGGGGATCACTTTTGCCGATTTCTGGCTTCCAACAACAGATTGGTTCACTTGTATTGATTACCTTATGTAGATGTTATGTAGATCTACATGTTAGACTTATGTAGATCTTCAAAGTTAATGGGTCCCTCGATGTCACCATGAGCAGCATGCCAGCTACTACTGCATATTGTACATTATGTTATTGTCTTGTTACACTGGAGTAGATGAAAAACTTCAAGAACTGCTATGGGGGAAAATCTGGAAGTACCAGAAAAGATCAAGTGAGCTGACAGTGTAACAAGAACAACAAAATTTGTATATGTTGGTGTTCAAAGTGAATAATGCAATGAGTGAAGCACAGCTAAGTAATGCTGCAGAGGGCTTTTGAGTTAGAAATTGTAATTTTGTTCTTTTAAGAGCATTTCTCAATTGAAAGTTAGTTGCAATTGTTTTCTTTTAAAGTATGCATATAAAATCTCACAAAATGTAAGTGGTGAATGTGGTCTTTATGTACTGCAGGTGAAGCTGAAGCTTGTGTGACTTGACATATGCTTTCAACCCTGCTTTGTAATTGTGTTCAGGAAGTTACATAAAATCTCAACCCAGTTCCTGCTCCATTCAATTGAGTGATGATAACCTAGAGCCTAATTCTTCAGTGCCTTGAAATCATGACCAAGGAATATTGTAAAAATGCATATTCGTGTAAATAATTTGAAATGCTATAATTTAAAAATGCTTTACCCTTCATCATTTGTGCTGTTTAATTGTTTCTGCGTCTAATAATTTTGCATAGAGAATTTATTCAATTTCCTTTTTAGCTCACGACCTGGCACAACAGTGTAGTGTTTGGGCTTCTAGGAAAACATGAGACTTAATAGGTGTTAAAATAATTTTCTGTCCTTTAAATATAAATTGTTCTGAACATGTCTTTAAAGGGTGAGATATATATACATATATCTTGTTTAACTTGATCTTAAACTGTATTACTGAGTTTCAAAATTGGTATATGCACGTACAAATGCATTTGTGCCCACTTGTGTTTGTCTGTGTGTGTGCGTGCATACCTTATACAAGAAAGAAATTAATGAATCTGGTTTGATGTAGATTATTCAACTTTGGTCTTTTTTATGTCTTGCTTAAATGGGGTATCTCAGCTGCTTCTGGCTTCAGTGAAGGATGCCATGATACAGCAGTAGCCTTTTCACTGCTGAGAAAGGACAGAGCTGAGATATGGTCTGAGCTTGTCTGGTTCTGGACTCTTGACTTGTCCTTAGGAGCTGATAACTGACAGCTGGAATGGCTCAGGGCTGTATTATACATATAATTGTATGCTATGTATGTATATTATATGCTGGGGCACTTTGTTGCCTGTGGCAATGTGAAAGTGGGTAAAGGAAGGAATAGGAAAGTACATTTTCCTTAAAAAAGGGAGACCGTTTAGTGCTGAACTGTGTTTTAGAAATTAATGTGTATGTTATGCTTGTGTGAACATAGATTTTTTTTCTCAGTTTTTAATGAAATATGTTAAGATGGGATGTTTCAGTACTTTCAATGTTAAAGAAATTGAACTTGTCAGACAGTTTTAATGCCAATGTCTGTACGAGGTAATGTTACTTCTTAGGGTGGGAAAGGTCATCACACGGCTCCACAGCAGCCTCTAATTCTCTAATTTAAATGTAACTTGTCAAATGTGCTGGTGGAAGAAAAAATTAAAATACAGCATTTGACTGAGAACCCAAAGTGTCTTCCCTGCACCAGGCCTCTTTAAATAATGCTGTTGCCTCAAGGCTTGCGTGACCTGGAGGAGGTGAGGCAGCAGTTCTGTGCTTCTAGATGATAATGAGTATTTTATGTAGTTGTCTGCCTGTGTCCTGCTGCCTCTTCTTGGCTGTGTCATGAGAGGAGGTGAGGGAAGCTGTTTACTCTGAGCAAGCAGCTATGCCTCTCTGGTTCTTGGCTGCTGCTCTGGGGTTGTGGGGAGCTGGAAGCAGCTTGGAGTGTCTGCAGGCGACAGCTGTCAGTGTGCCTGCCAGTCTGCTGCACCTGCCGGTTACAGTGGGGTTTCACTCTGCCTCACAGCAAGCCTTTTATCCTTCTTGGCTTTTTGTTTGCAGGTACCTCAAAGCTTCTAGAAAAGTCAAAGCTATTTGTGCTATATAGCAAGGAAAGGAAGTGTATGAAGTATTAATTGGACCTCTGTTGAATGAGAGCTTATGATAAAAGTTCAGAACTGTGGCAGAAATGTGTGTATGTGATGACCCAAACCACAGCTGTGTGTGACTTGGTGGTCTTTTTCTTGGGATGTTATCCTGTAGACAGGTCAGTTCTGACATAGTGTGATAAAATCCAGCATGGGTGAAGTCTGGAGTGTGATTCCCTCTGTACCACCCATGTCTGTGTGCCTGTGAGGCAGTTGCTCCAGTGCAGTCTGGAGTGATGCTGACTTTTGCTCCTGTCCTTGCAGTCTGAGCGACGAGAGGCAAACATGGCCCAAGCAGCCACTGATCCGAGTAGTGCGGAAGCTGCTGACCCAGAGGAGAGCTCTCCAAATATGATAGTCTACAGAAAGGTAAGGACTAGGAGCTGTGTGGAAAAATCCATTTTCTATGTGGTTTTGACTCATGAAAGTATTGCATGCCCCTTTTGAAGTCAGAGGTATATTTCAGACTACTTGGATGCATAGCTGAGAGAGTTTTCAGGAAAGTAGGTGTTTCACACTATAGCTTTTGAGAGCTTGGAAGTTGAACTCTGTTCAGTGGGAGCACTTGAGCTTGTTAGTATGCAATATTTGATGACAGGCTAATAACTTGAAATTTGTAACTTTGTCATCTGATTTAGCTGATTGTTCAAGTTTGCCACAGCTAGCTGAAAGAAGTGTACTTACATTCCAATACTATGCATAAAGCAGCTGCCACATAGCAATCTTTTGGTACTTTTTTCTATATTCATATTGTGTTTCTTGTTGCATAATTAGCAGTTGGATTCTTTATAGGTTCTTTATTATTTAATTTATTATTATTATATTTATTATTATTCTTTTATTATTATTCTTTATCTTTATTTATTATTAGAGGTTTTTTATTTATTATTCTTTATAGGTTGTTGTTCTTACTTCCCATTGCCTTGCTTAAATTAAAAAAAGAGTAATTTTCTCAAGTGCTAGGGAAAAATGAATTAAACAAAGATAAAATAACAGCAATGTATGGTGTCAAAGAGCATTCTTTCACCATGATAAAATGTCTTAATCTGAAGTATGTTGGAGATAGCTTTCCTTCATCTTTTATACTATCTATTGACCCATTTGCTAAGGCAGTTTATTCTGGGGTAAGTGTATCCTTTACCTTTGAAATTTCTTATTTTTGTAGTTTAGTGAAATAATCTAAATATACTTTCTTTAGCCTGCAAAATATTTCTCGTGTAGTATGCAGAAGAGCTGTATGGTTCTGACAAAAAGAAAATTTCTTGCATGGCTTAAATAAGTTACCATTCTGTTAACTTAAGAGCTACAGTGCTAGCTCACATAGAGTTTCCTTGTGTACTACGATCCTGGATAAAATTACTGAAATGTGTTGGGGGTACATGGTTATGTTTTCTGCTTGCATGACTGCAATCTTGATGACTTTCATATGCTGAGAAAATAATTTAGGTTTCATATGGAGCATGAGTTGTTTAAAGTGTTACTTTTTGTTATCCATAATTTTGATTTAGTTGTTGTGTATTTGGTTTGGAATATGGAATTGTTAACATGGGGAAAATTTCTGGGTAATGTGTAGGCTTGTTTGTTTTGAATGTGTTATGAACACACTTTGGCTGCTAATTTGGAAGTAGCACTAGTCGGTTAGTCAGATTATTTTTTCCCAACCTGTTTGCTGAGAGGTCCAACACCCCAGCAGGCTGAAGAAGATATAGGTTATGAAAGAAGTGTCTGGTTGTGTGATCTAGAATTAGGACATTAAACTGGTGAGTCTGCAGACTATCCACTTACCTGTTCTTGAAAACATTGTTTTATTTGTGTGCCTCACTTTCTGTTCTTCTCATGGCGTTTTTGCTTTAGGATTTCTCCATTTCTTTGCCTTTCAGTGTTTCAGTGTCACGTAGAATAGGACTTAGGAGTTCTGTGGTATGAATGGGGAATGTACTCATACTATTTGATTCATCTCTCCTGCTTTTCCTCTGATGTTAGTACTATCAGTCCTTCATAATACAGTCACCTGTCAAAATACATAGTTGTCTTCTAGAATGGCATGCCCCATTCATTGTGCAGTAATAGCGTATTCTGTATTGTCAATGTTAAGCTAACATGTCTGTCAGGTTTTCTTGCTGAGTGTTTCTGTTGCTTTATGAATAAATAGTATTGATATTACCTATTTTTCAGAGTAAATTTTCATTGGTGATTGACCTTCTGAATGTAATTTACATTATTTCAGATATTAGTTTTAATATTAGCTTTAGATACTATTTGATATTTTGATATTATTTTGATATTAGTTAGATGTATTGCACATCAATTTTATGTTTCTTAGTGTTGAAAAATCATATGCAAACTCTGAGACAAGACTATTATTCTTTTGATTATCTCTCCTCTCTCCAAATGAATGTTTAGCTCTTCATCTCTCATTTCCTTACAAATGGCTTGATTGTCACTAATGAATGAGAAAAACACTGCCCTGGACTCCCTGAAATATTGAACACAATTTGCCAGAGCACCCTACATTTCAGGGTTGCTGTTGTGTCAAAGTAGAAGGAAAGGTTTGCTTCTCACAGCAGCGATCCCGAGGTGCGATTGTTGATCCCCCTTAGGAAGAATAAATAAGGGTGGTCTTCAATAGTGGGACCATAATCAGTCCTGCTGCTTATCATAACTGTCATGTTTGTGGGTTTGAGGGAGGAAAGCCTTGCAAGTAGAACCCAAAATTTGTAATACTTTCTTTACTGAGAGTCGCTGAAGTCTGATGTTCATGTACCAGCAAGGTGGTTGTAGCCTGGTTTCCTTTTAGTCACTAATAAGAGATAGACACATTTAGAGAACAAACCAGATCTTAGATGGTACTAAGTGTCCCTTTGGAGCAACCTTTCTCTGTTTTTTTATGGAGAAAAGCCTAGAACAGGCTGTGCTCTTTATTTAGGTAGGTAAAACTAAGTGGGATGGGTTTTGGCCATGCAGAACAAAATAAACTGATTTATTTTGACTCAAATTATTTCATTATATTCTCTATGGACTCCACTGAGCAAATGGATTCTAACTGTTTTGATTGCTACAGCAGATGGTCTCAATGAGATAAGTCTTATTTTCTTCTACCTTCAGTGTTAACCTTTTGGGGTTGATATATACCAGTTTGTGAGGCATGGTTATTTTTTTAATCCAAAATACTCAATGTTGCTCCACTCTTTTGGATGACACTTGTGTGTGAATTAAGTGGTGCAGATGCATTTGTTCTGGTAAGTAGTGTTTAGCCTATGATTTGCCTCACCCTACCCTTGTTAAAATGAATTGTACCCTAAACTACCTGAGCTGTATTGACCACGTCTCTATTGACTATCTTGGGTACCTAGCACCTAGCTGTCAGGTACTTATGTCAGAGGATAGACAATTACAATTAAGCAAGCTTCATTCTCTTGGGCTTGTGCTTCCTCTCATCTCTCTCTGTGTCTCAGTGCTGAGCCCTGGGCTCTTACAGGGCTACAGATGGTGCTGCAGAAAGGACTTGCTGTCATTTATCTGTGTGGCGCTGTGATACCCAGTGGAAGTGTAAGGGTGCTGCAGATAGTGCATTGCCATTTAAGTACTCTGTGAGTAAAATCAGTCTGGCCACATCTGGAGAAGATGCTGATGTATTTTTTGATGGGATTACTACTGGAAGAGTGGTTTACGGTGCTTGAAAGGAAATTCGCTACTCTACTTTTCATGGGGGCAGGGAGTGACATCCCCATCCTCACTTCGGTCTGTGAGTGTTGTGTGGGTGCTGCAATATGGAAGGGAAAAAATGCAATAAAAAGCCAGTGAGAGGAGAAAAACCACTCCTGGCAAACTGTAACAAAAAATATAAATTGCTTTTAAATACTGGACACATTCCCTTGAAATCCAGCCACCCTTGATTAGTCTGTCTTGCAAATGCTGGTGACTGTGTCTCAGGGGCCCTTTGGCTCATTGTTACAATAATCCACATCCAAAAATTCATCTTCTGCAGACAATATTGAAAGACAAATGGTTCATGGACACCTTCTGACACCAGACCTATTAGGTGACCTATTACCAAAATAATTTGGCAAATCAAATTTTCTTACAGAAAGGATGGTGGAAAATTGTCATGTCACTGTAAGAAAAATCAAAATATTTAGGCCTAAATAAGAACTGAAAATACCAATAAGGAAGAGTACCTGGGGAATATAACAAGAATGATGAAAGCACAGAAATTAAAATTTAAATTGGATAGCAAGGTGTACTTGTTCATGAGAGAGATCTCTTATGACAACGAAGAGTTTGCAAACAGTGCTGTTTAGAGATTTTTAGAACCGCTGGAGCTTATATGTTCTGAGGGATTTCAAAGTATTGTCAGAGAAATTATCTGTATTGTCTTATGGTAGATTTCCATTTCTGCTGAATTTTTGCCACACACATCTTCTATATCTGCTTTCTAACATTGGCAATTAGTGAGTTAAATTTTGTATTTCTATCATTGCTCATGGTAAACCTTTTGAACAAGCAGGAAAATCTAATTTCCAAAGGCAATTACTGCTCTAAGTAAATGTAACACAACTTGCAGCTGCCACAAGATGCTTTCAGAAAAATCTGAGTTGTTTGCTACCTTCAGCACTTGGCAGCTTTAGTGTCTTTTTAAATGCTGATTTAAGATCTGAATTGGAATAATTTAAAAAAAAAAAAGAAAAGAAGCAGCCATACATTAGCAGGTTTTCTCCAGGCAAATTCCAGTGTTCCAGTTGTGTCAAGGAGCAGGAGTGTTTCTGTCAGACCTGGCCAATTGTGCTAGTTGTCAGGAAATGAGAGAACAAGTAGTTGTGAAGACAGTTGTATGAATGGCAAAAAAGTATGGACCATGAAGCAGAAAGATGGGGGAAGAGACTGTTGTTCAAATTAACTGTTCACATTAAAAAAATAATACTGGTATTGTGAGCTAGTCAGAAAACTGAGACTGCAATTTGGTTGTTCTTAAGTTGTGCTATGGAAAACCATCTCAATAGGAAACTGTCCAAGCAAGGAAAAGCAGGTGAACCCCATCAGGGTATAGTCCAAAAGATGACTTTTATAAAGAAAGAAAAAGCTGTAGTGTTTTAAAGTGAGATGGATTTCATGCATGCAACTTTTTTAAAAAAAAACATTATTAAATGAAAGCAGTCTGCATCATTTTTTGAGGTTTCCTAATCCCTTCAAGGTTTCATGCTGTTTTTATGAGATACAGCAGGACCTAAAATGTATTTAAATTGTTGAATACTTTAGGCATTTGTTTCATTTGTCTCTTGAATTATATTTTAGGATTCTGCTGCATGCAAAGGCCTTCTGAGCCTTATTTTTGTACCTGAAATCTGTGTTTTTCACACAGTTGCTTCTCTTTTTGTAACTAGTTCTTTAACATAAAACTGTAAATTGATGATAATAATGCCTGAGTTGATAACACTGCAGACCTCCAGACTTCAAATTTTACCCAAGGATTTTTCTGTACTGTCATTAGAGATGACTTTATGGCATTTTAAGTAATCTTACTCTTAACATTTCCTGATCTTTTTTAACTTGCACAATTTTTGATAAATAACCTCCAAACTAGCATTGTTAATGCTGAAAAATAAATTTAAACCCAGCCTTGTTACCAAGATGTGTTGACACACAGGTTAGACAGCAGGGGAACTGCTGCATTTACGCAGTGCACATTGACAAGGAAGTTTTGGTTAATTTATGACTGCAAATACTCATGTGCCTTGGCTGTAAACAGAAGCTGGCCATTTCTTGAAACCTTGCTAATTTCTTTATTCAACTGATTTACTGTGTCAACAACTTTGACTGCATAGGGTATTGCATAGAGAGGGGGAAATGCCATGTGCAAGATGGGCTACTTGTTAAATTGTGGCTGTAATTATGACAGAGCTGGCTGCATTTTATCTAGGAGATTCCCTCTTGGTATTTTCTATAATAATGGGGGTAGCATTCTCTATTTCTCCTTTTCCTACCTCATATAGTAAAATCCTGGGGATAGTAATTGCAGTAGGGACATTAAATTTCATTTTGCAAAGAGAAAGAGGCTGTACAGTGGGGGACAGAGGTGGGAACAGCTGTGTGCAACAAGCCTATCAGGTAGGAGCAGTAGAGAGGAGAGTCTGGTGTACAGCGGCAAGTCATGAGGAAGTTGTAGTCCAGTATTGAGCAATGGCAATGAAAATCACAAATATAATCCCAGAGTGTCTTGAAGAAATATTTCCAGGGCAGGGATAGGTGTCAGTAGTATTATGCAAAGGGCCAGTTATATGGCCTGGTATAGGTCATGGTGTAGTCTTCTCTGTTGTCATCTCCTGTCTTCAGAAAATGTCCTGGTTGCACAGCATGGATTAGAAACACGTGGTTTATGTAGCTGAGCAAAAGCTAGTACTGGTGTGCACACAAATTTTGATAAATTTATGATGAGTAAAAGCAATCTTGGAGTTAGGAGGTGGTTCCTAACTCTAAAAAAAGTGGAGTTCTGGAGCAGTCACTGCAGGGTATAGGGAGGCCCAGGAAGCCATGTGGTTTTAGGATAGCTGTAGGCATGGTTTTGAAGAGGCCTGTATGATATGGTATTTTGTAATAGTAGAGACGGAGACACGGGTAGCCAACAAGTCTCTCTAGCTTTATGTATACCTTCTGCAGATTACCTCGAATAGTATACTATAATAATAGAGTATATATTATAATATATATGGTATTATAATATACTATAGTATACAGATATATAGTATAATATAATAATACCTAAAATACCTTCTAAGTGTGTGTGTGTGTATCTATGAGATACCTTCAAACACCCTTTTTTCATGCAATAGCAAACAATTTGTACTGCTGAAATTTGACACGTATCAGTGTCCTTGAACAAAGCTAATGCTACTGACCTTGACTGTAGCTGTCAGGGAAGCCTTGTGGTAAAGCTGGGGTCTGTGAGTTTGATTTCTGCATCAGTTAGACAATATGAATGATTAATGATCTAAGGCATTAGTGTAAAATTGCAAGCAGTTAGTTCCTGGAGGACTTCAGAAGCTGACTTGCATTGTTGTGTAGATGCAAATAAGGCTGTCATACAAGTGGCAGAAACATGGTTTTAGAGTCAGTTGGAGGTCATCCACCTGGAGGAAGGACTTTTTGATGCTTTGTGGTTTGTTGTTTCTTTCCATTATTTGTTTTGCAGTAATAGTTAAGATTTACTTGAAGTTAAAGATTCAGATTAGTAGGCAGTGTGCAAAGTTACAAATAAGGAAATAGGTGTAATGTAGGTAGACCCTCAAATAACTATTTTCTTGTTCATCTTTTTAGGTATATAAATGCAAGCATATATGCATACACACATGTATTTACATGCTTTAAAGTAATGAGGAGGAACAAACAACCTTTATGTTTTATCCTGGCTATATGGTGTAGCCTAATATGTTCAATATAGGAGATACATTCTTAGAATATATAGATAAGAAATATTAAAATTTTATATATAGATGCCCTTTCTTATATATCTTATGTGCCTTAAATTTTTCTATTCAAATAATGCGTGCATGGATTAATGGGTTTGCCTTTCACACATGGCCTTAGCCCAAGTGTAAAGGTGTCCTTAGCTCTTATGTATTGTATACCTCTTTATAGTTAGAGGTTTTGGTGATAAGCCCGTAGCTTTTTTTTCCTCTTCATATTCCCCTAGCAGTTGCCTTATTTAAACTTCTTTAATTTTCTTTCCTCTCTGGCTCATAATTTCTCTGTTCCTGTTTGTGACTGAAACAAACTGTCTCTTGCACCCATAAAGGTCTAATTACAGTGATCTATTACTTTAACTGTTCTCAGAGGCAGAAGAAAGACGAGCCAGGACCAATAGCTATGACAACTTCAAAGTATATTTTTAGCAAAGCAACTAGTGCAAATTTAGAATACAGAGATAAAAAGGGAAGGTTCAGCTAGAGGGTAAGATTATGCTATTCTAGCTGTAGCACTTAGTGCCTTGCATTTTTGGAAATGGTTCTCTTTTATTCCTCTAGCATTTTTCTCATGCCATTTGCTTTGTATTTGTTGTCAGCATTTTAAGTGATGGTCTTGAAGTATTTGCACTGTGTTTGTTGATTTACTTTTGCATGTTGTTTTGGGCAAAATGCTGAATAGGAGCATTTTCTTTCTGCCTGAAACTTTATTTTAGCCATAGGCTTGTTTCGTTTATTAGAAACAGAACAAAGTATGGAGCTGCCAGCCTGACTTATTCCAGGAGGCAGCTTCTGGCTATTTCAGATGCAATCTTGAACCTTAATATTAAGACAAAATAATTTGGATGGAATTGGTTGAAATTTGCATGAAACTGTGGGTTTTGTTTTGTAATAGAACTTCAACTAAACCCTCATTCTATCCTGATTAATAAAGTATCGCTTCGGAGGATTATGAACTTCTTTCAAAAGGCTCTGCAATAAGTTTGAGTGGGAGGATTCAGTTCAATTAATAGAATTACATGTGCGGGACCACGAAAACATGCAAATGCAGTTCCATTAAAACACTCATGTTTTGCATCCTGAGACGTTTTGAAGCATGCTTTTTCTTTTTTCATGAGATGCTGCTATACCATATTCAAGGGGCAGCAATTACTTTTATTCTTTTTGCTTTATCACTGCTGCTGTTGTGTTGTATCTTATTTTTCCTTGTCTCTCCAAAGTTAACTGAAATGAGGAAAATGGAAAGTAACCAGTTAACCAGACACTTAAGTGCACAGATCAGCTTAATGAAGAATTATATTCTAATTCTTGAGTATATTCAATATTTTAATTAAAAGGCTACATGCCTTTTGCAGCAGGGAGGGGGGCAAAAGTGTTAATTTAAATTAGATGTCACCTCTCCTTACTCTCCTTTCCTTAAATATTAATGGAGCTCATTAATATTATGTTGCATTAAAGTGTTTGGAAATTATGCTTTGGACCAATAATTAAGGGCCTCTGAAAGTGAAGTGAAACATATTTCTGGCATATTCAAGAAGAAATGTCAAGATATTGTATGAATTTTTTTAATGGTTTAATTGGGAGTAGAGTAAGTGGAATAGGTAGGAAGAGAATTTAATCAAGGAAAACAGTAATAAACTAATCAGTTCTATTTCTTGTTTGAGAGACAAAGCACATCAACTCCAATTTCATTCATACTTCAGTTTTGTAAAAATGTGGTTCTGTGAGATAGTAGTCGAGTAAATGTTTCTGTTGTTATGTTTTTAAGCTCTAGATGGAAATGTGTTTTGTGTACCAGAGTCTTCACAGAGTTTAGTGCTAGAGGTGCCACTTCTGTTCTCCTCATCTACAATGTCATCAGTTGATGAAAATAGATTTGGTGGCCATTGCATATTAAGAATTTTCCTTGTTGGTTCTCTTACCGTTTCACATTTTTTCCTTACATCTTGCATTAGCTGGAAGTTTTAGCAAGGAGACCAGAACTGGAGGGCTGTGGAGACTGTTTAACAACCTCTATTTGCAAGCATAATTCTGCTCAGCTTGTTGGCATGACTGGCGGCAGGAGCTGTTTTGGTGTGATGCCCCAAATAAAGGGAATATTTCATTCATTGGTGCTATAATTAGATGCCTTTCCCCATCAGTAAATCCACCCAATTTTGTTAAACATTGCTTGTAGCTACATACAAATTAGCTCGTTCGGTAACTTGCGCAAAATGTCACAGAAACTTGGCAGCACTGAGTTCTTGTCACATTCACTGTCCCCCCTGGGCTCTTAATAATGAAATTAACTGGAGCTCTCTTAATTATATTTTTTCTATGTGTAGAAAAACAGATCTACAGTAATGGCACTACTGTTGTCTGCTTGTATGCTGAAGATAGTTCAACCATTGGCTTGTATCTGGAAAGTTATGCATGGAAAAACAGTGATTAAACCCACGTTTTTTAATAACAGGAAAGCATCTCTTTGGAAACAGGGAGCCCATGTGCTTTTTTTTTTTTCTTAGTCCTCTTACCACATTTTTTTTTTTAAAGTGCTTTTTTAAAAAGTATTTTTGGCTGGAAAGCACTTCAAACATGTTGAGTTATAACAAGATTTCTGCATGCAAGAATGAAACCTTGATTTTCCACAATGAAAATGGTGTTTAAGTCATTCATAGTGTATTTAGCATCAGTGGTGCTCTCTTCCCACTCAACAGATGTCTGAGGGTCTCAGGGAGCATAGGGAAGATCTTGACCCAAACCTGCGTAAAATTGTGACTAAAAGTTTTCTAGGGTGGCATGTGCTCTGGTTTTGTCTTTGCTAAACTATTGTTCTTCTGTGTTACACACATTTGTGAGTGATAGTATTTGAAGGGAAAAATAGAGGATTGAATGATAATGCACCAAAAGTAGGCAGAAAGGATAAGTCAACTGGAAGGGTGAACCATTTTGGAGAGTTAAGGCTCAGTATGGCTTTTGAAACAGAAGTATTTGCTGACTTAGAATTGAAGGAGATATTTACAGTATCATCAAGGTTGGAAGAGATCTTCAAGATCGTCAATTCCACCTGTCAACCTAACACCACCATAATCACCCCTAAACAATATCCCCAAGTGCCCTATCTAGACCCCTCTTGAACACTTTCAGAGACAGTGACTGCGCCACCTCCCTGGGCAATTTATTCCAATGGCTAACCACTCTTTTAGTGAAAAAAAATTGTCAGATATCTAATCTGAACCTCCTCTGGCACAACTTGAGGCCATTTCCTCTCATTCTGTTGGCAGAAGAGATTGACTCCCACCTTGCTACAGCCTCCTTTTGGGTAGTTGTAGAGAGCAATGAGGTCCTCCACCTTGCATCCTCTTCTCCAGACTAAACAATCCCAGTTCTTAAAGCAGTTTTTCAGCAGTCTTAAAAGTATTTCAGTCCACTGTGGCCTGCATGCAAGCACTAATATAGTCTGTAGATGATGTAATTGCCTTTATTTAATAAACTTGATTTATTTGAGAAACATTTGGCCATAGAATGAGGCCCTGCGTCACTTCTGAGGTTCAGGCGAAGGCACACAGAAGCTACTAGGCTGTTTTCCAGTTTCCTGCTTTTTTTTTCTCCCTTAACTGTTTCATTTGATGGTCAGGCCATTTTCACAATGTAGCTTTTTTAAGCTGGTGAAAATTAACTGACCGCTGAGTGCCCTTTAGGCCACTATTATCTCAATAGAACTGAGTTCATCTGCCAGGCTAAGGGAGAGCAATGAAAGGAAGACATGGTCATCTCCTGGGGCATATACCCATGGTCAACACTGCTTTACACTCCTGATTGTGAGGCATTCAGATGAAGTGCTAAGAAGTAGAGTCAGTGACCAGAGAAACCATTTAAATATGTCAAGTTGCAGAAAGCTTCCCGGGGCATTCAAGGACAAGCAGCTCAGATGCTTCTTTCTAAATGGATTACAAAACCATGCAGGAATGGAAACACTGGCTTCATTACTTTAATTTTTTTCTCCATAGTGTCTTAATTTTTTCTCATATTTATTATGGCAGTTGAGCAGTTTTCTCTGTGGCAGCTGTGCCACTTCAAGAATATTTTGAATAGGGCAAGTAAAATCCTTGGGATGGGAAACTGGTTAATAGATGGAGATTGTAATGAGAGAGGAGGTGATTGTTTTAGCTTCTAGGCTTACACCTCACAGCCAGATGTGATCCATAGTGTAGGAAAACAATGATATTTTGCCACTTCTTGCTGGGTCTATTGGAAATCAATTCACTCTGGTTGATTTTGTAGCAGACACCCCTTGCAAAAGAAATTACTGTGGAGACCGTGAAGTAGTATGAATTGAGATTTCCAGAGAATACCAGTTTGTCTGTCTTGGCTCTGATGGTTTTGGGTTCTGTATTCACATGACCTGACAGTTTGAATCTATGGGAAATCAGTGGCTTAGAAGGGAAGATATCCCCTTCAGTGCAAAGGAATCCCTCTGCCTCTCAAGACACCTCACCAGAGTTAGCTTCTGAAGAGGCTTCTTAGATGTTCTGTTTATCCCCCTTGTGCTCAGCAGTTTGGATAAAAATTATACCCATATCTTAAGTTATCTTGCTATTTCACTTCAGGCAGTTTTAAGGAGAGCTGTTGGAAAGGTCAAGTCCAAACCCTAGATTGAAGCAGGAGAGTGTGAGGTGCACAGGGAACCCCTTGTTTGTGTTGTTGACATTCAGGAAGCCAAAGCTTCATTAAGCTTCCTCTGATGTTAAAAAAACCGACCAAAACAAAAAGACACAAAAAACCCAAACCAGCAAAATGAAACCCAGAGAAAAATACCTGCATCAACTGAATGGAATTGGGTGAGTATGGTGGAAAATGCTTAAAGAAGTGATTTGGGATTGCTGGAAAAGGATTGTTCCACAGCCAGTTTTGAACCTGAAGGTGACAAGCAATGTGGTTGCTTTTACTTGGAGCACTGAATGTTTTATCTGTTTTATGATATTCCAACTTTGACCTCACTGTCCACGTGGGTATCCAGTTACTAAGTGTGGGGTTTGTTACTTTGTTTTTTTCCTTAGAACACTGCTGCCTTAGATTGTAAGCATTCATTGCGAGCGCTGAAATCTGATCCAAGAAATGTCTTTTTACCTCTGTGAAATGCTTAGTGTACAAAACTTGAATTATTGCTGACAAAATGTTTACCTAATGGAAATCAGTATTATCTTCCTGGATTCCTAAGGATGAGACCTCTGAAGGAAGCATCTGAAATGTTTAATAAGAGTTGTTGTTCATTGTTAGCTCAGTAAGTTTGCAAACAGCTTAACAAATAGTTGAGTTATTATGAAGTGGCTC
The DNA here is from genome assembly GCA_013397895.1 of Origma solitaria. Taxonomy (NCBI): domain Eukaryota; kingdom Metazoa; phylum Chordata; class Aves; order Passeriformes; family Acanthizidae; genus Origma; species Origma solitaria. The sequence continues at coordinate 923,705 of VZRL01004623.1, forward strand.
TATAATTCACAGGGAAACTAAATGCTGCAAGGTACATTTGTTTGGGGATGTGAATTTTTTAAAATTTAAATAAGCTGTTTATGAAAACCTGTGAACAAGATACCAGTAGGGATTTTTATTGGGTTTCTGGTGGTATGTTTGTCAAATCCAGAAACAGAAACCAAGACTAGATTAAGTATTGCAGAGCACCCACCCAATATGCTGCCTTGATTTAGATTCTTTTGCCCCCTCAGTGAGGGCAGGTATTTCAACCCAATCCTGTGGCATGAGGTACATGTAGCTCATGACTCCTGACTTCTCTTGACATTTTTCCTTCCTACTATGACTTTCTTTTTCTTTTTAACAAATACCTTTTATGTTTTGTGGAATGAAAGAGGAGAGGTATAGGAACTAATTTCTTTCTTATTTCCAGTCAGAGCAAGAGACCAGGGAACATCAATGTGTTTTGAATTCATATTCCAGTTAAATGACTTCTTGATCTTGGAACTTCTTCCAGAATCATCACAAGAAACAGATTTTCTTCTCTGTGACTTCCTGGCTTAAAGTGGAAATGTGTAGCAAACCATTTAGCCTCGTGTCCGAAGCTGTCCTCCAGATCTTGCCAGACACAGCAGGTCAGAGAGCTAATTTAGGCTATCACTAATTGTTTACTCAGGACCACAGAAAAGAGCTTGGAACAGGGCAAGTGGTCTTGTGTGTTGGAAGAGCAATAGAGCCAGAAGAGATGGGTTAAAATTGTGTAGGAAGAATCTCAGGCAAAATCAATGCTCAGGAATGAGAGGAGAGGTGGAGGAACATGCTTTTTCCCATCAGATGTGTTGACTCTGGCTCACTGTAACTTTTAACATGATGTTCCCATCAAAGTTGGACATTCCCATTTGGTGTGACTAATGCTTTCGTGCTTTGTTTAACCTACCTCAAACTGCAGAACAATAAAAGCATGTCTGTGCTGAAGCAGGTAAAGCTTTTAGGATCTTTCACCCCCCTCTTCTTGTCCTAATTAAGACCAGAGTGCTCTTTTTCTCTTAGGTCCACACAGAAAGAAAAAATTTTCCACAGAGCTCTGTAGTGGAAATACAACTCTAATATATTGCTGTGGAAATTAGGTTAAGTAAAAGCAGAGTCTCTTGGCCTCTTTTATACACGTTTCTTAATTGTGACTCTTCTGTTTCTGCTATTACTTTGGGTCAGAGCATGAGTAGCCAGGCAGTGGGTATGGAATTAGAAATTTATTTTTTACACATTGCTGAAATAAAAGCTTCTCCTTGCTGAAAAATTAATTACTGAGTGTTCCAGCACCTTATAAGATATTTATATGTTCTCCTGAGTCTTGTCTCTTCCTGTTATCAAAGTGCTGTCTTGAGAGCAGTTCAGGCGAGAGAGCTGTTCAGCTACACTCCGTAGTCTTCCTCTCTGCCAAGGAGTCTCAAGACGGCACTCGAAAACAAAGAGACATCCTCTAGGGAAAGTATGAATATTAGATCACTCTGGTTTAATCATTTGGGATACAGTGGCCTCAATTTACACATCTGACTTTTTGGGGGTTTTGATGTTGTGGTTTCTAAAATGCATCTCAGAATTGTTAAATTGTTAAATCAAGGGCTCTTGGAGGCATTGGAAAACCCAGATGGGTAATGCTTTTGTGGTACTGTTGTCCAAGGTCTGTGTCCAATGTATAAAGAATTTGATGACAGAGTCAGTTTTCTCTTACTGTAATGGCTTTTTGTAATGTTTTCATTTCCCCCCTTGTCTTAGAAACAGAGAGAAAAGAATAATTTGTTGGATTTGCTTCATTTGGTAATACACAGCATAGATGATGGCCGGATTAAATTGCATCCTAGCGTTGCTCCTTCTAAAAGGGGAAATACTTTCTAGCATAAAATCTATTACTTAAACGTAATGGTTACTCTGTTGCTGCAGCAAGGGCTCTCCCAGGGCAGGCAGCAGAAGAAACTGTGTGTGAAGCCCAGCTAGAGCCTGTGCTGGTGTTCTCAGCTTCACCCTCAGAGTTACTGTCTTGAAACCTTTACGTGCAAGTGAAGGGGAATGGGTCAGTGGCTTTTCCTGCTTTGAGATGGTGTAGGGAATGTCAGCTTAGGACATGCACATTTTGTCTCTGCCTCCTGCAGCTTGTCTGTGCAAGAGGATCTTTATAAATAATGTGGCATAAGAATAGGAGGATCCAGGAGGCTACTTAGTTTGCATGTTTGTTGCTGACCTCAGTGTCCGTCTGTGCCTGATGTGGTTCCTGGGGATTAGTGGGAAGCTGGGGACCCATTTTAAAGCTCACAGGTCTTTCAGCTTTTACAGAAGTTTGCCCTGTGCCTGTATCGCAGTGAAAATGCTGAAGTCCTCAGGAAGAAAAAGCCGGGACTACTTATTTGTATGCAAGACAGCTGAAGTATCAATAATACTAACAGCATCAGTAGTGCTGATAATCTGACTTTATCAACAGAGCCTTTGAGAGCAAAGCTTCGAAGAAAGAAATGCAAAAAGCTTGTGTTGCAGTCTCTTAGTACTGAATGTGCAGAAGGTCAGTTGAGGAGTTTGACATCATGGTGATGCTGGAGACAAAGGATGGCTTTTTAATATTGGGAATGGCGTGGAAGGTTTGATATTTTGATCAGGGTAAATAAACTGACTTCTCCCTTCTATACCACTTGTGTTTTTTCTCCCTCTTAGTCACAATGCTATCTCTGTTCTGTCACTTGCATTTTAAGTTACTATGTTTTTATTTATGATTTGGGTTGTTTGTGCAAAAGCCTCATTTGGGTACCTTGTTGTGGCTGACTGAACTCCTATTTTTGACATAAAATTTGCAATATGAAACTATAGAAGATATTAGGCATGTAGCATTGCAGCTTATTCTTTGTTTCCTCTCCTTTTTTTTTTTTATTGTAATGATTTTGGGAGTGCTGAACTAATTAAAGTGGCCAGTCTTTCAGTATGTAGTTTAGTCTCAGACAAAATTAATATCATGCTTCCACCCACTCTAATTTCAGAGAAAAGTAATTTAGCGGTAATGTTAAAAAAATCAAAGCTAAATTTGCTGAATTGGATGTGCCTCTGTTGAATGGGGCTTCTTTCTAAGTCACAGGTTCATATTAAAATGAAATAAATACCCATAATGTTTCTAGAGATTCTGCTGTAGATAATAATTTCATAGACTACTGAAATTCAGGCATTCTTACTTGAGTAAGTACAGAGCTCAGAGCTGGAAGCTGCTTAATATTAAAAGCTGAAAAAGTGTTCTGTGTGTGAAGATGCTGTAGAAACATTCGGCTTGATCACAATGTAGTAAATCAAATTGGAATTTGTCCCAGATGCTGGGACTGATACCTTTACTAACATTAAAAAAAAAGTATTCAGTCAGTAGCTGACATTAAAATCTGACAGATGCCTTAATACTGTACTGAGCAAGGGATTTGATCTTACCCAGTGTATTACCAGGACAGCTTCTGAGGCACACCACATGCACTTTTGACTTCTTCCATCTACTAACGGTAATTGTCCTTGCAAAAATATTGATTCAGATTTAGCTGTCTTTAGCATTGTTAAAGGGTCTACCTAAAAACTCTGAGTCGTTGGATATACTCCCCTTGCCTTTAGCAAGCTTTTGATCAGACCTTGTGCTGCTGCAAATGAAAAGGCACTGGATTTTGCCTGAGATACTTTTTTTAATGAAGAAAAGAATGTGTGTGTATGTGTGTTTTGATGTTTGTTGAGCTATATTTATTCTTGAGTGGCAGCTGCAAATGAAAAGAACAAGTGAAAAAGTCAAAGACTGTTATTACTGAGAGGCCATCTTGGGTATGGTAGGAACCGGCATATTCTTGGGTGGTTTTTAAAGTTAGGGCAATATGATTATTGAAGCTTGAGATCTGCTAGCACAAGGAAGGCAAAGCTGGTACAGTGGAGAGCTTCATGCCTGAAAGCACAGGCTACCAAGATGATCAGGAGCCTAAAGCATATGTCCCATGAAGGAGCTAGGCTTGTTGAGCAAGAGGAAATCCAGCAGCTGCCTGCAGAGGATTGAAGAGGAATCACAGAAGGAGCCAAGCACTTCTTGGTAAAGCCAGATGATATAACAAAGAACAAGGTCTGGGAATTACAGTTTAGAAAGCTAGGGTTAAATGCTACGGAGAGAAAATTTCACTAGAAGGGCAGTGCTGCACTGACTATGTTACCAGAGGGGCAGACTGTGATGTCTGAGGAGGTTTTCTGACCATGGCAACCTGTTCTGGAGGGGACTTCAGGTGAAAGGCCCTGCTGTCCTCCCTCCTGGCTAACCTGGTTTTCTCAGTACACTTCTGAAAATGGGCAGAAGTGACTTGGGAAAATAAAGGCTGCAGCACCTTCTACTACCTCTTCCCTGTTCTCTCTCACCTTGTGGGCAGGAGTTGGCAGCTGCTGGTGTAATTCAATTACATCATTCTAATTTGCTTTATATAATAAAATTATTTTCTCTTTGATGATCAAATCCTTTTAGACGTGTCCAGCAGTAGTATAAATTCTTTCCATAATCTTGCAGCAGAAGACTGGGAGAATTTTTCTTTAATTATATAAGCCTGAGTCCTCTATATGCAATTTCTGAATATTAATATGGTAGAAAGTTAAGCAGAAAAAGGAAATTTGAGAATTGTAACCTTTGAACTGTTTGATATAACCAGTATAAAGCTGTATAGAAAACGTCCTTTATTAGTAAATGCTACATACATATGTGCAATATTCATATTTTGCATTTCAAACATAAAAGTATGTGCATATATATGTGTATAATGTGCATTTTCTATGCATAGGGTTTTGCATAAGTGCAGGATATGAATATATGTGTAGGATTTATCATATTTGAAAAGAGAGGGAGAAATATCCTGTGATGTAGGTAGCAGAGAGAAATTTCACAGATCTGGGATTCTGTTTTTCTTTCTTACTTCAATTTAGTTGACTTCACTCTGCCTCAGTCCGTTCAATGAAAACTATTAAAAGTACTGCTTTTCCTGTATCATTCCCTTCCTCTCTCAGTCACGACTTCTTGCTAGTACAGTTTGCCAGAAGATAACTCATGTTTTGTTTTTGAGAAGGCTTTGGCATTTATTTCTGTTCTGATGCCAGGGAAAACCAAGACACTATAAAAATATAAAAAATGAAATGAAGATGCTCTGCTGGAGTCACCATCCTGGAATTAAAATAAAGTCATAATCATATTGCATGAAAGCATTTCTGCACTTATGTCGTATAATCTTACAAATTTAAGGTAATAATAACATTGCTGTAAGTTTTGAACTATCAGATAACTGACTAGGTGAATACCCCACCCTAACTGAAGCTTGCCAGGCCTGGTTTCCACTGGGCCTGCAGGCAGGTGATCAGGAGCAGCCCAGGGTCAGCACTACTGGAGAAACTCAGTCCCCTGGCACAGCCCCCTTATTGTTTTTAATTACCAATATAAATATATATTAATAAATTGAAGACATTGCTCACTATATTTGTATCTTTCTGTGTCTAAGCAGACTAAGTCTAACCTTTAACCTGTTGGTTTGCTCTGTCAAAGCTGAGCTAATCAGTTCCTGCTGTGTATATTTTTTTGCTTCTATGGCTTCTAGTTTGTGATCACTTCTCTTCATTCTTTTTCATCTGATACTTCCTTTTGTCCTGTCTTACTTAGGCTGAAAGCCTTAACTTCTAAAGGATTAAGAAAACCCACAAAACAAAAAGACAAAACTACAAACAACTCTGCAGAGGTCTGTCAGCATTACTACATCCCCTCTGGCATATTTTCTGCCTATTCTTTAGAAGAGGAACATCCTTTCTGCCTGTGCAGCACTTAGCCTAATGGCCCCTGACTTGAACTCAGTTTTGGTTCCAAACTGGGGAGAAGGAGCTCCATCCCAAGGGGAGACACTTATAATACTTTAGTTATAACTGCCTTGTAAAATGAGAGTTGCATTTGCCTCCTGATGGATTGTAATGGTTTTTATTACTTGAGATGCGCATATGGTTTATCATGTAGATGTAATTTAAAAAGCAAAACAAAGTGTTGTTGTATTCCTATAGAACTAGAAATCAAATGAAAGACTAGCTGAAATCCTGATTTAAAAAATAACTTGTATTCTTTCTTCTACACAAATTTAAAACATAGCTAATTTGACCATCTGTCTCCTGTGTAGTGGTAACAGAAATCTGAAAATTTAATCATCTCTGTGTTTTGAATAACTATGGTTTGTGGAACTGCAGTTTAAAGCCAGTGGGGCAAACAGTTGTGGCTTACTGGGATTAATTGATTCTATTTCTGAACCAGTCTTTTGGTTTTTGGAGCTGTCCTCTACCAGCTATCTCCTCTTCATCATCCCCAGTGCTTAGCAGCCAGCAGGTGTATGTACTCCACTAGGTCTTAAATATTCTTAAATGTTCTGCTAAGTCCTTGTTCTTCAGTGGCAAATAGTATGAAATTATATACTTTATACATATATATTTGAAATTATATATTTTATGAATCTAAATGAGATCCTGTGCTCTAGAAGAAACTAATAGATGTTTCTCTTACAGTTTGGACTGGGCCTGAACTGTGTTTAGGTGTGCAAACAGAAAGAGGAGACAATGCCAAGTTCCAACACCCGCTTTCTGTTTTTTTTCTTTCCTCCTTCTTCAAAGTATTAAAATATTGGTGGAAGTTTCTGTTGTGGTGGTGTTTGAGTTCAAAGTCCTCTGATCAAATACCTGTGAGTTTTCCTTCTGTTGGGGTTTCCCTTCCCATTTGTATTTTACAATAGATGGCTAGTTTCAATTTCCTACCAGTCCATCATTCTCCCCCAAGACTGACAAATACAGTGATTTTCATGGTAACTCAGGCGTTGTAGTGTTGGTGTTACACTGCCTCTGAATTATACAATGGCAACCCCAGCAAATCAGGACATTCTGATTACTTGCTTAATGTATGTAATGAAAATACATTTTTTTCTTACTTACCCTCTCAGTGCCAGACTCAAAGCAATTGTAGGGACATTGAAGGCTGTATATATAAATGCATTGAATTTTTACCAGTGTGATCTGTTTCTGCCCAGACTAGCTGTCTTCATTTTTGTTCCATTTGAGGAGAAAGAAACAGTGTCAAATTACTAAATCAGAGGAGAAAAGCCACAACCTGATAAAAGTATTATTTCCAGGTTTCTAGAGTGATGTTTATAATTTGGTGTAAAGTGGAATAATTAGAAAGATAAGACCTTCAGTTTTCATGTTTTAGATGGCTATCGGTTCTGTTTTCTTGGAATATGTTTAAGTAGCTAAAACTGGCCCACTCCCACCATGCTTATCTGAGTAATGAAACAGCATTAACATTACTATTTTATGGATTTGCAAGTCAGTCAACTCAAGCACTTCCCTATTTTTTTCATTAATCTTAAAGAAAATGTTTCTATTATTAAGGAGATCAGTATTTTGTTTTAATATTTATAGAAATGCATCAAGAAATCACTTGAGAACAGAAAATGGAAGGACTTTTAAGAGAGTCATGGATAGATCCCTTTTCCAACTCTTAACAGAGTTTACTAAAGATTCCTGCTTTATAGTCCGCATTACATATGATCATTATTTTTAAAATAATGACATCTTTGTCTCTATTGCCCTAATTTATTTGAAATCTTATTATAGTGTGTCTGTAGGAGATTTATTAACAATATCTTATAGAAAACAATGAGCTGCAGGCAATTTTTTTTTTTATTTGCTCCTATCTAATGAGTCTGAATTTACCTCAGAAGAATTGGTGCAGGCAAATTACCTTCCCAGCAACGGTTTGGCTCTCATCTTGCTTCAGTCATCCTTAAAGGAGAGAGCGTGGCAACTGAACTGAAGAGCTTATTCAAACTCTTTGGGTGTCACCTTAAACCATCAGTACAGCAAAAGAGATGAAAGTTTATTTTGTAGCCAGAAATTTAAAACAGTACTCTGAAAATCTCAGCCCCCAAGTTTTTATTTGGATGTCCAGGTATTGTAAAGAAGTGATGCCTTGGACATCTAACTGAGTTTAGAAGGGAGACTCTTGAGTGTTGCTTTTGAAAATCAGAACTCTTAAGGTCCTGAATACATAAGATCTCAGTGTCTAAATGTTTTCAAAGGGGTAAATGCAAATAAAGATAGTATTTATAATAATTGAGTTGCATAACACAAACAAAATACACAGAATAAAAAAATGGTGCCAGGAAGGCTTTCTTTCAAGTCAGACAGAGGGAGATGTCAAGATCCAAGATCAAATGGTGTGTACTGTAGGACGTGGTTGAGGTGTTTGACATCTAATGACATCTTACAGTTATATTGATTATATTGTTGCTTCTGCCAAAGAGCAACAGTGTTCTTGCCTGGTTTCTAGCTGAGTAAGCAGACTCAGTCTGAAATGTACTTTCCCTCCTTTTATTTCACCCCTTTGCTTTTGTTACTTCTTTGCTCTTATCTTCTGTGTGTACTCAACAAAACAAATGCGTAAAGACCTCAAACCTGTTAAACAGGGGGAGGAAAGCCTGAAATATTAACAAATTTTGAGATCTTTAAAGTTTAAGTAAAAGAATGGTACTTCTATCATGTTCAAAGGCTTCCATCATCATAACAAATGCAGTCTAGTTTATTTTCCTCTGCTCATGTCTGAACACTGCCTAATGTCAGCCCCACCAGAGCCCTGAGAGCACTTCCAGTTATTGCTCTAGTGAATTATTTCTTGTGCTAGTGTGGGAACTGTGTCATTGCAATTTTTTGGCTTGTAGTTTCTTCCAGAGCTGCATGGATGGGTACTGAAGAGACCTAGAAATGGCACTGTCCTGGTTTGAAAGTCTTGGCTTTGACCTTGTTTTTGCCATTCATAGGCCTGGGTATTATGTGGGCACTTGCTGGGGTACTCTGCCAGGGTCTGGGTGAGGAAAGGAGGATTCATTTATCTTGTATTCTCTAACGTTCCTTGTACTCCCAGTCTGGTCTTTCATGGTGAGGAAAATGGCATTTTCATCTGCCATTGGCAGTCTCTAAAAATAGAAAGGTCTATTCTGCAAACAACATTTCTTAGATTTCTTTTGCTTATGTTTCTTTTGGTGATTCTTCTTTTAGGATTTTGAGATTGAAAATGGACAAAGTGAAGAGAGTTTAATAATAAAAAAAAGTTCTTGTTGATCCACATCCTGTTTTATCTTAGATGGAAGCAACTTGAGAGGAACGAATCATGGTGTCAAAAATCCCTTCCACCAGAAAGGTGATAAGCTGTTGCTGTAAACACGTCTGCATGTATTTGACTCTGGTTTCTCACAGCAACAATTTTTTTATAGAATTCTCATTGTGGAGCTGAGGATCATAATCCTTCCTACATCAAACAATGAACAAATCTCTGTTCAAATACAGTTTGTCACCTTCGAAAATGCTGCTTTCAAATAGTTTATACTGTGCTGGATGTGCATGAAGAGTAGGGGGAGGTCGGGGGGAGGAGGATGGCGGGAGAAGATTAGCCTTCATCTGCTGTCTGAAGAAAAGAACAAAGTCCTACACTGCATGTTAAGGGAAAGAATTGGGATTGTTAAAATAGGTCAGAGATGTATTTAATTTTGAAAGGCTTGGGTTGAGAAAGGAGAGAGTATAAAATTTTCCATAATGGCAATCAGGTAACCCTGAAATGTAGTAGTTATGAAATAATTACACCCCAGAGGGATTAGAGGCATCCGCCATTGCCTGTTGCATTGTAATGCCTCAGGGATGTAATTAACTTACGATAATTAAAGCTCTTATAGTGGAAGTACAGTATGAACACAGAGAGTCTGAAGAAGTTTCAGGGTTGTGGCTCGGTACAACATCTGATGCACATGTTAACCTGTGCTGTAAGCATCCACTTTCTTTATATGTATTTCCTTGTTGTTTGACCCTTAGTGGGTGGCATGAGTATCTTTCCTGGGACCTGAATGGTTGTTGAGTACCTTGGATTGCATTGGCATGGTGCTACTGCCAGAGTGATTATCTGAAATACAAATAGCCTTGATAAGGACTCTGATAGCTTCCCTACTTGCTTGTTTTAAACAGCATGGAGGTGGGGATCATATTCACTGTGGTCTTCAGAATAGTAAAGCTGTGGAAGGCATGTGTACTGCTTATGAAGGACAGCATCTGGATGGCTCTAACTTTTGTAAAGTTTAGTTGGTACTAAGTCAGAAATGTCTCCATTCTCATTTACTTTCGTCTGATCTGGGCGCATGTGTAAGTGGAGGTCTGTCCCTCTCCGATGGAACATATTGCAGTCTATTCTATATACCAAAAGTGCTCTCATCAGTCTTCTTTCAACTCTGAGAAAATGATTCCAAAGAAAATAGTTTAATTTTTCAAAGTATTAAGAATACTAAAACCAGGGGACCTTGTCTTCACAATACAGGTGTGGATATTAAGAAATCCAAGCACTGAGACTTTATTTTAGGATTAGTCCCAAATATATTAGTCCCATAAATATTATGCTTCTTTGTTGTCATTTTGTATAATCCATTTGAAAATTGGATAAACTCATCTTAGACAAATAAGTTAGTGTGGAACAAGAGTGTCAATATGAAAAGGATGGGCATTTAAAAACAAATTTTCTGGATTTTTTTCCCCTAGGTAATTCATAGACCCTTCTTGAATGTTCCTATCTATTTTATACAAACTGTATGTCTGAAATATGAAAAGAGAAATGCAGTTGTCTCAAAGTATGAATTTTCTGTACATGAAATTCTGTGAAAGACTTTTTCCATTTTAACATTTGTATTGCACTAAAGAATCTAAACCCAACCATCAGCACGATAGAAGTGCAATGGGCATTGGCGTGACTTTCTTCATATGATGTTGTCAGTAAAGGCTTCTGAAGAGGCATCTTAGTCACTTTTACGAAGAGAAAAGTGATGTATTACAGAGTAAGCAGTGATGCAAGACATGTCCTATCTATGTGTTTTAACTTTCTCAGCTGTGTACTAGTGGTTTAGGTTTTTTGTGACTTAAACACCATGAGTATTGTTTGGAGTATTGTGGGCAATAGCAGGTTTACCAGAAGCATGTATTGCTCGAGAGGATAGTGTGGGGATGGGCTGCTCCCTCACAGGCTCTGAGTAGGATGACCGTGAACGCTTGATGTTCTCTATCAGATGCAGTTGGCTTCATTCATTGGCACTGTGTCAATTGCTGGGCTCTGCCTGCTGGTCAAACCTTATGGGTGACTTCTTTGGTGACGGATGTCTGTTGTGAAGCTGTCATCTACTCAGAGAGAAATAACTGATGATTTTCTTGTAAGGCTGAAGATGCACTACTGGTGTCTGCTGACCTCTGCATAACCTGCTGAGGATGGGGTAGTCATGCTTAGTAAGTTACAAGATTTACTTATTACTTATGCTTCAAATGTGGGCTAATTTCCCTGTGAAATCTGTGTAAGCAAGATTCAGGTTTAGATGCTTTTGACTACTGCAGAGTTAACACTACTTAGTTTATTCAGAAATGTTTTTGTGCTTCAGTTGTTGGTGAATTTATCAAGAACCTGTTTTTAGAGATGTGCAATCTAACCAATGGTGAAACCTGACTATATTATGTTGCATTTCCTTTTTTCTTGATCTAATTCAGTACTCTGATGTGTATATATCATTAAGTACACCTAGGCTTGTGCATGTATATCCAAAGCAACATGTTTATATATATATATATATATATATATATATATTTGTGTTTCTTGAGAACAATATGAAATATCAATTGTTTTTGAACAGACATTTGTATCCACAGTTTGTCTTTGGCGTGGTGGCACCACTTCCTTATTTGTGGGCTGGTTGGGTAGATAATAAACCATTCTCTCCTTGAACTGTGAGGAAGAAGGGTATGAGAGACATAACTTCTTACACAGTTAAAGTACACTAGTTGTTACCAAGACTTAAAGGAGCTTGACTTTTCACATCATTATTATCTCATTTTCTTTCGGTTAATTACTTAGTGCTTACTTCTAGTACTGGAGGTATGTTGAGATCACTATGAAGAGCATTTAGAGGTTTTTTCCCCTACTTTAAAAACTCACGTGTGCTGCTAAGTGCAAAACTCTGTTAAATATACTCTACTCTTTGCATGCTCTTGTTTCTTTTTCATATGCAATTTATTGTATTTACAATTTATGTCTTTCTCAAAGGAAAAATGGATTTTTCTGGAGCATGTTCAAGGGACTGTTGCTTCTGTCCTAGGAAATACAAGTAGGAGCCACTTGGTCTGAGAGGATGTCCAGGTGTCTGTACTGCCCAATGTGCCTTGCTCCGTGGTGCCCAAAGCAGTGGTGAAGAGCTTTAGGCTTCAGTGCTTTGTCAGGATGGATTGCATCATTCAGTTATTGAAGGCCTGGCTTGGGATTGCTGCTAAAACAGACACTGCTACAAACTTTCAGGCATAGTTTATATTTCTTAGTCAGCAATTAATGCAGAAAAAAAGCTTCATAATTCAGTTTTATGTATGATAACCTAATCTTGTTACAAAAGCAGTTCTGATTCTATGTCCTTGTCCCTTCCTGTCATTGTCCACCTAGGATTTGACTATATATATATAACTATATGTATCTATATCTATCTCAGTAGATTGTTATTTTAGTGTTGTAACAATGCTACACCTTTTCCTCTTTTTCTGAGGCAGTACTAGGGTTCATAAATGCAACTGCAAATGTAATAGGATCTTCATTCAAGTCATGGTAGATCTACATGGAGGAACTCTGAGAAACTGAAAGCAGAGCTGAATGGGTGGGTGAAAGGGCTAAGATTTTGCCAAAGTACCAACAGAAAGTTTAAATTTTATCTGTTTTTATTACTTTTCAAAATAGATGCAAACTCAAGAGGTATGTTAAAGGAAATAGAACAGTACCAATGGCAAAGTGCTTCCCCTCAGTGCTGGTGAAAATTCCACCAATGAGTGGTTCCTGATGAAGATCTGAACAGATGATAGGTGGTTTAGTCCTATCCATATTGATGGAAGAATTTAAAGGATAGGCATAAGACTGAACTTTGGCAATTTGCCTGCCTACCATAACTTAGTAAACAAAACAGCTTTTGCATACCACAGTTGGCTAAAAAAATGCTTGTAAACATTCTGCTATATTAACCATCTTTAATATTTGAGTTCCAAACTTTTAGATTAAATTTCCTGATTTTCTTGTCCAGGAAATGGAATGTTTTGCAATGATAACGTTACCTTGAACTGCAAAATATTTATGCAGGCACAGGTCTTCATCCTTCCTCATAATGTCTTGGGAGTACTCGTGTTCAAAAAAGCATGCAGTAATCCCAGATTTTAAGGCAAGGCTTTGAATGTGGCCTGGTAGTCATATTTTGGTGATGAAATGTTGAAGCAAGTGTCTATGATGCTGCAAGGCCTGCTGACTTACATGTAAATATGTCTTTCCTCTCCTTGTCTAGAAATGCTGAACTTTTAGGGGGGGCTGATCAGCCTCTGCTTATTATCCTCTTAAAATCCTTTTAACTGGACTGTTACTCATCACCAGGAGAGCTAAGTCAGGAAACTGCAGCAGGGCCTGCTTGTATCATGGAGGTGCCCTTGCTGTGATGAGCTGAGGCTTGGACCTCATACTGTCAATGGGGTTTAGTGAGAAGGACCTAAGAGAAGTGACAACTGTTACACACTTTACTTACTGTTGTCCTTTAACCTGAGGCTTTCAAGTTGGTTTGGTTTATGTTGGCTGTGGAAAACAGCATTAAGAAGAGAAAGCTCTCATTAGGGCTTATTATGGTCACTTAAATGCTGAAAGAAGTGGCAGGAGGCTTAAATTTCTGTTGTTGCAACTTGTACCACTGACCAGCTTAAACATCTTCAGGAAGTGATTTTACTTGTTTTCTTTCTGGTTTCTTAGCCCTTTCCTTAGAGTAAGTGTAAATTGTTGTAAGTTACTAACTATTGAGAACTGTTCTTATGTAATGCTAATCTTACCATTTGCTCTTTTACTGAATCACCACAACATACAGAATTGTGAGAGCCAGGTCCTTAGCAGGGAATGTTTAAGCATGTTTAGGTTTGAATAGGAATAAGCATGAACAGAAACTTATAGTTACTTTACAGAGCTGACCTGTTGAATTCAGAAACAGGTCTGAGCACAAAAATATGAAGCAAGTGTAGAAGTGGATTTATATTGCAAGTAACAGTTATGTTCTTAGGAAACAACACAAAGCTGCATTTTTGACAGCCCAGCTGGATGCTTCTGTATCAGATACAAATTAAATTTTCTGGCATTTAATACCGTGTTCAGAAGTGTGCTGTACTCAGAATAAATGGTACTGTTACTCTTTGGACTGCAGCAGTTAGCATTTCTGAATCTTGAGTAAGGTATGCTCCTAATGACAGAGCACTCAGTGCTGGCTAAGCTTGGCAGGTTTTCTGCTTGATGGAAAACTGGGTTGCCCAGAGCTCTCTAAATATTTGCTAGCTAGGGATCAGCGAGCAGCACACGGTGATAGCACATTCACTGATGGGAATGTACTCTACCATACTGACTCGTTCTGTGCAGGCGGGTGTAAGATTGAGCACCCAGCTGTGAGGGGCTGATGCAGTCCAGTAATATTGTTTCCTGTCTATCACGAGCCACAAATGAAAACCAGCTGTAATTTTCATAACTTTTTACTCTGATTTTTTTCTTCCTATGAATGTAGATGCCAGCAACCTACACTGCTGGGATGTTAATAAAATCATAGATTATCCTGCGTTGGGAAGGGACCCACAAGGATTATCAAAGTCAAACTCCTGGCTTTGCACAGGACAGCTCTGAAAACCTTACCATTCGCCTGAGAGCATTTTTGAAAGGTTTCTTGAACTCTGTCCTGGTCTCTCTGCAGGACGTCTCTGTTTTCAAAGTAGTCAGTAGCTCCTCCCAATTTAGTATGATCAGCAAACTTTCTCAGTATGGCTTTGAGTCCTGCATCCAAGATATTTATGAGGATGCTGAAGAGAACCGACCCTAAAATGGAGCCCGGTGGAACCCCGCTAGTGAGGGGTCACCAGTCTGATGTCACCCCATTCACTACAATCCTTTGTGCCTGGCCCATGAGCCAGTTTCTCACCCATTGAATTACATGTTTATCCAGCTGTGTGATGGACATTTTGTCCAAAAGGATCCTATAAGAGACAGTATTAAAAGCTTCACTGAAATCCATAAAGATTACATCAGCTGGCTTCTCTTGACCTCATTTCAGCATTTCAAGCTGAAATTAATGTGTTCAGGGAACTGAAGAGCTTGGTCAGCTTCATGTAGCTGTTGAATACTTTAAAATGGGGCTCATAAGAGAACAGACCAGAATGTATAGACTAAAATGTGGTATGGAGAGGGTCATGGAAGTATTTTGCTGCTTTCCTAATAGTTGGCTTTTCAGAATTTGTTTAATGTTTATTAAAGAAGTTGCACTAAATGAGCACACGTGCTCCGTGACTGTAATTTGGGCACTGGCTCTGTGCAGGGTTTTATGTTTTTGTTGTTTTAATTTTTAATGCAAACCCTGCAGTGAACAGGACTTGGACTTGGAAAGCGCAGCTCTTAGCGCAGAGTTAACGGAGTCTAAAGCAGGTTGCTCTAAATGCCCAGTGCACATTACCCTCCACTTACTGCTTGTGTTCTAGTTGTAATAGTTTCACATTAAATTACAGAAGAAAAAAAAAGCAAAACCAAACCCCAAAAAAACCTGCTCTGGAAAATTCTAAGACCTTGTTGGAGAGCTCCATATTCATATGCCGTGGGCTTCTGGGAGTCTGCTGTTTGTCTGCCCCAGACTTCCTGATTTTTATATCGGTGTTTGGGCTTAAAAGAGGGCCAGGAGGAGCTCTCTGAAGGCATGTATGTGTGAGAAAAAAAAATACGAAAGGCTTCAAGAGTTCTTGTTACTTGAGAAATCTATCTTATTTTTTCAAAGGGCTTGTAAAATAAAATTGTAGATGCTTCCTCTCTCTGAAATTTAATGTCATCAGTAGAAAGGGTACAAAAAAAGGAGATCTTTATTGAGAATTCCTTGGCTATTCTACTGGTAGGTGGTAAAAAGGACATTTTACTTTCGTTACTATTTTTTTTTCTCATGATCTGATTGCATGTCCATATAAATTATTTTTGCTTTCCTCTAATTTATAGAAAATTTCATTTTCTTTAACCAGATTTTGTCTGGAATAGGAAAGCAGTCCAGAAATAATTTTAATATCTTCTGCAGAGAACCGCAAATTCATATGCATGAGTGTTTAATCTTTGTGCAAATGTGTTGCTACAATACTTGTAAAAGAAAATGCTACAGTAGTCAGATAAAGAACAGCACAAGGGTGAAGAGCTGTGCCATGCTATTGTCTAGCATTTGCAGTGTCAGCCAGAACATGTTGGCTCCATACACTCAGTCCAGGGTAACTCTCTTCAACTCTTTAGAGGCCCTATGAGTCCTTGGTCCTCTCTGGGGGTAGTGAAGGATCAGTTTCCTTCTGCAGACTGGCTCCACACCTGCCACTGCTGTGCATCCCCACCCAATGGCATATTGCTGTATTTGTTAGGAGGAGTAAGCTGCTTTGGGCATTCTTCTGGAGATGGGGTTGTCTGTTGTCTTTTTAATTTGTTTGATTGTTTGTTTTAACTAAAGGTGATGGGTTTGGGTTTTATGGTTGTGTGGAAGGTTTTTTCCCCAGCTTCCATAAATATTAACTATCAAACTGCTCTGAAACTTTGAATGTTAAAACAGTCCTGATCAGGCTGGACAAGGTACACAGGGATTCAGGTGGTTTGGTCAAAGGAATGTGCTTAATGCAGATTATACTGCAGGAACCAAAATATATAGCATAAGGATGTCCTCTATCATTTGTGGGTTGTGTTGAGATTGTTTCAAAAAGTATTCTTAATAATTATGGATTGAGGGCAAACTGATGGAATAAATGAGAGGTGCCATGAGGCATCCTAAATGGTTGGTTCTGAGAGCTTTTGTTCCCCATGAAAATAAATTTTTAAGTTAAAGGACCTTATTATTTCCATGCAAGTGAAAAATATCACTTGGTGGACATGCTGCATACACTCTTTGGTACTTCAAAAGCATCCAAGCACTTTTGAGGCACTTCATGAGATGGCCAGGAACAAAAAATCAAGCTTCACATGAAAGCTGTTTTCTAAACCTTACTTCTGTGTCTAACTAAGACCCTTTGGATTTATTTGTTTGTTTATTTATTCATTCAGTTATTTTATTGGGGAATGAAAATTTTGCCCTGATTCTTGTGATACCCACATGAACCTGGGAGACACTGGTCTGTAGCCTTGCAATGTTCTGGTTAAATGTTCTCCCATTAGGCTGAGAGAGTCTGTTTTAATCTTTCCTGCTCGAGCTGCTGCACTTGGTATACATAATTAA
Source organism: Origma solitaria (assembly GCA_013397895.1). Taxonomy (NCBI): domain Eukaryota; kingdom Metazoa; phylum Chordata; class Aves; order Passeriformes; family Acanthizidae; genus Origma; species Origma solitaria. The sequence continues at coordinate 941,077 of VZRL01004623.1, forward strand.
ACAGTCCTTAAGCAAAAGGAAGGCTTAGCGCCTGGTGTGTGGACAGGTTAACCCTTGGTGAGTTGAGCTGGTCTGATTTTAGAAATCGGTCTGTAGCTATTATTTGCTTTGTAACATCACAAAACTGTCAGATATAAATGAAGGTTTTACATCATCTTTCAGATAGCCATTTAATTTTATGCCAGTGGGTTGATAGAGAAGCCATGTTATATGATGCTGTAATAGTCTGTTGTTCTTGATTGCTCTGTTACAATAATGAGTGAAAATAAACCAACTGCTGTAAGGTTTGTAAGCTGCTAAATGGGCATTTAATTTTATGTGAGACTGTCTAGAGAGATGCTGCACTAATACAGCTTATGAATTGAGAAGTGGTGCTGTCTAAAGGTGTCTGCAGAAATAAAAGGAAATGAAGATGTTTATAGCAAATGTCTGTCTGACTGACAGCTTGCATGTTGGTGGTAGGAATTGCTATTAACTCTGACAAAGAGGAGAGTCGTAGTCTTGTAAATGGAGGCTTTCCTCAGCTCTAAATGAGTTACATCAGAAAAATGGAGGATATGTAAGAACTTCAGAAACCATTTGAATGAATGAAAAATATCCTATTAAGGCTGCAGCAATTCTTTAAAAGAGTAATTACATCATGAAGTGAATGAATGGTAGGTTTTCTGTCTTTATTGATTAATGTAGGTGCCTGAGTCTCACCATGGTCTCATCTGAGTGATCAGCAACAGTGATCTTTGAGCAGTGTGGGTCAGATTCTGACATGTAAGGAGAGGTTAAGGTTTTTGCTTTTGGAGCAGTCTTTTTGCTTACATCAGATGTGAATTTGGCCTTCTGCCTCTCTTCCCATTGCAGTACTTCTGTCTTGAGCTATCAGTGAGCAATTACAGCAAGAGTGCTGTTCTATTGATTTTAAACCCTTCATGAAAGAAGCTTTTGTGAAAGGTTTTGGTGCAGACTTATTTAGAAGCCTTTTTTGTTGTTTTCTTGTTTGTGTTGAGCCTGCCATTACTGGGCTGGTGGGTACATGCTGGTCCCCAACAGCCAAATCTGGCTGCTGAGCTGCACCAAGAGCAGGGGCTTCAGAGCTTTCGCTCGCCTGATGAAGCTGCAAGTAGGCTGAGAAGACAAATACAAGGCAGGGGGAAAGAAAGATCCCAAAACTTCTCAGTTTTGTATGAGCTGGGCCAGACTCAGTGTGGCACAGACTTTGCCTCTGGCTAGCTCAAAAGTTTCAGACGTGGTCTCTAAGTGTTTGTGACTGCTGTCACACTGCCATGGGTGCCTTTCTGGAGGTAGATCAGGATTTCTGGTTTTCTCTTCCCCACCATGCTTCACACGGAGTAATGGATGCCACCATTTGGTACTTAGAGAGTAGAGAGAAGCTGTGCAGCCTTTCTGGATACAGATGTTTGACATCTGTTGGGAGTGCAGCCAGCCAGGGCTCCGTGTGTGTTGCTGGCTCACAGTCATTGCGCTGTAACCCCGTGTAAAGCTGAGCTGGTGCAAGGACATGCTTTCCCCATCTTTCTTTGCAACATGTTCTTGTGCCTGGGATGCAGGGTTTTAGCACTGAACCACAACTTTGCATGTGACCATCTTCTGTCAGCCAGTGTCAAGCTGTCAGTTCTTCTGTACACATCTTCATTGTTCGTTCCGTGAAAGTGAGGCACATGTAATATTATGTAAGCAGTGAAATTACTAGGAGAAGATTTCCTATCAGTTGATTGGGGTCTTTCTTTTCTGCTTGTAAACTATTCTTCTACTCTGGAAAGATCACGAATCACCTCCTGTTCAGCTTGAATCCATCCTTCTTGGATCCTTAGCTGTCTCTTCACTGGAGCTCCTTTTACATGCAGGAAACTGATGAAGAAATCAACAGGAACTAATCGTTGCAATATTTGCACAGGCCTGAACATTTATGACTTCATTTTCAATGAATTTGAAATGTAGAACCTAAATAATAGCTAGTGCATAATAACAAAGTGCTTTCCATTTAGCCATAGTGTAGAAGAGGCGTGTGGTTAAGTGTCAGGTAATAAATGGCAAGTGTTTATTCTTCTCAGCAAGGTCTGCTGAGTGCAACACAGATTGCAATGTGTTTCATTACCTTGAGTTTTCTCACCTTTCAAAAGGTGTTGTCTTCAGCTGTCCTGATGTGGATTGAAGTACCACTTACCAGAAACTCATTAACTATATAATTTCACATTTATTTTTCTGGTTCAAAGTAAGTATTGCTTTGTAAGATTATCATACTACTAATAATTCTATGTAACTGTTTTCTTTTTTATATCTAGAATGCTATATTTAGAATTTATAATGGCTTTATCTGTTGCTGTCCTGGAGGGCAGTTTCACAAAGGCTTCAGTGTACTGTCCATTGCTGTGCTAAATGCAGCAAGGGTGGGAGGAAACTTGGGGCAGGAATGAGTTTGTTCTTTTATTTTGTTTTTTTTCAGTTTAAACCAACGATTGTTGTTTTTATTTAAGGTGGAGAAAATATACAGTAACAAAGAGTTAATGTTTTGAATGAAGCTATTCTGCTGAATATATAGGTAGTATCTAGAAATGGTCTCATCCACTGTATCATCATTAGCAGTAAATTAGTATGCTGAGAATGGGCTATCAGTAACTCAGATGTGGACTAAGTGAAAGAAGTAATTCTGTCATCATCAAAACATAAAATAATGAAATGCAATTTCAAGCTCATATTTAAATGTCTTTTTTTTCTGTGTCCCCTTAAAATAGATATAAAACAGTTATAATAAAAAGTAAAGGTTGAAGGAAGAGGAGAAAAATAAGTATGTAACTTAAACTTAACTTCAGCAATCTTGTAAGTTTTCCCCTGATGTTTATATTTGCTTTTGGACATGATACAGGGTAGTCTACTTCTGGAAGTACTGCAGTTTAAAATCAATTTATACCGAAAGATGTTTTGCCAGGATATACCAATTCTACAGCAAGAAACCCATCATTCTCTCCTTTCCCTTCCTTTTTGGGGGATGGGAGCCTTGGACGACTACATGAAGCAGCATAAGCTATTAATTTTTTTTTCATTCTGAAATGGAAAATGTGACCTAGGATGTTTTTTACTCTTTATCATGCAGTGAAGCATTTGGGACCAGATCCTTTGGTACTTTGAGTTGACAGAGCAGTTCCAGAGTTAATCGGTGCTTGTACTGAGGTGTTCGTAGATAATTTGGATTAATTTCTGTGTGTTGGTTCATGGTATGGCAGAGATGAGTAGACATTTATCCTAAGAGTAGATGACTGTAAATTAATAATATAATTTCTGTGGAACATAGAGTGGATTGAAACCTCCCGACCTTTTCTCTGTGGTCAAAAAAGTTAGTATTTTACAGAAGACCGATTCAGTGGATTTTCAGAAGATTGGCAGTCCTTGCCTTAAAGCAATTAAACAATGAAATTAAAGTAGAGTTATAGAAAATCATAATGAATGACACCAAAATATATCCACAAATCACTTGGGTGTGGATTCTCTTGCTGTTTCAAAACATACCCTTCCTGTTTCCTACAGGCTTAGAAAATTAGGTCATTCTCTATTAGTCTAAGGAATTAAATAACTACATTAAAGGAAACTGTAGGATAGGTTTTCTGAGAGGCACATATTCCGAGATCTGTGCTACTCTGATACTAGTCTCATGTTCACACTATATTTTAAACTTTCCCAGCTTATTTTCAATTATGCTAAGCAGCAGGGCTCTGTACTATTCCTCTAGTAGACTGCTGAAATATTAGTGTTAGCAAACATTTCAACTTGCTCAGCTGTCTTCCAGCTCATCTCCTTCACTTCAGCAAACAATTTCTTTCCATTTATTGGTATGATTCTAACAGGCCTGTGATTTCCATTAGAAAGAAGGATAAATGGATTGTGATTCATGCCGTGCATGGAAGTCTGGTGCCATTACAGGAAGCTCTAGAGCAATGATAGGAACCTGTGACAGGAACTTGTCTGCTCTTGGCTGCCTGAACACCATTGCTTCCTTTTCTTTACTCTCTGGTTACTGCATGGCATTAACCATGGATACTGCACAGGTGGCCACTGGACATACAGGTACATGAATATTTTTGAGCTGCACCAGAGTCTCTGTGAAAGGGGATATTGAGGCAACTATGCTGTCCTGTCCTTGTCCCTCAGGGTACACCAGGAGAGAGATGTCGTCCTCTTTTCCCTGTCCTGCAGGAGAAGACAGGCCTTTGCAAGCCCAACCAAAGATGACTGGGAAAGAGGAAGGAAGGCATAGGTCTTGATTTTACCACCAAACACTTGAGATTCATCCCTTCTCAACTGGAAGTGAAAATATGAGGCTCTTTGACTTATCCCCCACAACTGGAGTATTGAAGAGGAATACGCTGGGAAGTGTAAAGTTTTGGGGAGAGTGAAAGTGAGCTGTCTGTTAGTCTGTGCTGACCTGAATGTGTGCTGCTCATTGTGTATCCACCAAAAATGTTTAAAAATCCAGTTTGGGCTTTGTGGAAGCCATGCCTGACCTACGGATACTGAAGTTGCCCAAGACATCTGAGATTAGAAAGGAAGTTGCAGTGATGAATGGGCTGCATGAGGCCTGTGTCTTCTAGTTGAAGGTGGTAGGTTTTCTACCACCACCTGTAAATTGCCAGCATTACTGTTTTACTGCCTTGCGACAAATGGGTTTTGGAATGGAAGCTAGATGGAAAAGAAAAAATCTACTGATATTATTTATAAAACCTGTTTGCAAGATTTACATTCTCTGTCCTATTTCTGCCAGTGATATTAGCGTTGATGAATTCTTATTTAGAGAAACACAGATCTTAATACATCAAGGGGTAAATATGCAGTATGATACATGGGGATTAGATATGCAAGTCATTATCTTTGACATACTGTCTTTACTGCTGTTAGTCCTTCTCAGCAAAGGATCTCTTCTATATTTAAGTAATTCTAGCTGAAGAAAAAATGAGATGATTACCATACCTTCAAACCTCTTCCAATGATTTTTGCTAAAGTCAGACCTGGTCTTATGAAGGAGCTGTTTGCTAATTTTGAGCATATATTGTATGTTTGTAAAACAGCAACTGTGATGGTGTTAGTTAATCTCATTTCTCTGGAGTGGTGACAAAGCTAATAAAAGACTAAATCAGATAATCATTTTTATACAGTAAATGTCTGCTGCTAAACAGCCCACCAACAAAATGACACAGTCTTTTAAAGCCCTTTTAAAGCACATGTTAAAGCCTCCAGGATTTAACTGATTTGCATGAAACTGAATCTTTCCCTGAAGTTTTCCTCTTACGACCACGCTTCATTTCCAGAAGGTAATTAAACCCTTGGAGACAAGCTGAGTAGCAGGAGCTTTGTGCCACAGAAAATCCTGGAGGTGGGACCACCTGTCACATGATAATAGCCACACCCCTTAATGAGCTTCTTACTGCCAGCGTTGGTGTGTCCTTGGTATATTGTATTTGTAATGTTCCTTGCACCCAACGATGCTCTGGAGGGGACTTGCTAAAAAGAAGGTGTTCAGTTCTGCCACTGAAATGACAGAAATATCAGGGTGATTTTCCTCTTCTTGCTGGAGTTCAGCTTTGCTGACTAAAGTTAAATCGCTCTGTCAAGGATGAATCACTAGTAGCTCGTAAAAATAATTTCTCCAGAGAAAATTTTTGGCTTCTAAAGTAGGCAAAGCTGTGGCAGGATTTCCCTGAGGGGAAGGCAGTCCTTCCCAAGCACAGGGCTTTACTTTACTTCCAGTTGCCCAAGCTTGAGAGCTTTTACTTTGCTTCTGTATCTAACAAGTTTCAGAGTAAAAATATTACTAGTGAAATGCCAAAAAATTAAAAGAATTCTTCATCACTCTGTCACTGTCTGTTAGGGTCTAGCCTAACCCATAAAGAAGAAGTCTTCTTTGGCTTTCATTTTTCCCCTCTGCAAGCACTGCTGTGTCTTGGTCCTTTGTTGGAAAACTGCATTAGGGCTGGGGTGTAGTGGTCATGGAGAACCCTGTTTTGCTGTTTGGACTGCAATTTTTTTCTGACTTCAAGAGCAAAGGTTTTCGTAAATGTCTAAAAACTTCCACGGTATTTGACCCCTGCATTTTTTAAATTTGTTTTTCCTTTTAAAATTACTTTTAACAACAGTCCATGAAATTCAGCTCTTCTGATTCCTAAGAAACCAGTGCTGTGTGATAGAAAGGAGAATGAATGCTTGGTCTAATGCTTGTTTACCTTTTTATAAAAATTTGTGAAGCACAATTCTTGTTATTTTCAAGGTGTTTGGATTTGGTTCTATGAAATCTTACCTTATGCCTAGCTGAAAAAGGCACCAAGATGAAATTGTGAGAAAAAGTAAGGGTGTGTATCAGACAGATGAAAGACAGTGATGTACCTGAGGATGCTCAGGGAATCATTTTTAGACTGCAATTAAACTTCAGAAGCCTGTGACTTCCAGTCCTACACTGAAAAAATTGGCTTTCCTGAATTAGATTTGCAAAGATGCTACTGTTGTCAGTGGCAGCAGCTCCTGGCTCTGTGCCTAGCTGGGCCTGAGCTCAGGAAGAGATGTTAGGCTCTTGAAGCAGTGTTTGGGTACCACTTTGAGGTAGATGGTGGTACAACTGTTTGGGAACTTCCTTTGGCTGTACTAGATCCGTCACATCTTTGGCATTTTATCAAAGAGAGGAGGGAAATATAAAGGTTGTGCTTCTGAAACCCATGAAATGTACTGGTCTGGAGAAAAAGTGGGTTGTTTTTCTTTAATTTTGATGACTTTCTGTTGCAATGTGAATAAAATAAGTATACTACTGGCACAATGGTAGAACAAATGTGCACAACTCTGAAACCATTTCTGAGAATTTCTGTTGAAGCTTTATTTCTTCATTAAAAGCACCTATACTTTCTGCTGACAGAATATGTCTTCAGGGGAAGGGAGATAATCTGCTGACTTGCCAAGATTTGACAGTTTGAATAAGCCACAAACTAAAATTTCCACTCTACTGGAAATCGCAATGTTTCAGGTTTTTCCATTCTGAATTGGAAAGAAGAGCTGTTATCTGTTTTTGTCCTAAGGCATGAACTTGTTTTAACTGTCACAACATGAAGTAACATAGGAATTGCATAAGAAGGGTGACAGGAGTAATGAATCCAACTGTTCGACTGCCAAAATACTTAGTTTCATTATATTATTTTCTGATTAATTTGGATGCCACTTCATTAAATATTTGCTGAAATCAATGTGTATTCATTAGACTTTTGCACGCCATCCCATTTTTACCCTCAAATGGCAGATCAATCACGTGAAGGCTTCTAACTGCACAAATATAGAAAGGTTACCCTCTTTGTGCTGCCAATACTGGCTCGGGCAGTGTTCACTGCTGTGGGGCCTCGTGCTGCCCTATATCTATGGGGTACAAAGATGGCTAAGGGAACTTGTAAGGATGTATCATGTTTAGCCTGCTCAGGACTGAATAAAGGAACAAAATGAGGGAACCATGCTTGACTCTGAAATGCACTTGGGATTCATGTATTTTGGCTTCTGGGACTGCAAGATTTACTACAGTGCCTTGAAAGAAGGATTGGGTGATGTCTGGCTATTAGGTCTCTTGATCTAGTGCTAGAAAAGTGATGAGCGTTCTGAATAACTACTAAAATACTTCTCTTAATAATTGGAAATGCACATCTCCCACTGTGTCCCAGGTAGGGATTCACAATGAGCAGGGGACAGGCCTTTAGTGTCAGTGTGAATGGGCCATTTTTACAAACAGCAGACCAACACTTGTCCCTCTTTTTTTTTGCAGGCCTGATCATTCAGTCTAGACGTGAGGGCAGGGCAGCCCAAACTGTGTCACTGTCTCATGCAGCAGAAACTGGAGAACTCACTGCTGCTTAATCTATAATTTTTACCACATTATTAGAAGAGATGGTAGCAGCAATGTCTAATATGGATCACAAACGGTAGTTCAGTTTGTCACGGAGGAAACAAACTCATTTCATGTTCAGTAGACTATGAAATGAGTCACAGCTGTTCTTCCTCTGTTGCACAGTGACACACTGTTCTCATTAGAGAGCATACATGCAATGGCTCGCCAGCCACTTCAGCACCCCTTGCTTGGTGCACATTCCTGAGCAGCTCTCTCGGAGTCAGAGGTGGTGGGTCAGCACCTGCAGAAAACACCAGTGTGGTTCATTTGTTTGGGGCTTAGGTAAAGGACTAAGGATGGTTTTGTTTATTTAAATAGCAATTCATATGTTTTTCTGTTCAGAAATTTGAGTGTAATAATACAGCTTACAGCTGTAAAGTGCCAATGCTCTCCAGTGAGATTTTTTAGTGATAGCATTTACTTCTGTAGTGTCTCACAACCGAATTTTATTCCAGTGTGCTGGATGGAGGAACTACATCTCCTGGACTGGCTATATCCTAGACTTCTGTGGCCTCAGAATGTCTTAAGACCCTGGGCAAGAGTCTTGCTGATTTCCACCTTGTGCTGCTGTCACTGCCTTTACTACATGTGATAGTCCACAGTTTAATATTTTACCTATGGCAGTTTTAAATGCAGACAGTGGCTATTCCTGTAATTTTCCTTGCATTGCTGCTGGCACGGCTAGTTCTTCCACACCACCTGTGAAGATCCCTATGATGAGTGGGAACTGTTTCTCCTTTAGGGGCTTGTTAGGATGCTAACTAATTAGCCTCAGGAATGATTTTGTTCTGTTACAGGGCAATCCCAGCTCCTCTGGGTCTGAACAAACCAGTGAAGACAGCAGGGTGATGTGCATTAACCCCGGCTTGTTCAACACACAAGCACAGACTGAAGAGTGGAGGTGCTTTGCCAGAAACACTCATGGGTCTCTATTTTCTCTAATTTTGTTTCTTCCTTTACCTCAAGTAGTCATCTAGTCCTATTTGTCTTGTAATGCGATCAGCTTTTGTTCTCTATTGGAAGATTAAAAATAATAACAGTGAAGTAAGAGTCTGATTGCAGCACCTGCTGCAGCATACTTGATCTTGTATACAGGGGAATGACAAGTATTGCCCAACTTCATACAGCCACACAGTTAATGAAATTGTATTATCCAAGCTGTGCCATTTTATGTGAAAAAAAGTGGTATGCAAATCATTCTATAGTTTGGAGCTTACCTCGCGATACAGAGTTCATCCTGTGTTGTAGAACTGTGCTCTGAATTTTCATGGCTTTTTTTTTTTTCTTAATTATTCCTTATGCTCTTGGAAAAAAAAAAGCCTACTTGAAAATGTGTACAATCTGTAAAATGCCTTGGAGCATCCACTCTGCAATAAGTCTGAAGCAAAGTGTCAAGGTGTAAGCTTTCCTGGTGATGTTACAGACCATAGTGTGCTGCACTGATGCTGAACATTTTTCCAGCTATTGAAAAATCAAGAATTTTTGCCAGGGCCTGGACAGATGTTTGGGTGGTTTTGATGGATGTGCAGGCTGCCCTCCTGGTTTCTCAGGAGCTGGACAAGAAGGCACAAGTCAGGAACTGGGCTTCAGGTGGTGGCTGGGATCCTTGAGCAAGCTGGGCTGCAGGCTGACCTGAGTTTTCCTAGAGGAGGCAGGAGCCCCAAGGGTGCCCATCTGCCCATTTCTTGATGCAAGGAAGAGAGAGAAGGAAACCCTAATCTCAACTACTTAAAATCAGCAAAGTATAAGAATATAAGAACTTTTGACTCCAGTCCTTGATTGTGCATCTGATATCTTTCGTAAAGTAATCAATCTAAAGTCTAAGCCTGTTTATTTGCGTCTTTAGGCTAAGCTTCTTAATAGCAAGTTTACACCCATTTACTCCACTGCTTTCATTGTTCTTTGGCTTAATCATGCTTCTCCTCTCCCCAGTGACTATGCTGGAAGGGCAGTCCTGGCTTTTCTTGGCTTTCAGTCCACAGGACTAAACAACTCAAGCTTGTAATCTCTGGTAAAAATGTGCTGTTCACTTTTCTCATTCATCCTCAGATCCTTTCTCTGCACCTTTTTCAGTTCAGATGCTGCTTTTTCTTTTTTTTCTTTTTTTTCTTTTTTTTTTTTTTTTAACAGGGGTGACCTGATTAAAAAGTATTTCCGATGGGGTTTTGCCAAGGTGTTCTGTGGTAGCATTTCTTTGGTGTACCAGAAGATCATGTCAGGCTGGCAGATAGTGTGGGTTCTCTTTTCATGTTTTTATGTTGAGTAGTGTTATTCTCTCTGCATGATGGCTTGGGTGAAAGATGCAGAAATGACATCTCAGTCTTCAGAGTGAGAGTTGTGGCACTGGCTGTTTATTCTTCTCTGCCAGAAATATGGTGGCATCTATGTGGCTGGCTGTCCTCAGGTTTGCTGTAGGTTGTCTTTATGGGCAGTCAGTCTACTGGTTTCCTGTATAATTTTGGTGTGCTGTTCATAGCAGATACATCAAAATCTGCCAGTCAAGTATTGGAATCATTAAATGCACTGAGCTCTAGATGGATGCAGTCTAAGTCACTCTACTATCTCAGGCAATGAAACCTCTGATCAAAAATGTACATTCATATTATATGTTGAGAGATGCTGGATATCTTTATTGCTTTATACAATTGTCTTCCTTTATAAAAAGGTCACGCATGTCAGTAACATGGATATGTAATTCTATGAAGTTTTGAGCTATTTTTCTAAGTATGCTTTTACGTCTCAATTTTCTTTATGCACTGATATAGCATAGGATCATTAACAAAAGCACTTCATAGAAGAAATATAGAGGGATGAATAAGTTATGGCATACTCAAAATTCAAAATGAACAAGGATTGCATTTCTGTATCATTAACCCAGGAAATTACAGGGAGAAGGTACTGCATTGGTTAAGCTTGGAAGGGCCCAAAACTCTGTCTACATCAGACATATATTATGGACTATTTGTTATTTATTTATGGACTTCCATTTGTAATCCATCTTGCTCTATGAATGCTGTAAGTTGGCCAGTTGGCATTTTATACTTTGGATAGTTTTTCTCTAGATACCTCACTTGGTCAGTTGCCATCTTTGAATGTGTGGGATGATGTTTTCAATTTTCTTTTAGTAATTTTTCTTTTTTTAAGACTGCACTGTAGAAAATTATATTTATATTATTATGACATTGTTTACTTTTTTCTTGCTTAATTATGGGATAATGTTCACAGTCGAGGAGTATATGAGGCAGTGAGTGATGTTTGCAGGTGATTAATTGTACAGTGAAACTGAGACACTTCATAATTGCAAAACTTGTTGGTTGTGACTGTGTTCCAGTTCTGAGAAGATTATTCATTTTATATGGAGAGGGGCAAGAATAAGGTAAACTACAGTGATATTTATGCCTTTTTGATTGCTTGTATTGCTTTTTCTTTGCATTTGTCTTGGGTACTACTGTAAGAGCAAGTGGGTTTATTAATAAAATACATAATTTAAAAGTTCAGGAACCTTCCTTATAGGCTAGGTCTTTAAAAGTTTGTTTTTTGCCTGAATATGAAACTGATTGTTCTTAAGTTGGGGAAAAATGTATACCATTATTTTTTAATAAATCATACTACATAAAATTAAATTTGCACTTTTACTGGGAAAATGCTAAATTTTTCAGTTTAAAAAATTTTGCTATGCTGTTTTCACAATTCCATATTCACTATACTGAAACGTGCAATGCTTGTGAAATATAGCTGGCAAAATGGAGTGGAAGTATGGTGGTATTTCAAATACAGCATGACCACATGGTTAGCTAGAGTATCACCCCCAAACAGGGAATGAGTGGTGCACAGCTTCAGTTTGAAATGTTTGGTAATGGGATTGGTGGAGTAGGAAAAATTTTTCACTTCTAGAAACAGCAATGCATATGCACTTAGAAATGATGCCTTCTATTTTTACAATTTAAGCTGTATTTCAGCTGACGGGGAGGGGAAGAAACCTGTTTTGGTGATAGCTATCCCTTTATTCAATCTAGTTATATGCACCCCCATTTATCATCCTTCTGGTTTGAAGGGTGCTCTGAATGCCAGAGAGCCATTCAAGGATGACTGGTGCATGAGCTGGAAAGAGAAGTCCTCACTATCCAGAGCCACATCAGTTTAAGAGTATAATCCTGCAATCACCACTTTCTGTGGGGTGGAGTGTGACATGTAATGTCCTCTTAGGTGGTGCCAGTTCGTATCAACCTATCTAACATTTTGCTAAATTTGAGCCTCTTCTGCTCTCCTCTGGCTGATAGAGCAGAGTGGCAGGGAGGAGTAGGTATTTCTCACGGCTATTTCTAACTCCAAACCCTCTAATGCTTTGATTTGGGGAACTGGGGGGAGGTTTCTGTTAGTGAGGAAGCTCTGGCTTTCAGTGTACCTGGTGGAGCTTGTCTCAGGACTGCACAGTGGTCCAGTACAAATTGAGAGAAGGAAGACTATGTTTTTTACCTATATTGTCTATTGTCTTGCATCTCCTACAGATTATTTTTTATTATGAATGTCCTTGGAATGCTTTCATACTGTATCAGCTGGTTATGAATAGGTCATCACAGCTAATACAATTACAGTTGTGATTCATTAACATCAATGGACAGTGTTCTTAATACTCTGCTTGCTGAAATGAAACAGAAAAAGTGGGAATTATACAGTGATGCTCACTGTCTAGCTAGCTTAGATTTTTTTGTTGTTGATTTTTGGTTGTTTGGGGGTTTTTTGTTTGTTGGTTTTATTTTGAAGGGTTTTTTTCTTTTTGCCATAGCAACAGTGATGGCACAGAACATTAAAGTAATCCTCATTTTGGAGATTATTTTTAACAGGAGCAGTGGTGCCAGTAGCACAATGAGCCTTTGATCCTCAAGAATTGCTAATTTTTTACTTCCTCAAGTACTGTGCAAAGCTCTGCTCTAGGAATGTATTCTCTCATATGCAGAGTTCTGTCACGGAATAGGGAGCATTAAGGGAGCATTAACTGATCACTAATTGAATCTAACTTGCCTAAGGTCTGTGAAAGCAAATTATTTTATTTGGTAAAGTATGCAGACAGTATCTCTAAAATGGATTAGTTATCAAAACTTTTGGTTTTTTAAGGTTCTTTTCCCATCCTGAAAAGGGAAGAAGTCAGAGCTGGTGGTGTTTTGTTTTGACTAAATACCCAAATTTCAAATTTTTATTTTCATGCGTTTTGCACATTGCTTTCAGCCATTTCCTTCCCTGTGCATTTCATTCCCTTTCCCAGATCTTTCCCCAGAATATTGTCAGTTTCATGCATTAGTTCCTGTTTTGGGGGCTTTTAGTTGAACACACTTCCAGCTTCTTTTTGGGCACCACACAGCCACTTTGTAGCTTGTGGTTATTGGTAAGTAATGTCGGGTACTTCTTTGCATTTGCACTCAGTCATAGCACCAGAGAGGAAACATTCGGTCAGTTGCAGTGAGTTTTCCTTCCCTTTTGGCATTTTATCTCTCTCCCAACCCTATGCTTCTAACAGAGAACAGAGTTTCTTGGCTGCTGCTTTTTTTTTTTTTAATGTGATCTGTTAAAACAAGACTGTACTAGACCCTCAAGAAGGCTTTTGTCTCCTTAAAGTAAGAATTTAGTAATCGCTTTCTATACCACCAACCCAATTAGAATGATAGTGTATCAAGACATAAACAAATAATTTGTAGTATAGAACTGCCTGAAGGGTGAGAAGATAATTTCCTATGTAGGTCTGCGCTAACCAGGTTGAGAATTGGCTGTGCTTTTGAAATTAAGCTTATTCCTAAAAATATAGTGGTGTTATGTGAACGAGTTAAAATGAAATACAGACATTGTACATCCCAGAATACATTACACATTTTATTTCAGATATGGCAAAACTGAGCATAGAAGTCCTTGAAAGAATGAATTTTATTAAGAAGAGAATAACTTTGCCTTGAGACTTCCTCTGTTTTTTCTACCTACAATAGTCTTAAATATAGTGGTGATCTAAGTTATTTACTGACTTGTTCCAAAATTTGGCATATTTTTGTAGTAATTTCAGTAGATGGGTAATTTCTTACATTTTAAGACAAGAAGGGGCTGTGAGGTGAGCTGATTTGACCACTTGGGTGTGACAGACAAATGTATTTTAGAAAATTAATTTCTTGTATTAATCCCTACATTAGACTAAATCATTCCATCCTCAGGAGATTAAACCCAGGAAGGGTACAGGAAAAGTGATGCTGCATAGAGCTTGTTGATAAATGATGTTTTGGAGGATAACATCTCTCAGGTAATAATTTCTTCCCACCAGTTCATTAGGCTCTTTATGAAATCTTGAATGACTTTTAAATAAGGTTATCTTTATTTATTATGTAATTTATTTATTATAATTTATTATCTCTGTGTTGCTTATATAATCCTTCCTAATGTATGGTGGAGGCATTCCAGTGCCTTATGTCCAGGACCTTCAATGTTCAGGGGGAAAAAAAAAAAAACAAACAACAACAAAAAAACAAAACAAACAAAAAAAAACCAACAAAAAAAAATCTCCTTGGACGTAGAAGTGGCAACAGCAGACACATCAGTACACGTCTGGAACGGTGCAGGCTTATCTGATACCACTGCGATTCTGTGTGGATGCTTCATAAGGCAGTACGAAGCATTGATAAATCTTAAGTATTCTGACCTTGCAAAACCAGTCATTGCAGAGCCTAAAATATGTGAAAGATTGCATATTGGATTTAAGTTTTATGATTACTAGGAAACCCTTGAGGGACATACTCCTAAATCAGATGTGACAGTTGAGCATCTTTTTTTTCAGTGTTTGTCTTCTCTAACACTTTTAAAAACTCCATGTGAGGTATTTCCCTATTCTTTTTAGGTGCTTAAAATGTTAAAAATATGGCCATTCAGGTTTTACAATGTTGTTATCACAGGAATAAGAGTAGATATAAGCATTTTTTGTTGATTTTGCCCCAGTGATGAAGACAGTGTGGTCTGTGCTGTGGTTTCCTGAAGTGCTCTGCCCGCCTGCCTACTCAGTGCCTGCAGTCAGCCCGAGCGCCTTTTCCTGGCTGTACCATGAAATTAGTGTAGTCTTGTGCCTTTGGGCAGGATATCATCTCCTGTGGAATGACATGTCTGTTTGGGAGCACTTCATTTTTTCAGTACAGAATTAATTTCCTTCCACTGTGTGCATGAGCTAACCATTATGGGAAGGTAATGAGCTCCTGGCAGCTCCTGCTGTTGTCACACAGTGGAAGGTGTCAGGGGTGGGTTCGTAGCTTGTGTGCAAACTGTTCATCATGATCGCATCAGTCACTGTGAGCTCTGCTATCTGCAGATCTGTTAGGAACTAAGTTCTCCTTTCTGCTTTTGCTGAGAACTGCAGATGTGTGTTGCTTTCTAGGGGTGACCTTTTTGTCTGATCTTTTTACAGCTTTCTGATTCTGAAGTGCTTTCTTACTTTTAGGCTGATTTAGTGGCAGATTGACTGTGTGGTCTGAATCATAGATTTTGTTGTGACTTAATAATCTTTCTTGTGTTTTCCAGTTGGGGAAATATATTCTTATACTGTTTAGTAACAGTTGTTTTTTATTCTGCTGCTATAATCAATACTTGTTTTTTGAAGCTGTGGAACATTTTATATACAAACACTGTAGTCACAGGCTGTGCTTTCCTAGCACCTTGTCAGAGGTGAGAGCAGTGCATGTGTTTGTGCAAAAGCCACAAGGTAGGGAAAACATCACTTTCTGTGGTAGAGTTCCAGTGAGAAACTAGACTGGGAAAGAATGAAGCCCTACATCTCTCCTTTCCTGCTCCAGTGTACATTCAAATCATGTCGTGCTCGTACTGTCTGAAGGATGTGTAAGGGAAGGGTTCATTGCTAAGAATAAGTAAGAGTGAAAAAAGAAAAAGGCAAATATTTGTTTGTTTGCTTTGGAAAGACAAGAAGTTTGACTACAGAGAATTTGTCAGCTGCTACTGAGTTCATTGCAGCTGAACACAGAAGCAAGGAATTGCCTTCAAGGTCTGTGAAGTTTGGGGAAACATTTTGCACAAACTTTTACATTTATTTTCCGTCTTGTCTAGTAGTCTTGAATTGATTTAAAAATTACATTTTGAATTTTTAATAACTATGAAACAAGGGTTTTCTGATTTTAAACTCTAAGTTCTGCCTGGCTATGGGAAATTCATGCAAGAAAAGACTCAAGCATTTCTAACTTAAAAGTCTGGCTATGTTGGGGTATGGCTGTGGGAGGCAATAGGGTCATGTGGCAACAGGATTATGAAACTGAGCTTCCAAGGAAGCTTTCATCTACAGCCTTGCAGGCTGAATCCTTGGGGGTGCAAGTGCAAACCTTTCATGACTTGAATACTGAAGAGTTCATTTAGCTCTATTTGTGATTAGTCTGTAGAAACAAGCTACTTAAGAAAAGAGGAGCAATGCATTTTATTGCAGTTTTTCTGGTTTTTACTTTTAAATTGGTGAAAAAAAACAACTGCTTGTCATGTCTAATTCTTTAGTGCTGGCTTGGCCTCTGAAAAAATTGTTTTGTCTTTTTATTAGTTAACGTTCATATGGTGCTCTTCATGTGTAGCACTAGACTTGATAAGATGGAATATACCTCACTCAAAGACTATGTAGGCAGTCAAGTAAAATAGTACACACTATTTAAAATAATATTTTAGGCATGCGATATTGTCTATGGTATGGCTATACAGGCAAGTAATAAGAAGGCTATGCCATGGATTCACAGTTCTTTGATGACACCACAATTCCTGCCCCTCGCTATGTGTACTTTTCAAAGTAGTAGGTAGCTTACTCCACTTTGGATCTTGCATTTATGGTGGGGTAAGAGTAGACTGAATGTAGCCAGTTACCCAGAAGCATACCCAGGGAATCCTCTAAGAGCTGTAAACCTTTTCCTCTTCTCCCAGACTACATCACTGCCCAGCTGCAGTAGAAACCTTAAAAACCCCACTCAAACAAAAAAACTTCGAAAAAACCCACCTTATAATAATTTTATGAAAGTAACTAATCTAGTCTGGACTAGAAAAGGATGTTTCTAGCAGTGACAAATAACACGTGGATAGTTTATTGCATGTACGGCTTGACCAGTCTCTGTCTTGAAACTTCTGTTGTAGGCAGGTGTATTCCAAATCTGGCAAATCTGTAGTAAATTTGTTTTCCCAAAAGTGCACTATTGTAGCAGAAGCTCACTTGATGTCTGCTACTTGTTAACTGTTATTTTTGCACACTCAGAACTCCTCATTTCCATTCCTGACTTTGGTTATTTTCTGTTGGCTGATTAAATAAGACCATAAATTAATTTTTAAAAACAATTTCATATGAATAGCAATAAATTTAATATAAATAAGATTAAATAATTATTTTGGTCTGGTTTGCTACCTCAGTTTGGTTGTCATGTTGTGTGAACATCTTGCATTTGAATGAAGCAAAAGTGAAAGAAATGCATTTTGGACTTAAATTGCGCACATTTTGGATCTAATTGAAAGACTTCTGAGAGCAGACCAAATTTTGATAGATGCTGCAGAGGGAAATGTGGAGATTACAATAAGAAATTTTAAAATAGCATTCCCAGGAGACTTTACCAAGTATGCTTCCAAAAATTGGAGAGAAGCTGGTTGACCTGACTGGATATTGATCTAAATCATTGCGGTTCCTGTTTGAAGGCAAATACAACAATAATATTGATCACTGGAAATTGATCTACACTTCTAGATAATTTATTTTTAACCTGAAGGATTAAATCTATTTGTGCCAGCAAGCCTTTCTACCCTTCTTATCCAAAGCTCTGGGTTTTTGAATGTCTACTCCAGGAAAGACTTCCCCAGATATTACAGTTCCAGTGTTTCTGCTTTGCTCTGCTGTGGCTGCAGAACTGCACTGTTTTTCCTTTGGGTACTTTACTGCCCAAACACAACAATAATTGAAAGTAGATAAACACAGGGGAAAAATTACTAACGAAAGGACTATAGATAGTTTCTGAAGAACTATTTTGTGTATGTGTGCTTTCCTTGATGACGTGAGTACAAAATGCTCAGACAGTGCAATTCTAACAACTGTAGTCAGTATGGGGAAGCACTGAATGATGCTCTGACAAGAACTGGATGACCTTGAGGATTAAAGCATTAAAAAAACTCAATAAATCTACAGAACTGACTGGTCCAAGGTACAAGCCAGTGCATGTTGAATCAAACCCCTTAATTTCTTCTTTCATGTGCAGTAAGTGCACTGCTTGAAAAGGAGCAGAGTGTAGTAATCTTAAAAGGGGTCACGAAGGACCAATGTGACCTAACAAACCAGATGGATCACACAACATTCTGGTTAAGGACTGAAAATGTAAGACAAAGTTGATGCACCCACAGCTTCATCTTTACTGGCTCACACTTTCAAGAAAAGTAACTAAAGTTGGAAGTGATGCAGAAGAGGGGTTGCAGGAAAGGCAAGGGTCAGAGAACTGGAACGTCCGTATGCTGAGAGCTGGTAAATGCACAGAGAGAAGAACCTTTCAGTTTAGTACCAAGTGTGGCTACCTGGAAATAGCTGTAAGGAACTTTGGGATAGACTTTAGAAGATGCTTCTAAGGAGTGAGCTCCTCAAGAGTTTTTGATAGGAGGAACATGGAATTTGTAACTTCCCTTAGAAAAGATAGTCTGTAAAAGCACTGAATGGACTCACAAGGTTTCTTCTGGTTTTCTGTCCCTAAAAATACATAGCAGTTGTTGAGCAACCTTTGCATTTGGTTGAGAACCTGTGTTTAGTTTTAGTTAAGTTATGTTGGAAGTGTTGGGAAAATGTTTGCAATTCATGTTGTATTCTTAATTACATGCTCTCTGTTTTCTACTTTTCCTACACCAGTTTGTGCTTTACAAGATTGGCTTCCTTAATGAAAAAGTTGAAATAATGTAATTCCTGACCTGTTGTTGTGTGGAGAAACTCAGAGAAAGCCAGATGAAGAAGTCCAGGGCTGTAAAGCTACAGAATCTGGCTGGAGAATTTATAACTTTATAATTTTTGCACCCAAAATAGAGAGAGAAATCAACTGAAATCAGCTATATACACTTGAACAAGATGACAAAAATTAGCCATGAAGGCTTTTGTCAGACAGTGTGTTATCAGGGGAACAGTTCTGGTTTGTCTTAAACCGGATTTGGAACTGTATTTCCTACTATGGGGAGAGGAGTGGGGATGAATGTAGCGAACTTTTGGATTAGCATAGATGATTATGTCAGGCTCCTGTCTCTTCTGAAACTTTCCTTATAACCGTTTTGTTTAGGGTCTGTACAAGTTTTCAAAGGATGTGTGTGCTCCATTCTGGAAGGAGGGCCTCTAGAGCTGCCTAGATATTGGACCCCAGGTGTCTAACCATTCCTCTTGACGTTTGGAAACCTTTGAGGTGTTGACTCTTAAAAGGTATGGTTTGGAGCTGGCTCAGAGCTGTATTGAAGATTGCAGTACATATTTTTGTCCCCTGGAAAATTTCTTGTAGTTAGTACTCTGTCCACTGCTGCTCTTGTACCATCTGTGAGAGTCCTTACCTATGTGTGACCCAGCAAAAAGAGTAGCATGGTAATGCATTGTCAGTGTGTGCAAACTTGGCCCCTGCTTCTAAGATTTTTGCAGCTCAGAGGCTAAAAACTGGACTCCCCTCTCACTTCAGAACCAGTTGTTCCCACAGTCTAGGGGATGTAACAGCAGAAGCAGTGCCTTAGGCACATGTGGATAGCGAGGCACTGAAGCCTAGGTCAGCAGAAATCAGTCCTATGCCAGGGGCTATTTGATTTTCAGATCTGCCAAGAATAAATACAGTGTTTACTGAAAATGCTAATTTTATGAAGATACTAATTTTTCATCTTTAGGGATGAAAGCAAAATTCTTTCATGGTATAAATATCACCATTCTGCACGGGGGGGATGCTGGTTCCAGTGTTCTCTCTCTGTGTGGGTTAGTTTTAGGCATTTTAGGTTCAGGAGTCTGCCCAATATGGTTTATTTTCTCATGCTTCTACCCAATGGGGATTCTTAGCAACTCTATGACTCTTTACAGTCATTTTAGATGTAAAGGTTGTAGACTTCTGCTTATACTTTTCTGTAATACCTGAAGTTGTGTTTCTTGTTTGAGTGACATTTCTAATTAGAGACGTCCTCATGTTTTATTAAGTGGAACTTGCCTTTCATAAACCTATGCTGGTTGCGCCTGATCCCCTGTATGTTGTGCTATACATTGAATTCCAGAATCACAGAATATTCTGTGTTGGGAGGAGCCCACAAGGATCAGTGTGGTATCATGCAAAGAAATCTGTTCCATGGCCTTCTCTGGCACTGAGGTCAGGCTGACAGGCCTGTAGTTGCCTGGGGTCCTTTTTCTGGCTGTTTTTGTACATGGCCATTACATTGGGTAACTTCCAGTCAACTGGGACCTCCCCGGTTAGCCGGAACTGCTGGTAAATGATGGAAACTTGCTGGGTGAGTGCTTCTGGCAAAAGTTCTTGCTTAATTTCAGTAAGATGTATTGTTGGATCTTTCTTTTGAAGTAAAAAAAAAAAAAGAAAATGTGATTAGCACTCATGCCTCCTCCCCCAAACAAACCTAAATGTTAAAAGTTAAAATATCAAGAGCAAAGCAGTGGTTTGGGATGTTCTCCTTTTTTTTTTTTAATTGGCAAAATACATAGATTCTTTTCCCCTCATGTTTCATTTTCTCTAGGTGCCAGCTGTGTTTAAAAACAGGAGTTTTAATTTGAAATACACTGAAATTAATCCCAAAGAGAAGGAAGGATATCTCAGGCATGAAGGGTAATACTATTTCTTCACTGTATAGAGAAAATTACTTTGTTCTCTTTCTAAGAAGACTTTATTACAGTGGCTCCTAAGTACTTTATGAAAGAAGTCACAATATTGTCCTTCATGCACAAGAAATTTTGTGTTTCCTGGGATTATTGTCTTTCTTTAATCCAGTTCGTTATCAGCTATTGTGGGAGGAAAAAAAAGCAGCAGGGGTTTTTGGTCTTGCTGCAGCTGAAGAAATGCCAGTCTTTAAAGGAATCTTTCAGGCAAGTAGAGCACGCAGTTATGGTAACGATGTGGTCCTGGTTCAATGATGGATGGGAGCCCTTTCCATCTGCTGCAAAGAACAGCCATTTCCCATGACCAGCTAATTAATCCTGGACCAACATCATTACTGGCCCTGTTTGTGTATGTGGATGCGAGTGTCTGGATCACAGGAAGTTTTTCTGATCACCTCTGCAGTGATCCGTTTTCTTGCAGAAATGCTGATGACTGGTGGTGTTTTAAATGGATATGTGCAAATGTTGACTGGACATCTGCATGATGGTGGTAACCCCCGAAGAAATGTCAACACATCTTTGAACTCCCACGTCTGATTCATTTTTCTGCATACTGGGAGAGCAGAAGGGGCCACAGATATAAATGCAATTTATAGGGTCCTAAGTTCCTGCTTAACACTATCAGATTAGCAAGTGTAGATTAATTGGTCGCAGAAATAGAGGACTTTTGCTGCTGATAATTACTGTGCATTTGCCTCCTTTTACAGTTTGGTTTGCAAGGTGGGCTGCCCCAGCACAAGGCTTTTTGGACATGCCATCTGCTCTGTGCCTGAGAGCCTCATCTCAAGCTGTTAGGGTCTGACTATTGGGAAGATTTTGATCTGTTTGATACTAGCTTAGAGTCAATTCTGATGCATGGGTATGGGAGGGTTCTTTTAACCTTTTTAAGGGTCATTAAGTTAGAGATGGATGCAGAGTCCTTAAGATAATAATCATTACTCCTGGAGGAATTAGCAGGAGAGCTGTCTCTTCCCTGACAGCACAAAGATTAAAAAAATGAAAATGTCAGAGTATCCTAGTTGGCACCCAAAGTGAATGACTAATTTCTAATGCTACTAAAAAGCTAATTCTGCCTTGACTTCAAAGAGAAACATCAAAGATGAGTTTGCTGTTTATACAGGTGCTAAAGGAAGAGCTTTTCCATGCCGCTTCTACTCTGGCTGAGAGTACGGAGGAGTGTTGTGCTTGCTCACTATTGATATTGAAATCATTACATTCAAATGAAGCTTATTGAATGCATTGCTGACACAAGCGAGGGAGCTACACCAGCAGTTTGACAACTGTGCTGTGATTTTAACAGAAGAAAAACCACAGAAGAGTAATTAGATAAGACAGCAGGAAATTAGGAGGTGTTCCCTGATTTTCCTAAAGAGCGAAGATAATATCCTTTGTGGGATCTGTTCCATAACTTGCTGCTGTTGCATGTTCCTTGTCTCTCTGTTGTTACACCCCAAAAGCTCCACAGCCTTCTGCATCACTCAGTCTTTATGCATACACTGTGTGTGGCAGTGGCTGTCAGGCACAGAAAGAGCCTCCTTGGCTATTTCTCCAGACCCAGGGTGGCTGAATTTACCACGTGACAGCATGAATTCACTCACTGTGTGTGAGGCTCTTGATTCGCCTTTGAAGGGAAGATTAAAGACACAAAGCCAAGTCAAAGGTGGCATTTGGAAGATTCTTCCAAATTACTTACAGATTTCTTTGAGATTCAGTTTCTGTGGAGAAAAGTGTAGTAGTGCTAATCTTTGTGGACTTCATTAAAGTATTTGAAATGGAGACCATGGAGATTAATATGAGAATTAGAAAGTGAACAGAAATTGATCACCTGAAAGGATAAAATTGGTTTGAAGGAAATACTTGCTAGAAGGAGGTTTCCTAACAAAACTTGTCAAGGACCAGTTTTTAGAACAAATGTAGTTAGTATTTTCACTTAAAACCTTTGAACAAAATCATGGAATGTGTTTAATGAAAGTTGAATTAGCAACAGTCATATGATTATTTCATATAAAGCTATATGCTAAGGAAGTATTTCAGTTAGGCTTAGGTAGTTTCCTGAAAGGTAATACTTGAAAGGCCCTGATCAGTTAGGAGGAGAAGATGATGATGAGAGATAAATAAAGGAGAACAACAGGTTTCTGATTTCAGCTAGGGCTTCACTCAGACATTGGGCTAGTAATGTATATGTTTCCTGGCAGAAACGTAAATTATGAGGATATAGGGAAAAAAAATCCCTTATGTCTCTGTTTGTTTTCTCCATAATTTATAAACACTGTCTTTTATTAAAGAGCTCTTGGGATAAAGCATTTTACTTTTTCTGCCTTGCACTTTTAAATGTATTTTAAAGATTCTATTTGTTGAGTTTTTTCTGGTTTTCTGACTTGTATGTTTTGAGAACTTGCGTGCAAACATAGCATTCTTGAAGTGAGAATTTTTTTTGTTGCCTGCTGCATGCAAGCTATCTGCAAACATAATCTATGCTCCCATCCTCTGGATTGTCTTCTTGCTGAACTGTAACAGAAGCTTTTGTTATAGTCCACTAAGAGATGACCCATAGGGCCACATTGATTCTGCCATCTTGGTGACATTTAGACTGAGCTCACCATACCACTGTTCACATTTCCCTTCGCTTGTGACCTAGAGCTGATTTGGAATCTGATCCATGTGCTAAATTGCGTCAATCCTCTGTGCTCTCCCTTCTTTCCAGCCAACTATATTCAAAATCCTTTACACTGTTGCAGCTTTTTGGAAAAGTCACTGTTTCTGCTTTATATCACTAGCAATAGAAGCATAAAATATGTTCACAGGATCAGTGAAAAAAGCAAGTGTCATGTTAGACAAAAGCATTTTCAACCAGTGATTTGAATCAAGGATGGGGGAGTTCTGAAAAAATTATTAACAAAATCGAATCTGCCTTCATCTCTTGAAGGCAATATCACTGCATGCTGCTAGTGGGTTAGATTTTTACAGTGCAGCTGGGGAAACCTGAGGTTTTACCAGTGCACATAATAACTTTGGAAAAGTTACATTTCTGATCTGTGCTTCGGCTTGCTTATCTCCAGATTAAGGGATAATATTTCTCAAGTACCTGCTGAAAAGTAACAGCTTTTTGCAGAATCTGTGAAGAAACTCAACTAGAGGAGGTCTGAAAACTTCAAGTTCTTAGAGTTGTAAAGTGAGCTTCTACTGCTCTAAATCCAGGGCATGGGAAGAAAGATTGTCTGTTAAAATCAGGAAGAATGAAGCATACCTAGACTGAGAGGCATTTATGGATATGCTTCATTGGAGAGGTTCTAAATAAAATTGGTGGAGGATGGAGCAGAGCCAGCCAGTTTCACTATTTAATTTCATTGTTTCTCACACATCCTGGCATGTATATGTGCAAACAGTATATTTTCTGAATAGGTCTGAGCTTCATTCGTGATTTCCTGGAGGTTGCTAGACTCAGAAAGCTTTTGAAGGGCAGATATGCTAGCTCTGTTTTTTCCCAATTAATTGTATTTATCTATGTAATGGTTTTTGATAGTTGAATCAGTCTAAAATTTGGAGGAAAGAAAAATCGTCGAAAGTGACATTGTATTTGTCCACATGCCGCACTTGCATATATACTATATATACACTCTATTCTAATAGAATTTGCCTGCCTACATCAATATCACCTATAACTACATCACTCCTGATGTATTTTCGTTTACCCTCCCTATCTCCACAGTTGCATATACCCTGAGCAACACATGCCAACCTTGTAATGTTCTTTATGTTAGAAACAGTTTTCTGATGTCTCCCTTGCATCTGGTGACCTGCTCAGGGCTTGTTCATTCTGACCAGTCTCAGGGCAGTGGGGGAAGGGTGTGGCAGGAGGAGAGAACAAAGTGCTGTGAGCTGTAGTGAGCAGCAAAGGAGAATGCGTCCATGGCATGGAGAATGTGTCCATGGCACATGGAGTATGCAGGAACAAGAGGGAGAGCACATGGAAAGGAAGGACATAAAGTGATAGAGCATCCCCAATGACGCACAGCTTAAGTGCAATGAAGGAAGGCTTTGACATCTTGTATGCTTCCTATACACACTTCTGAATTTGACTTATGCTTTTGAATTTTTTGGTAAGTCGCTCAAGTGGAACTGCTTAACTCAGTTTGGTTGCCCAAAGGAGAGTCTTCCTGCATGTAGAATATTGTCTGTGTTGGGAGTTAATTATACAAACTGAATAATTAGTGTTCATTTTTGGTAGATCAATTAAAAACAACAAAACAGATTTCTTCTGTCTCTGGTACAGTTTATGTTACAGAAAAATGCTTTCCATGTGCAAACAGGCAAGAACAGCAGAAGAGGCAGGATATCATGATGTTTGAAATCATAAAAAGCATGATGTTTTTTTAAATCCAGGATCATCTCAACATTGTTCCCACTCCAGTAAATGTGTATGGCTATATTCTTTATTGCTGTGGAGGAGAGTTAAATGAAGAACACAACAGGATATTTATGATCACAAGTGCATTTTCATCCGTACAAGGTACTAATAAAACCACCAAATGTAAGAAAGAAGGCTATGATGAAAGAAATTGCGTTTTCCCTCTCTTGAATTGTCTTTTATTGCAGTATTTCAGTAATACTTGAAGTGGTATTTGGCAAGATCATCGCCTAGAGATGAGGTGTCTCACTGTTCATGTTTCTGTCGCTTTATATCTCCTAATGTTAAGAAATGCAGCCAGATCACTGTTCATGTCTCATCAAAAATAATCCTGGGCATTATTTTCATTCTTTTGAGAGGTTTCTGCAGAGGAATACTGATGTCAGGGATATGGGTAGCAGCTTTTATTGTTCCTTTCTTTCTGTAGCGTTTTTTTTAATTTCATAGTTTATCTATATTTTGGAATTCACAGAATGTTTGCAGAAAAAATATTAAAAATCTACAAAATACTGATCATATTTACAAGCTTAAAAGTGATGTTGTTGCCAAATATATTTATTTTTAGGAATAATTCTGAAGAGATACTTGATGTTATATGGCTTGCAAATATTCCTCTCCCAGCAATTCTGCACATCAGGGTTTTTTTGTCTGTTTTGAAATTAATATTTTTGCAACAGTTTCTACTTCTGAACTGTATTCTCTGTGAGTTCTTGCATGTTTTTCCTGTCTGCTTTATGAAATTCCTCAGGCATTTGTAATTTTATGTTGAATCAAGCTGTATCAGTCACCTTAGTGTTTCTGCCTTGATCCGGATGCAGGTGCATAAATGCTCTGAAGCAGGTACCTTGTGGGAGTGACTCATGTGTTGAAAAGTGAACATCTCTCTGTCTGATTAGTTCCAGTTTAGGTCTCTTTGTCTGCTGTGCGTGAGCTCTCGGAAATGTCCTGAGCAGACCAGAACAATCCGCTGTCTTAATGCACATTGCAATAAGTGCCTTTTGTAATCAGTTTCGGGGATCTATGAAAACAACACTGCGGTGTTTCTGAGCCAGTTGATTCCTGCTCACTCTACAATCTTAGCAGTATATTTTAAATAGAAAATCTGTGTCTCTGTTAGAAAGGTGTTGTAAGTGTCTAGGGACAGGCAGAAAGGATATGTGTTATTCCAAAGCATTATTGAATCAAGGTCAATTTAAGAATGTTAATAAAGATTATTTCATTCCACCACTCTTATATTCCCATTCCTTTTTTTCTTCTTGGCTGTGTCCCCAAGGAAATGCCACAAACAGAAGCAATTTAGTGGACACCACAATCTAGTGGTGTCTGTTGCACCAGTGACACCACAGATTCACAACTGACAAGGGGACACAGTGCCTTCCCTCTCACAAGCCCAGCCAGCGGGGATGCATCTTATGCTTCCCAAGTATTGGTGCTGTTGATATTACTACAATGTACACGTCTTTCTGGATTAGTTATGTCCTTCTGGGATCACAAGCTCTCAACTGAGTGCTAGTTTCTTTGTATTTAATTTTTTAAAATACATGTTTGCAAAGAATAGTGTTTAGTATGTGTTCTGGTAGCTGTTTATTCTTGAATCTCCTGTTCGATGGAAAAATAGTGTCATTATAAATGGAAGTATTTAAGCAATTAAAATTGAGCAGTACTATTTTCTTGCTTATGTTAGAGAAAACATTTCCCCTCCAGCTTCAGAAAATCTCTTAGGAGATCTAAGAAACTTCTTTTCTACCCAAGCAGAGTGTGCTGGGGTGTAGCAGGTAAAAATCTGCTACAGAGATGCAGTTCTAGGCCTGTGTAATGAGTCCATAGAATAGTATGAGTTGGAAGGGACCTTTAAGGTTATCTTGTCAAATCCCTATTTTGCTTTCTCTTTTTCTCTGTCAGAGTGGTTTCCTTCCATTGCCCCCTCAGCTGCAGAAGACATGGCACTGTGCAATGCTTTTTTTTTACCTGTAGTACATAAAGGTTTTAGCTGTAGACTAAAACATGGTCCCTTTGAGATACTTGATATGAATCACATTGTTTCAGGAATGCTTTATGGCTTGTCCCAGGGTAGTGCTTTCAGTGAAATACTCTCGTGTAACACCTATCAGCATTTACATGTGCTTCCTTATTTTTGGTAGGGGGGGAAGGTAGGAAAATTATACTTACCAAGTATATTTTCATGCCATACATTGTATAAGCTAGTGAGTCTTTCCTCAACAATCCTGTATCAGCTGTATAGTTTTTATTGCTTGATGCGGGCTCTTTTATCCAAGTAGCTGGAAATTTTCATTCTCTCTCCTCTTTCTACCACCTAGCAATATGTTTTAATAACATTATGTTAGTGAAAACTCAGTTAATGTTCAGACACAATTTTAACTGACAGTGAGTCAGCTGCATTATTTGGGGTGAAAGGAGGATTTTTTTTTCTTGTAGTATCTCTTAAGTGTTACTACGTCTTAATACTCCTACTCCCTTCTATATATAGATACTGCATTAAACCAAGAAACACATGTGCTTTTCTCTCATTTGACGGTTTTACACTAGGTGTTTGTGAACTGTGCTGCCTCTTAGTTGTTAAGATACAGGAAATACTTTCAAAAAGGAAATTCTACTATTTTTTTCCTTTTTAAAAAAAAATTATTCTGTTACTGAAAGGAAAATTTTCTACAAGTTCTGATCTTACTATATTTCTACACTCATCAAACATAAAGCAAGTTTAATAACAAAAGTGTCATGGTATGCTAGTCCTGACTTTTTCACTCTACCTCAGATGTTTTCTCCTGTTTTTTGTCAGAGGGGCCAGTATTGGGCTGGACAGATTTCTGTTTTCATGGGTGACCTCTCCTGTGCTTCAGTGCTTTGATGTAACCTTTCTTCTCACCCTCTGGGAAAATGCTGACTCTCTGCAAGATTGCCTGAGATCTAATTTTGATTCTTTATATTTGACATTTTTGAATTTTACGCACATCTCTAGGACTGACTTGAAAATGGGTTAGGGAGGAGAGTGGGATTTAACTTCTCAAGTGACAGAAATGTCATTGTGTTAAGCAGATTTCAGATAGATCAGTTTGTGTTTTTTTCCTGATGAGCTTTGGAAGCTTTTCTTACTATAAAGCTGCTCTAAACTGTAATCAAACATTTAGCATGTTAAACTGACAATTTTTTTTCACTTCAAGCTTTTAAAAAAGGAAAGAATTCTGACTAGCTAGCAAGAAGATGTATGGTTTTCTTTTATTTAAAAAATGATTTTTATGAATAACTGAATTTGAATAACAAAATATTAAAAATGAAATTTGAGCAGTCTTTGTACCTGAAGAATTCCTGAGACTTGTTGTACAAATGAAAGGGGGAGTAGGAGCAAAAAAAAAAAGAAAAAAAGGAGGGGAGCAATTAAAATTAAAAATTAAATGTCTTTTTCATTTTTAAATTTAACTTCTTTTTTTTCTGTAATTATTAAAGCTAACTAGGACAACTCTAACTGTAAAGGATTAAAGAAATAATACTTAGGTTGTTTCTAACTTGCATACATCAGTGTTTCATCGGTACCTCAATTCAGGTTTGTTTCTTCTATTGCTTGTATCAGACTTCCATAAAGAAACAAGAGAGGTGTGTTTTGATTTCTTTCTGGCCTGATAGTGTTGGAAGTGGAAAGGCCTGGCACTGAAGGATATGAGCTCAGAAGGAGAGCTGAGATCTGGAAAGCACTCCTGGACATGCAGGGCTTCTGCATGCAGGTGGGGAGCTGCTGTGCCAAAATTCACTTTCTAGGTCACTGTGCCAGTCTGTCCTGCCCTGCTGCTTTCTCTGTGTGAGGTCCTCCATTATTCAAGGCTAGAAAAGGTAACAGTCCAAGTAAACTCCTTTTTTGTTGTTGCTGTTAGTGGTTTTTTTGTGTGTGTTTTGGTTTGGCTTTTTAAAACAACTATTATAAAGAAAATACAAATGAAAGAGAAGCTTTCTGCACGAGCATGCTTGTTATAATGTTTGTTTTGTGACTTTTCTGTATACTCAAAAAAAACCATGACAAGTCTCCAAATTAAAATGGGAGGTGAACCATCCGGAAAGGACCGCTCTGCCTAGTCTTTTTTCATTAATGGGTACAAAAGACTTTTCTGTGGTCAGATTGGCTAGGAGTAGATTGGTAAACTCCACCATAATTTGAATAGCAACCTTAGTTGTGTGGATGTGGTGTTAGATCCCTCACTTCCATAATAAACTCATCAGTTTCACAGCACTCAGCACTATGAAGAATTCAGAAGGGCACAGGCTGTCTGCACAAGATCACAGATGCTTCTGGCAGTGGGACAGCTAAATGACTGACCAGAATCCTAAGAAGCAGTGGAACTGTTGATGTGCCTTTGGTGATGATGTCTTTGGCTGCTCTGCATTACTGCAATACTGGGGCACAGCAATGCAGGATGGTAAAACCAGGTGATAGTGCCAGGCTGCATCCCATGTCTTATGGAGTCCTTTCCCCATTTGGCTGCATACCCTGCTTTTCAGTAAAGCCACTGTGGGCACAATTTAAAGTTTTCTTCATTTAAAAGTAGTTTGTTTTTTGGTTTTTTTTAAATGGAGTCCACTACAGTTTGAATACAGATATTAGTTGTGTTCTTGCAAATGTTAAAACCACTTAAATTCCTCTAATTTTTTGCCTGAATGGTTTCCTCTGGCAGCAAACCCTCCTAGATAACTCTCTGCTCTCTTAATGATTATTATGGTTTTATCTGTATCCAAAGTTGCTGCCTTTCAGTGCCCCCCTTTCAGGTTTCTCTGTAGAGTTGATGAGAAATATCTTTGCCCATGGAAAACAGACTTGAGTTTGGCAGCAATTGCAGTGGATGTGTATAAAGTCTGTGCAGTTACACAGAGCTGTCACTTGTGGTTCTGATACTCTCTGTCAGAGGTGGAATACTTTCTAATGAATTAAATACCTTTAATCAGGAGACAACGGGAGCATTGGTTTCCTGCTGAACACCAATGATAAAAACCTGTATTTATCCTTAATGCTTTAAATTGTCTATTCCTGTTCACTTCATCTGCTGAAGATACTAATTAAGTATTTCTGAGGTTGGCAAAGGAAAGGTCTTGAATGAAAGTGCAGCAGTTTTTTCACACATCCATAAAATAAAGCAAAATGGATGTATCTGACCTGGTCCTAAAATGATTCAGGCAGCTGGAAATGGTCCAGAAGCCTGTCCAGAACTGCGCAGGTGTTAGTTGAGATACCACATGGTTTTCCATTGGCTTTAATCCAATGCCCACTCCACAGCGTGTGGCTGGAAAACGTTCATACCCTAAACAAGCTGTTCTGTGGTGCAACAGCTTGTCTGAGGGCTTCAAAAGACTTGTCAGATTTCCCCAGTGAACATGTAAGTGCTGTCTTCGAGGGGAAGAGAACCCTAACACACTAAGTAATATAGTTTAATCTGGCTTTAAACATCAGTGTGATAGGTGTTTGAATACTCCCCCTTTTATTTAATATAATTTTATTTTGTTTATCTTGCATTTCAGTATACTGAATGGAGAGAAAGAGGCACATTGAAAGGCTTCTCCATCTGACCCCCTTTTGCTTCCTGCAGGAGGAGCAGAGATGAGCAGCTGAGGTGTGAGCTTGCAGGAATGGCCACCTCACAGCCGTACCTGCCAGAGGGCTGCTTTGGGCAGCAAGAAATATCTGAAGATTTTAGGAGAAATAGAGCAAAAGTAATGATCCTGACACGGACTGGTGGCTTCATGATGGCGCACCCTCCCTCCCTCCCTCCCAAGTGGTGTTGTTGTGTTTATTCCCTTGTTTTTGGAGATGGAGTATACAACTGGGGAATACTTAAGCAGTGGGGATCAGAATAGAGGATCTTTTACTAGGTATTGATGATGCAGCTCCAAAATGCTCTCTTTATGTCCATCAGTGCATTTGTTCATTTTTTTGCTCTTTGGATCAGTGTCTAGCTATAAACAATCATCTTGTTTCTTCTTGCACTGTTGTCTTGTTAGAAGCCGGCATAGAAGTATTTCCGGTCTTTGATTTACATTAGTTTTTATTTATATGTATCTTTGGTCTCTCTCCACACAAATACATGTGAATATGTGTGCTGACACACACACTCACAGTGTCATGGTGCCTGACCATCTGCTCTGAGTTACTTGAAAGGAAGTTTAATATAAAGGCCATCCAGGGACTAATAAAGAGAGAGACAGAAGGAAACAGTACTCTCTAATCAGCAGTTCATTAAGTAGCAACGACTTGTGGCAGAATTGTACTTATGAGACTGCTGAACACTTAGGTATCCTTAATCGTTTAAAGTGAGAATCTGAAAGTTTATTAGGATCTTGGATAACTGCTGCTGTATTATCCAAGAAAGGCAAGGTGAAAAACCTTATCAATGTATAAAGAAGTGACATATAGCAAACAAGATAAAGCCATGTCAAAGAGAAATGTAAATATTTAGGAAATAGTTTAAGTTAGACAGAAGAGGCAGAAATCACTTAGCAGAAACTAAACAAAAGATAGCCCTGATGCTTTCTGTCTATGGATGGATTTATGAGGTTGTGAAATAAACCTCTTTGGGGAGTCACAAATGTGCTGTAGGGTAGGAACATCTATAAAGTAATAATCACAATCAGTGAGCCAGGCTTTCCTGGAAGTAACTCTAATCAAAGATGCAAAGTCAGCTGTATTTAAAAAAACAAAATTAAGTGACACACTCAAGGTTATAGTATTTGCTGTGTATTTTAGGAAGAGGAAGATAAGGGTATTGTAAAAATACTCCTTTCAAGTTTAGAAGGGAAAAAGTAGGTCACAAGATTTCCATCCTTTATTTTTACCCTAAAAGGATTAATCTAGTTTCAGATCTAGCAATGCATACACACCCATAATCTACAGAATATTTTGTGTAGAAAACTTAATATTTATACCAGCAGCATTTAATCTCAGTCTCTTTGTTTAGAGAAATACATGGAGTAGATGAATGCTGAGTCATTAACTCAGCCTTAATAATATATTAATAGCCACCGTATGGACCTCAAATTTGCAGATTCCCATCTGATGCCAGAAAGTCTGGAAGTTTAGACAAAACAAACAAAGAATACTGTACTCCCAAGCTGCCTTAAACAGAAATTCTGAAAATGGGATTTGAGTAAAAGACTGAGGTTTTTTCCGGCACATAATATATAAACAGGATGAAACTTCAGGGTGACAACCTTAACTCTTGTTTCTCCATCGTGTTTTTATGATGTTGGCCATAAAAGACTATATTTCATAAAAGATCAGACCAAACTGTGAAGCATAACTGTCTAAACTCATATAGAATTTAATGGAATGAATTGTCTGGCTTTCTTAGAGATACTGGCTCAAGGCTTTCTGCTTGAATTGGTTTTGAACTGTGGAGAGACAGGCACCTCTTGTTTTTCCCCTGGAACAGGGCTACTTGCATATGTTCCCAGAAACAGGTTTAATTGCAGGAAGCTGCAAACTCTAGACTCTGAATGTATGGAGTGTCTCTTTTGGTGGTGGTAGATGATGTTGCCTCTTGTTGCCTCCTTTTACACTGCTGAAGTGTAACACTGCACCAGCTATCATGACTTGGCCAATTTGTTGGGTGTTAAGCGCCTGGATTTGCCAGCAGGAGTAGTATCAACTGAGCAATTTAGAGGAGAAGCAACAGCTAGGGAAACTGAGGGGTTTGGTATTTTCTGTCCAGGAGTTTTCTTTTAAGCTCAAAACGAAAAATGTAGACGTAGGATTTCTGATCTTCTCTCAGGTGTTTTGTGTAGGTCTAGCAAAGCAGGAGGATTCTTCAGGAAAGGGCAGAAAGAGGGAAAAGGAATTTGCTCCCATCATTCTTATAACTTGCCTATTTCCCCTGATGTTTGAGGAGTCCAAAACTACTTTGCATCTCTCTTTTGGAATATTCAAGGACTAGTAAATTTTGTCTTTATGTGAGAGCATTGTTCTGGCTACCAGGCTGCTTGGCTTGAGGAGCTGGGTAGGAATGTTGCTGAGGATCTTACAGCTGTGCTTCCATAAGCAGGATCTACTGCTGTTCTGTGAGTTGCATTGCGTGATGAATACGTGCTCAAGCAACTCTGCAGTGCCCCCAGTCTGATCCTTTGGGATGCTTGTGGATTCAGAAACATAAGGAGGTACAGACTGGGCACACAGGTGGGCACTTCTGTTTACAGTTTGTGGAGGATTGTTTCAGTGTAGCTATTGATAACCAGAGCGATAGTATGCCCTGGATTTATTTGTGAAAGCTCACATGCTGCTGCTTAACTTAGTGGTATTTGATACAATCTTTTCCACATAAAGGAGATTGATCAGAGATGGCTAAAGGGCTGTAGATTTCCTACAAGGCAGCTTCTCCTCCCCAAAAAGGGGAACAGGGGTTTTATTTCACAAATGGGCGGAAATGGTCACTTTCTTACTGTAAAAGTCACTTCTTACTGTAAAAATCTGCAAAATCTACATGCTGAGCCAGGAGGGATATCTGAGTACCCTGCTTACCATTTCCCTAAAGGGAAAGTGGTTTTATTGCAAGTAATGAAGTCGAACCAGCTGAGTTGCAAATAGATTGTCTTGATGATTTAACTTGCTTTCATTTTGACAGTGGTGAACAGAACAAGTTATACAGTAAGCTATACAGTACAGTGTTTTCTGACAAAAATAATAAATCGAGATGCCTGTCATCTGCTGTAGCAGATATTGAAAGTTAAATGGTCATAATAAAATGGGAGAGTTGTTACTGATTGTTTCTGTTTCCCTTGAAGGGTCAAGGAGACAAGTAACTGTGGTGCAGGTAGTTATGTTGCCTTTGGGTTTCTCCACTTAGTGGCAAAATTTCACATTGCAGTTAGCACTAACTGACTGGTGCTGTACAGTTGGCAGATGAGAAGCAAAGGTTGCACCAAGCCCAGCAGTCCCTCCTTGTTTGAGGAACAGCTAAAGAGTTTCACTGTCTAGCAGGTGGCTGCAATTTTGAAAATAGCTTCTTAATAAGATTTTCTTCCCCCTGTTTTTTGTCTGACGTTCTAATTAAGCTCACCAGGGAAGTGAGTGGCTTGGCTTGGATTCCTCCTTCAGTCTCAGGCTCCTGCAAACAGGCAACAAATGTAGATGTGCTTATTCAATTGTGGCAACAGTGAAGGCATCCGAATTCTTGACCTGTGAATGTACAGGAGTGTCTAATCCAGAGAAGGAAAACAGGGGCATGCTGTTCCTGAGGCACTGTGGGCCGGGCAGGGGTGCTAATGAATTGGAAGAAGAAAGCTGGATGCCCCAGAAGAGAGTGGCAAGAGTGTGACAAACAGATTGTGTGAGTAATTACTTTACATACCTTCCTGACCAATATCAGCAGGACTGGATTTTTTATGGAAAAACTTAATTAAAAAGTTTCGTTTTTCTTCTTAAGAAACCTGTGTACAGGGGCTCATTGGTGGGTGGAATTTAGGACACTGATTAATTGCTTTCAAGAGATCATCTGTGTGAATCCTGCTAAGATGCAAAAAACAACAGAAGTTGTCAACCTGCTAAGCTAATGTTACAAACACTTGAGCATAATTTCTAAAGTAAGGCTTTACTAAGGACTTCGCCATCACTGCTGTTTCAGGTAGGCATTTGCTGGAAGAAGAGGCAGAGAAGACTCTGGCAAGCTGCAGCACCTGTTTCAGTTTTACATTCGCTGATGGTTTCTTTGTCCTCAGGAGCCTTCCCTGGTTCTAACACCTGTATAAGGTCTTGTGCAGATGCAGACCTGGCATCTTTCTTCTGTGGTAATGCATGGCCCCCTGGCCTGGTTGTGTAATTGACTGTGGCACCAGGTCTTGGAGCAGGACCAATTGCATGAGGTTCTGCTGTATTGCAGGTGGATGTTGAGGGTGCTGATGCCTTGTGTCAGATGCATGGGATTTGACAGATCTGCACATACCAGGCAGGGATCATCACTTTAAGACCTTGCTGCAGAACACAGACTTTTACAGGCACTGGGACACTGATGGCAGTGGTTTTCATGTCTATATTAATACAAATGCAGTAATTAAAACTGTTAATAAAAATAACAGCAAGGCTGTGTGTTGTACATAGCACATGCTATGACTGTGTGGCAGCACCAGCTCTTGAGAAACCGCGGTTTTTCATTCCTTCCAGGCTTATATTTTTGGTTCATTTAATATGTTGTGACATAATTCAGTCCCCATATGGGTTCTTACAGGTACCAAGCCCCACCATGTTACAGCATAGCTAGTCCATGGCCACTTTAAATGTTTGGTTCTTTTTCCTTAGCATGGGCAAAAGCTGAAAATTGAAACATGTGATAGTTTAAAG
Organism: Origma solitaria; assembly: GCA_013397895.1. NCBI lineage: Eukaryota > Metazoa > Chordata > Aves > Passeriformes > Acanthizidae > Origma > Origma solitaria. Next base: position 976,583 of record VZRL01004623.1, read on the forward strand.
ATGCTCAGTTGTATCTATTCAGTCTATTTCTTGAAGACAGCTGAAGTACAGTTGTCCCTCACCTTGAAGTGAGAACCATAAACATTTCCCAGACTTCACACAAAGAAATTGGGAACTGTGGTCCCCTTTGACATTGGTCTCTTGCATTGCCTTTCAGTTTTCCAAACTGGAAGGCAGTTGCCTGTAGAGGGAGGAAAGCATGACTTGTCTCCAATACCTTCTGCAGCTTTTTCTTCCCCACCTATGCTTCTTCGTTTCTTGTTAACATACAGCAGCAAACTTGGAGAACCCAGAGCATTGGGGTGAGATGGGAGGCAGCAAGTGTGCCTTTCCACTGCTGCAGTGTGCTGACATGCACCTTTGCTTTCTACATGACATTTCTTGCCTGTACCATTGCCCAGCAGCAGCATCCCTCCTACCCACCCTGCCCCAGTCACCTTTTGCTAGCTGGAATGCATAATAGGTGCCTCGCGGTAGCCCCAAGTAGCTCTGTAGGAAAACCCTGTCCTATCTTACCCTCTCTCCCATAGCTGAATTTCTCGAGTTTGTCACCTGACATTCTTTAATTCTTGATGATTTATTAATTTGCGCTGCAAATTTGTGATGAATGGCTGTTATTCCAGAGCAAGGGGCACTTGACTAAATTCCCCCTTTGAGCAATTTTCTAAACAAGCTCTCTACTGACAGCAAACACAGAGCAACTTGGACCCGCAGGCCAAGGCCTTCTACACTTCCATGTCACTAAACAGCCAGTGACTGGCCGGCCTAAATATGACTGTAACACCAGAGGCACTACAGCTGGTTCCTGTTGCTTGCAGGGAAGTAAGTCTACAAAATTCAGGAAGTAAAACTTTTACTAAGAAGCAGTATCTGGGAGTGTGGAGGGAGAAGAGCAAAGAAGAGAAACAGGCAGCTTGTGCATTTATGTCAGTAGCAAGTGATAGCCAGAAATGCATTTTGCTTGGAGTGCCTGAAGGGAGAAGCTGTGACGGTGTGGTGGCTTACTTTTCCTAGAAATGGGGCTGTGGTGCAAATTACACAACTCTTTGTATTGCATTTTCCAGTCATCCTTCCCGTAACACATCGGAGACTTGCCATTTGCCACCTTACAAATACTTTGGATGCCCTTGAAGTTTTCAGATAGCAGGGAGAGGTAATGGGATAATGAAGAAAGGGATCACTACTAGCTGGGGATTATTATTTCTGTAATGCTTTCAGCGTCACTGGGATGAGGCTGAGAGATGTGGAGTTTTAAATAAGACAAATAATGAAGGAGTGCAATAATTTGCATTTCACTTGCATGAACAGAGAAATATTGGAGAGTAAATGCTTTGTGTAAATCCTGTGTGCTGCACATACTGCTCTTTGGATGCTTATGGTGAAATCAAACACCTTCTGAAACCCAACTCACAATGAGAACAGTACATGTTACGTGATTAGTATGAAGAAGAAGCAGAAAGGAAGCCTGTCCTATAGCATAGCAGTGCTTGGATATATTAGTCATGTAACAGTGGTAAAGAATCTTCCTTCTAATGCTGGACAGAAATTCATTATGATAAAGCCCAGAGCATTATTCCTCAGGCCAGAATCTTTCTGCTTGTCAGTGGAGAGATCAGAGATGGGTTTTTCCATGTCTTATTCATGCATGGCTTCTCTGCTGTTTTGTTTTTAAATACAGGTGATTTTAAGATATTCATTTTTCTTCTCCTACCCTCAAAAACCTTGCTAGATTATTGAGAGCTGCTGTTTAGCATATCATCATCCTGTATTGTTCTTACTGTATGTCTCTCCACCTTTTGTTCAAAGCATCCTTTACCCTTTCTTTGCCTATTCTCCTTTACCTAGCAGAGCTTGTGCTTTCCTTCTTCAGGAGCTATATGTAATGCATATAGCTCAGAGCTCAGCATTTTTGCATTAATAGTGTCAAGTCTTGGTACTTGCATATCCCATCATGCTTGTCAGTCACTCATTTCAGATCTACTTTCTTCGTTTGAACTTGTCCTCCTAAGAGGATCCTGTCTTTGGCATGTGCAGCCTTTTCTTTGTGAAGAGCTTCCTCACTGTGACATTTCCTTTCTCATTCATTATCTCTGATTTTTTTCTGACGGAGTATTCTCTTGTCTCTCCCACTTTCTCACTTGCATTGATGTAATTAAATTTTTTTCTGTTTGGGAAGAGTTAATAGCACTGGGGAACAATACAGTGCATGGTATTCCAACCTTACAGTATAGTCCATTTCACTCTTGCCAGTGTATGGAAACATTAGGAGAAGAGAATTGCAGTAAGGAGACATAGTTTAAGATTGTGATAATAAAGTGAATGAGGCAAACAACAGTCTAGATTCAAAATTCAGAGTACATCCTCACTGTTCTCTTACCTCTGTACATAAGTTCCCCTCATCAATATATATAATATAATGAAATACATCTCTTATAACTGATGAGCATTATTGGTTGTTGAAAGAACATTTCTTCCCTTGTTCTGTTATCTTACTGATTTACAGAAAATGTACTGTATCCTTAAAGCTAAAAATCAGAAGTTTTTAATATTCTGAAAATAACTTAGAGCCTAGCTCATACTGCAGATAAACTCTAGTTCTGGCAACACACTTTGGAGCACAGAAAGGCCTTTTTATGTGGGGAATGTATATTATTAACTCATCCTCCACTTCTTTTTCGTCCCTCTTCTTTCTATCCGTTTCCTTATGATCTGCTTATTTACAGCAAGTCTAAGGAGAGAATAATGATTTCCAATGCTTCAGGGGCTTGGTTTGAATTTCTAGCTGCACAGGTGCTTGTATCAATGAAAGCAGCTAAGCTGAAATTTTCTTCAGGATGTCTGATGATAAGCACATTTCAGTCATGCTTAAGGGTGCAGTTACATATAGAATAAGTGCATTTTGCTTCTAAGGGCACACAGGGGACCAGATGACAAATTGGCAAACCTCATTGCACCTTCAGTGCACTTAGGGAACCAGCACTAAAATAGTCAGTCTGGTGCCTCCTGGATTGTTTTGTCTTTTGAATAAATTGACTGAGATGCTAGACAGTTCTGTTTTTCTCAGACAGTAATTCAGAGCACAGAGTGAACATAAAAGCTTGGTGAGTTACTTTTACCTATAGTTGATGGCTAATAAGATGGTATTCAAGAAATTAATTAATTAGATTAATTCCTGTCTAGAACTGCCTTCAGTGAAAAGCTGTTTTGAAAAAATGCCATCAATGAGCTTAAGCATATCAATGTTTTATTTGGTGACATCCCACGCTTAGATTTTGGAGTCATTACTTGTAATACTTGACTTTGTGTTGATGTCACTTGGTCTTATAAAAAATGCCGAATTCTTCTCTGTCTGAAAAGAGCTGTGTACTGAAAACTCCCCTTGTAAAACTGAAAAGGACCTCCAGAAGTTACCTAGTCCAGCTTTCTATTCAGAGCAGAACTGATGTCTTAGTTAGATCAGGTTTATCAGAAGAGACCGAAGAAACAATGGTGTATAAACACATTAAGGACTGGAAAACATCAATATGCTATCAGTGTTTCGTAACTATTAAGACCCTGTTTTCAGGTGTTTAAATTTTTTATGATACTTTCCCCAATTTAAGAATATCTTCTCTCCCCCATTTAAATATTTTCATGAGCTTTCATTGTAAGAACTAGCAATCCTGTGCTTTGGAGCAGGAATATGTCTTCCAGCTAAGGTCTTGGTCTTCCTCTCAGCTAGATGAAAATCCATACACTATGCTTTAAATTATTTTAATTTAAGTAACTAAAATTTCATGACACTGACCATCACTGTCCTTTCTTCTGCTGTCCTGGGCTTCAACACTGAGTCTCTCACTGAGTCTAAAACCAGCACTGAGATGAAGTCTGTTTTATTCCTGAGCTCCCTGGGTTCCCATGTAGTGTCTAGGAAAAGGTTCTCTAACTCAATTGCAAATATCACAAGATTTAAAACAAATTTGTGTATTGATTTTATGCCTCATGGCAGAACCTTTGGGCTTTAAAAAAATTACTCAATTAAAAAATGCACAGAACTTCCTGGATTGCTATGCAGGTAACTAGGTAGTTCCAGAGAATATTACTAAGGCTATAAAGGCCAGTGCTCAAAAGACTGAAATGCTAGAAGAAAGGTTATCTTCATGACTCTGCATTCCCCCCTATATTTTTCTATATTGGGATAGAGTCTTTCTAACTTGATGATTGCACTCTGAGTTTCCCACAATACTTGGATCTTATTTATAGTACGGAAGAGAGGCTGAGAAATGTGTAACAACTGAAGCAAGAGAGTGCAGGAAGAAATGGTACAGTGCAAGGCAGCTGAGAGCTGTGCTGCCCTGGAGAGCTGCATCCTATTTCTGCCTGTTGCATCATTTACCTAAAGGTGCCTTAAATCAAACTTCTTTGCTTATAAGATCCTCTTTTACTTAGTGAGACTTGGGTCCTGGTTTGCACAGCCACAAATTAAGTTATACCTAAACCAGAGGGATCATGTCTTATGCTTCTCCCTCGGGTTCCTGGAAGTCAGTAGATACAATTTTTACCTGGATGTCTCTGTAAATCAGTTACAAATATATAAAACATGGATGATACAGTGCAAAAAAAACCCCAACCCAAATATTTGTGAAGTAGTTGGGCTCAGTTGTGATCATAACACAGACATGGTCAGCAGGAAATTAATCCTTCAGGCTTCTGAGCAGAATATGAATAGTGCACAGTATGCAAGACCTGCGGGTAAATGTAGAAGTATGATAAGAAAGCAGTCACACTTAATAGTTGTCTAGAAGCTACAGAAGCTATAACTTCTATGCACTGATTGAGGGAAGAACCCTGTGGAAAATACTTAATGAGCATTCCAAGTTTGTATTCCAAAGTATGCTTGATAGCTGGATTTAGGCTGCTGAAACAACTGTAATTCAGACATCAATTTAAACCTTCGAAATGCAGGCTTTAAGTTGCAATCTTTAAACTTGCACGGTCTTATAATGTATAGTTCTTTTAAGTTGTTCCATGTGTAAGATGTTATTTGTGAACTGTATAAAACAGTCTTAGTAAAGACTGACTTTGTCCACTCTAGCTGTCTTCTTCTCATCCTTTCTTTTTAATATATAGTCAGATTTTTAGTGTCAATACTTGGTTTGCGTTTTTGGTTTGTTTTTTTTAAGTATACGTATGCCTGTGTGTTGTCCAACAGATTGAATATACTATTATTTCCACACCACAAGAGCTTTACGCTCTTTGAGACATTTTCAGCAGATGGCGGTGTCATGTGCGTAAAATGCTGCTACGTTTAAGAAGTGGTTCTGTAGGCCATCAGTATATTACTTCCTGCTGATGTAAATGACTGCAGAAGATACGAGGCTACAGGGAATCAAGTTCCATATTCTAGAACAAAACATGTAATTTTGCTGAATGTGATTTACAGGCAGAGTTTGTTTATGCTTCCCCTGCCAACAGTGTTCTTTTGGGTCTTCCATCAAACTCTTGGAGGTTTCTAAAATATTGGACTTGCTGTAACAGGAGACGGGCTCCTTTTTTCATTTTAGAACAGTTAGCAAGCTAGCTTCTTTCACAGATCCATTTTGCTGCCTGTCTCTATAAATTTTGTTTAAGTACTTTGAAAGGGAGGGGGGGCAAATTTTAGCTTGTGCTTGGAATATCCTCAGAAGTTTGTTGACTAGAAAGAGACGAACAGCCTTTTTTTCACATTATGCATAATTATCTTCTGCTTAGGGATGGAGACAGTCCCACACTATTCAAACCTATCTCCCTGCCTTGACTCCTCTGAATAAATCACTGCTCTGCTTCTGTTTTGAACTTATAAAGTTGGAATTAGCTCACCCTCATTAAAAAAGGTTTTGTTTGCATAAGAGGTGGTGATGGAAAGCAGTTCATATTGCTAATCAGTTTTAGTTCCTTGAATACATTAGACTGGCACTAGAAAACTACAGCCCGAAAGAAACTTAAAACATAGAAGCCAGTCAAAAGAGAGTGTAACATTAACCAGGGTCTACCCAGACTCTTTATTTTCTTTTTTTCCTTATTTGACTTTTTTTTTCTTGAGGGCATTTAGATTGTTGAGGAGCTGAGACCTAAATGTCTTCTTAATCTATTTTCTTCTCTTCTCTGGCCTATTGCACCATTTGTGGGACCTCGTTCAGCACAGGTGGTCACCTGTACAGCCCAGCCAGCAAGCCGTGCCAAGAATCATCAGCTTGTGTTGGTATGGCGTGCCAAGTCCCTTCCCTTCTCTTGGAGGAAAGTTCAGTCTTGGAAGAACATTTTTAGCCTGTAGCTATTTAGAGCATGCTGGCTGTGAGGAGAAGAGTTTGAAGGAAGTGTCAGGGCCAGCCATAGTCTCCAGTCAAACTCAACTGTTAACACAGAGTCCCTCAGTGGGAACTGAGCACTGATATGAGGTAGGAATTTCTGAACGGAAAAGGAGTCTATTTCATTAACTGTGCATGCAGAGCCTTGAAATATTTCAGTTTCTGGCATAATTTTCTTCACAAGAAAGATGATCTCTATTTCTCTAGTCACTAGCCTCTGTTCTTGCTATCATTCTTCAGGTAGAGTAGGAATGAGGTAAAGATACAAAGTAGAGTACAAAACCCAATATATAACTTTAAAATAATTGATTACTCTATAAGTTACATGTTACTTTCTAGTGAAGTTGTATTGAAATCAGAATTAGAAAAGTTCACTGATTCTCAGTAATGGTTCAGGTGAGTAGCAAAGCTGTTGGGTCAAAGACAGTACAAAATAAGTACGGCTGTGCTAGCAGGGAAACTTTGTGAATTTCTGTAGAGGAGAAAAGCCTATGCTAATTTTAAAATTAGGGCTAATCTACTGACCTGACCAGATCCATAGCTGAAAAATCTGTCGTAAACATAAACATGTATCTGTGTCTTAAAATACTATTAGAAAATAAGAACATGGTAGCCGAAAATGTGCCACTTGCAGTGTAAGATCTGTTTTTTTCATGTAGAAATACACATGAATATGGAACACAGTGTGTGACTGGCCCATGGCTGGCTTGTGGAGCAGACTCAGTGTAAGTGGCACTGGTGAAAGCATGGGGAATTGAGTGGCTGTTCCTTATATTCTCACCCAGGTGAGACAAGAAGTGCTCTGCTGTATGACATGGGCACAGTTTCTGCTGTGCAGTGGGAACTTCTGTCTCTAGCATTGTCACTGATGCAAAAGAAGCCTGTGAAGATCTGGTTATGTTGTGTGGTTGGCCCCTTATCTGTCTGATCTGCCTGCACCTGGAACTTGTGTTTCTGCAAGTTTGGGTCTGAGGCTGCATCTGTGCAATGCAGGCTCACTGGGGAGTGAATTGCACTAAAAAAAGTTGCTATAAGTGCTTGTTTTTTGGGGTTTTTTGGTACTGTTCCTCAGAATTCACACAGGTCTCTTGCAAAAGAGAGCTTATGCACTATCAGGAATTTCTTTTCCCTGAGACTTCAAGGGTCAAGCCCACTTCTCCTGATGAGAACACTGCTAGGCTGCAAGTGCCCGGTTACTCTGGGAAGACAGTCACGATCAACAGCGAGAAGGAAGTTGATCTGAAACTTTCTTTTACACTCAAGTCTCAATCAGAAGTGTTTGCCTGACAGCTAGCAGAGCTGGCTAATAAGGAGTCCTGCCAACAGTAGTGTGAGGGGTTTGGTAGAAATAAATTTCCTTACTTCATGAAAATTCTGGATCCAAGCCTCTGCTGCTCTTTTACCCAAGAAAAGTTATGCATACATGGGAAAGTAAATACCATTTCACTATCCAAATGCAGAGGTATCAAGCCACATCTCACAACATGGAGAAGTGTGGGGCGCTGGAGAATTAGGATAGTTAAATAGTGCAGTTCCTTTGAGAGTTTTATTTCAAGCTGTTCTGATTATGGCAGCTTTTCACAGAATGAAGGATGAGAAATAGTTGGTGATACTGCTTTTTAAAAATTCTCTGCTGGCATGACTTCCCAACAGTGCCTGTCAGGGGTATTTGTTTTTGGATAAAACAAATTTTCCAATTTCTCCTGGGGAAAGTACCTTGTTGACATTTTAGTCCAAACAAATATACAGACTCAAGTATCCAAAAGGATGGATCAAGGCCAGAGGGTTGCAGTGACTGTGGGAGATGGGAAGCTTGGGAAGTGCAGTGCACTTGGACTTCCCCATTTGGCATGTATCTTCCAAAGGGTCCACTGAAACAGCTTCAGCAACAGAAGGGAAGGAACTGCCTCTGTGAAATGCTGAATCTTCCTTCACTTTCAAACGAGAAAAAGAAGTATGTTTGCATTTATAGCCTTGCAGTCTGTGGATCCAGCCCTTTACCTGCAGATACTGTTGCTACTGAAGTCTTTATGTACACCTATCTATAGAGGCTCCTGGTTTCTGGGCATATTGCTCATGGAAGGGGGTTTCCTTATAGCTACAATATGCTTTGTCCTGAAAACACAACCAACTGCTTTTTAGAGATTTTGAAACTAGACCACATTTATTTTGCAGTAATACAAAAGGCTGTACTTACTGAGACAGAAAGTTCACTGGTCAGGAAACTGTCAATTTTTGTTGCATATGTATTACAAAGATTGCACAATTTAAAAAAACAAAAGCAACCTGACTGCCTTCCATCTTGCAAATGATGAAGTCTTATTATATTTTAAATGCCTTTTGGGTTGTGTGACTCAGAGCATGAACACTGCTCTGCCACTATGCAGTTTTTGGTTCCAGCTTCCTCTGACTCAATTGCATTTGGCATGATTTCACCAATTTTATTTTTGAGGTTTGATGAGCACTTAGCTAGCTACCTATCTTCATACATCATGTTAAGACTTCGGCCTGGATACAGAATAAAATACACTTGTCTGATCAAATATATACAAATAAATTAAGATGAGTAGTGCAGGAATCTGTTGCAAGGCTTGTTTAGTGTGATGTGTACCATTTTCCAGATGTTATCTCTGTCTTCTACTTCTACTAATGACTTTTAATTCTTTGCTGTCTGTCATTAAGAAAATAACTCATCAGAACTGAAGAGAAAGAAAGAAAAAGGACAAAGGTAATAAAGGATGCTGAAGCTGTGGAGACTTGCTGTCAAAATAAGGCGTTTGTTTAAGCTTCCTGGCTGCTCTAATCCCCAGGCTATAGAACTGGGGGGACTCTTGTGCTGGCATAAAAGTGCCCTATGGAAATAAAAGGGGCTGCCATGATAAAGGAGAGCAGGTGGCTGTGATCATTCCTTCCCTCTGACACCTGCTTTTTTGCTTAGGGGTAGAATAAAATACAAGCTGCCTCCAGGACATCCATCAACTTTCTTAGATGCGTAAGTCATATTCCAGCTTGTGGTCTTGCAAGTGTAATGCCTCCAATTCAATCTGCAGCTGTGCACCTTCTTTCTTCCTGGCCTGGCTCTCTTGGCTGCAGCAGCATCAGTCAATGGAGAATTCTTCTCAGGTGGGGCTGCCTGTTCTGTTTTTCTGCTCTCTAAGTTGTGCCTTGGTGGGTTTTTCATAGCAGCAGATTGGCTCTTACTATTTGGACTACCCCTGAAAGCACTCCGCAGAAGATCAAGGTGGCCTTGTCTGGCCACATTGACCAGCTGGAGGAGGCCAGGGATGGAGAGAGCTGAGAGAGGACTGGAGGCATGAGCATGTCTAGGACAAGAGCTCAGATGTCTGGATTAGGAAGTATTTTGGGGAGTAAAGGGCTTTGAGCAATGGGATGCTGGGTTGAGAAGTCCAAATAGTCCCAGAGGGATCAGCAGGGTATAGTACACATTCTGGGGGCCAAAGAGGAGAGATGGTGAGGCTCTGAGAGGGAGTTACTGGCTTCTAAGTAAGCACTGCCAGGTGGTTTTGCCAGGTGTGTCCCTGTTTTGGGACAGGGTCATATTCAGAAAGCTGCTGCCGGGCAGTGAGTAGCTAACTTCTTGCTATCAAATGGTAAATTACTTGCTCTAGCTCTGCCTCAGAAATGGTTAAGAAGACTTCTTCATCTGTTCCAGAATGAAATGTCTTTCTTTCTACAGCACTAGTAAGAATTCTCTTGTTTCCGAACAAATTGACAGGCCAAGAAGATGTTACAGATGAAGAACAAACTGGGATCCTAACTGCAGGGCCTATTTACCTTTCTGGGGAATGATGGTAGGTGGGACGGAGGTTTCAGCAGCAATTACTTACCATCTCACCTTTACTTGGAAAATTATTCATACCCGAGTGTGAAGGTGGGTTTAGCTTGTTTCATCATCACAAAGTAATGAAATTCAGTGTTGTATTCTTAAATGATGGCTTAGATAGATGAACCATTATAATTTCAGTTCTCCTGTGTATTGATGTTGTGCCGCTATACAGTATTTCCGATAAACCTTTACTTAATTCAGGAAATCTATTTACCTTGCAATGTCCACATGAATCTACCTAGAACCTAGAAGGATATTTACAGGTTTTACCCTAAAATTACAAACCAAACTTTTCTGAAGTACTTGCTAACCTTCCTTGGATATTTGCTCAGAAAAACAGATTGCCAGGAAAATAGAGTTATTTCTTGCACAATTGACTCCACCTTCTAGCAAGTAAATTAAGATGGAATGTGTACAGAACAATTAATTCATTGTGAAAGTGATCATGCTATCAAAATCTAAAAAAAGTAAAGGGGAGAAAAGTCTGTAATCTTCCAAAGCTGGAAATTTTTAGGTGAGGTAGTATGTGGATGGTCTGCATTTTGCATGTTTATTTTATTCTTTCTCTGTAAATATATTGATACTAAATGACATATGCTGTGCTTGTTCTCTTTGCTGACTAATAAGACCCTATTCAGATGTTCACATACATATTGAACATAATAATTCTGCAAAAGAAATTGTCTTCTTTCTCATAAGGTTCTTGTTCTGACTGCCATTTACAACTTGTATATATAAATTCAAAAGGAAGGTGTGGAAGATTTATATGTTCCCAAGATTCCACAGAGGTTAATTGTTTTTCTTTTTCCAGGAGATCTTCTCATACAGAAGCAGAGCAATTCCACTGAAGAGCTAAGTATTTGAGTCTAGCCTAAACACCAGCAGAATGCAAAATGTTTTGGAGGAATAAGGATAGCGTAAGCTTGCTTACCAAGCTACAGACAGACTTGCTTGAAGTCGACTGCTGATGTTATTGATCTAACGATACAGAGATAAATTAGGCATAATATTCCTGCAGCTGACATGAGCAGTGAGGACAGTGCCTCCGAGGGGTTCAGGGTGTCCAGAGACACATACTCTGTGAGATTATGTAAAAGGAAATGTTTGCCTTGTGCAGTTTTCAAGCTCAAATAAGTACATTTAAAAGCTGGACATTAACACTGTCAGTTCCAGCTTGTACATGTCACAAGCCATAAAGCTTTCTGTAGAGGAACCAAGAAGAGAATTTGTGGTTTCATTTGATTTCAGAGATGGAGATTGAGGCAGGAGGTCAGATTGATTTGGTAGACCACCTCTGCACATTTGTGCACACTTTCAAGGCCACACAAGATGGAGCCTTTCTGGTTTTAGAGGTAGGATAAGATGTCCTTAAATACTCAGATCTGGTAATTTCAGCATTGCTATTTCTAGAGAATGCATGGGTTTTTTAATGGATTTTTACCATCATCAGGAAGACATGTTTGTACTTAGGAGCCAAATGAAATTCAGTAATTAAATACATTCAAACACAGACCCTAGTCTCTGGGTGGTATAATCTCCTGCAACCCTCTGTGGAGTTGAGAGTGTAATTCTGAGCCTTAAAATTGCTTTTTATGTAAGGAAGGCTGACACTGCCATAGCTCAATGAAGACCTTTTATTAAAACCTGGTACCCCTTTTCCACACTCCCCACCCTTGGCTTCACTGTGGATATCATTGCAAAGCTGGCATCTGAATCACCTTGTGTTCTGTATGAACTGACACAGATTTTTGATTAATGGTCAAAATTATGTCCTCTGTGTTTCCAATAATTTTTTCATTTGCCATTTTATTTTTGTTTGAACCCTGGATGCAAAATGACCCATGGTCAAGGGACCATTTAGGCCATGTGCTTTTGTGGATTGAAATCTGTGCTGTGTGCAACGTGAGGGAGAATGTGATGAATTTGCTTTCACAGGGGAGTAATTTTTAATTCCTGTTGAACCAATGTTAGCAATATTGAGTACTTTAATGGAGTGAGCCTGCCAGTTGCTGACAGGGATTTCAGCATCCTGCCATCTCACTCAGCCAGAATAATTTAAAATTGACATGGTGCTGAAAATGAGGAGGCTAAGGAGTCTGGATTTGATGACATATCTGTATGTGGGCGTGTTTTAAATGCATCAGGATTATCTTACTTGGAGGTTCTGTACACCAATGGTGCATGTTTAGTGCATTAGAAAATGGGATACTTTTTGTAATGGGACACTTATTTCTGGACATATCAGAACATCTACAAGTACTTTTCTGAGCTATTACAAAGCATATATGCTACCCTATGCTGGATGTGGTACACCACATTGCTTAGCTCTGGTTATAATAGAATTACCAGTTTCATTTTCCTAGGAAAAAGCTTTGGGGGCCAGAGAATGTGTGTTCATTTAACCTATAATAGCTACGAGATCATGTGCACTTTTGCCATGGGTGTTTGACAATGAGCTTCTTACTCTGTCTTGTGCACCCTGTTTTTCAAGGCTTGATTATTTTATAACCCTCAGATCTTTGGCTAGAGCAGTGATTTTTCATATTTTTTGTTCTTAGTCCAAAAAGTGTCCAGTGGATCTGCGGGCAACTTGGGAAATTTCAGCATGAACAGTTTCCAAAACATTAAAGGTTAAAATAGGGGCTTGGTATTTTAAGAGGCCTGAAATATGGGAAATCAAGCTCCCCTAAATTTTACATAGAAAATCAGAAATTGTGTAGTCTGTCTCAAAGGAATGTGTACAATGGCTAGCTTGAGACTTAGGTGATAGATATGACTTTACCTGTTAGCAAGGACACAAGGTGTTCCTAGAAAAGGCAATTCAGAGAAAGAGATTAACTTTTGTTGTTCTGAATTTCTCCTTGGAGCAGCGTCTCTCTCTTCAGTGACAAGAGAAGGAGCTGGCAAATCAACCAAAGTCATTGCAAGTGCATCCCTTTATGTCCTGAACATAAGAAATGGCACAGGCATTCCTTCAGCATGACAGTACGGATGCTCATTTTGGTGTCTTGGCCATGTTTCACTTGTGATAATGGTATCATTGATTCACCTCCTGTTTTAACTGGGTGAATTAACTTCCTTTCTTTGAGGGATGCTGAATTGTGTAACTGCCTAGAGTTACAGGATCTGTCATGGAAAATGGAAACTGTAGCTGATTTTAGTGCTGCTGTGCACTGATGGCTGTACACATCTATCAGGGAAGGGCTGCTCTGGTATTTGCCTGGTGGGAGCAGACATGTTTGGGAGCAGAGGTTTGGAGAAGTAGAAGAAAAGGGGCGAGGTGGGTTGTAGCTCAGTGATTAAGAAAAGATGTACGTGACTCACCCTCTTCTAACAGAGCTGAAGAGGCAGAAGGAAACCAGTGCTTTAATCCTTCTCATTGCTTCTGTGGCTGCCCTCATTCTTGGAGGTTTAAATGAAAGGATCAAATCTGGAATCTGGGAATTTTTCCAGATACGCTTTTGAAGTACTGTTTGACTGTTTCAGAACTGATTGCGCTAAGCAAAGGGCAAAACTCTCTGTCCTTTACACTAGGAAATTAACACTTCTGACTGGACTTCCTTATTCCCAGTCATGGATTTTAGCTATTTTCCACTGGAGAACCCATATAATTCTGAAATGCACCACAGCTGTCCTCCCCAAGTTCCTGCTATTTACCATGGTGTTTGTCTGCTGTCCTGTGTGGGTAGAAGGGAGTAGACAAATACTGAAACATCCCCTGACCATTATAAATGCTACACAGTTAGTCATTCATTACTGCTGACTTTCTAAAGCAGCCAGTGTTGAGATGTATCAACGTGCCTGGATTCTCTTTCCTCACCTCTCCAGACAAGACAGCCTGGCTGGGCCAGAGACCTTTTGCTGCAAAAAGCAGAATCTCCTGCCTGAAACATAAAGCGGAGGTCTTAGATATCAGGTCTCATTAAAGAAGCTTGTAAATAAGAAAATTTAAAAACTATAGGTGGGTTTGACTTCAGTTTCATATTAATTAACAAATCTGATCTTAAGCAGCTACGTATCAGTACTCTGTGTAATGCCATACTGGAAGTAATTTATTTTGAATAAGTGATGTGGTACCAGCACAGGTCCTTCAGCCCGCCCAGGCTATCTCAAATATGAACTGGTATAATAATTTTAGAACATCTGAGGTAGTGGATATAACTTACCTAGAGGTAGACAATATAATTTTTGTTCTCTGGGGATTTCTGGTGATTTGCTGACAGAGATGGAGCACTCAGTGCAGCACAGTGCTTTTTGTTTACTGGCCTCTGCAGCTATGTCACTGTGCTTGCAGAGCACACTAGTAATATGCAGCTCTTGTAGCATCACTCCAGACAGTGCTAGACATAGAATGGCGCTCAAATGAATACAAACATGAATTGTTTCTTTGATCTCCATAGGCTTCCCACAGGCTCCTGTTGCAAGTTTTTTCAAGGTCATCAAGTGTTGGTTATAAAGAAAATAGTGGCTTTTGTGCCTGTGGTTGCTGGCTAGAAAACATAACAGTCGTTGAGATAATGGAAAAAAATCACTTTGTTTAGATCAGACACTCTTTGAGCATAGGGAAAAATAACAGATGACAAATTGTATCTTCTGGGTATTAGAATGGGCGATGGCAACCATCCTACTGGACAAATAGTTCTGAAGTCTTACTCACTCTGCTGAAATCAGCTATGGTTTCACTAAAGCATGATGCAAATGTCCCTTTAGCTTTAAAGCTTACGTGTCCTTAAGAGAATAAATATGTTTGGCAACACAGTCCAATTATCCTACTCAGATTTATCGCCATACAGCTTCAGCTGAATTTTACCACTGAAAGAACAGGATGAAATCCAGGGTATTGGTGTGTTCCCAGATGTTATTGTGAGATAACTCTTATTCCCAGCTTTTATCAATTCTAGTGAAGCAGAGTTTTCATTCAACCTAGCCAACAGCCTTTAAGCCAGAGATGAAACTTCAGTTGCTCTATTCATTCAAAAACACAGGGCTTGTGTCTTAATGCTACTTTGAAGAAAGGTGATTCTGTTAAACCAGCAAGTGATGATGCCACTGAAGTACCTCTCATTCATGTGTAATGGTAATTGCCAATTGTACTGGCAACCCTGGGATTGCTAAACAAGAAGTCTCTTACAGAGAATGGGCTGATATTCATAAAGTGCCTTGTGATTCCTGGAGGAAGGATGCATTATAATTACGTGTATAATTACTAGCAAAGTTTATTTATGTGCTCTGAAGACCCTGTTTGTCAGAATGGGATTGCTGCAAGGCTGAGTTCACTGTTCTGCCCAGAGTCATGATGGGTCTGGGCACTGTCATGTTGCACTTAGCTCGAGTGGGTTGGCACTGCTTGGTGTCCTGCTGGCCAACTCCATTTAATCACCCAGTGTACAATCACTGCTGAATGTGCCAAGAACACACTTGTGCAGTGGAAGTGCCCTGCATAAGGCATGTTGGTCTCCTAAAAGTTATTTGAATGGCTAAATATTTCCACGTATTTGTAAAGAGACGCCTAGAATAACAAGCTTAAAGGAGAAATTTGTGGTTTTCTTCAGGCTTTGGTAGGAGTGGATGCAAGGCTTAGAGCCAGAATTTCATGGGGATGCAGGATTCTTCCCATTTTTTCTGGTCTCCTTCTCTTCATAGAAGGTTTTCAGGATCGAATGTGGAGCCACTGTCAGGCAGCTTCTAATGCTGCACTGGGTAGAAGATCCTGGTAAAATTTATAATGTTTCTTTTAAATAGATTTAAAAAAAGGAATAACTTAAAACATTCTCTTTGGCTGCAGTAAAAGAAATTGCTCTCCTCTGATGTGTTCCTAACAAAGAGGCTGCAGTACATGAACAAAACCCTAACTTAAATCCTATTGTTCTGATACTTTGCAAGAAGCATAACCAAGATATCAGAAAGACTAACCAAAGTATTTTAAAATATGCATTTTAAAGTAAATCCCAAGTAACCAAATAGCATCTTTTCCATCAGTAAATACATGAAATCTACTAATTTAATCTGTCTGTAATGAGTTTCGATGTGGTTTCTTCTTTGTTTTTAAGACCAGGACATTTAGGTATTTTTAAGCTTGGGATGGCTAGGACGGGGTGGAAGGTTTCCTTTCTTTTCCTCCTGTCATCAATCAGAAATAATTTTTCTGGCTGCAGAAATTCTCAGTGCATCCTGAGCAGGTTTTTGGCAGTGGAGAATAAACAATCAAACCTTTTTTGTAATGCGTTGTCTTTATTTGTGTTCAGCCACACAAGAGAGCAGCAAATACTTATCATGTTAATTCATTTCTCTTGGCTGTGCAGTTCAAGTGACATAAATTTGTTCCTTTTCCCATTTCACATCTAATGAAGGGCTACTCCTTCCAATGTAGGGATGGAGTCGAGGACCTGGGTTTTTCTTCCTTGGGAAGAATAGCTGTGTAATGGGTCAGGATAGTACTTAAAAGTAAGAGAAAGGATAGTTTCTGACTCTCAGATAGTGACCATATTTTTTCTATAAACAGCAATTACAAGTTGCTTTATTTGTAAAAATATATTTTTCAAGTTAATTTCTAAAGCAAGTACAAGCATGCCAAACATAGAGGTATAATTCCCAGAAGAGATCTTCTTGTGATGTCTAAGAAACTTAGAATTAAGGTGAAATATATGTAATATTGTTTGCACATACCTTCTATGAGGATTTCTAGAGGAAGCTTATTGTTTGCACTTTGTCGTGTTTTCCAGGCTGAGATTTCCAAAGGTGACTGGCCAAACTTGTGTGCCTATGCAAAAAGTATCTGTTGCAGTATAGATGTTCACATATCCTATAGGCAGTGGTCTAGGTCAGGTGTTAATAAAACTCACAGTGCTGTCCTGTACACGTACAAGAGTCCTGGATCAGGACTCTTAATTTATTTTGCTGCTCTCCTATGTACTGTTCTCTTTCTATCAGATCTCAGGCTGTGATTAGCTTTAAATTGATGCTGTGGCTTTTCCCCTGAGAAGAATTCTCCATCCTAAAATCTATATTGCTTTCAGATCCTTTATCTAATTGTAAGTTTCAATGATAAATTCTGTGTGCCCAAAGGGTAAAAATAGCAACTTTATTCCATTGGCTGGCATTCTTCTAAATTAAGTTTTGCAACCATAGCACAAAAGAAACTTTTATTTTCCTACTTCTAGCTCTTGTATTTAAGAGTGGGGATAGTCATATTCTGCTAAGTGGTTCATATGTTCTGTGATTTACAGTGATAAGATAAAATGTAAGAAAAAAAGATAAACTAAATCAGAAAATACATCTCTTAATATAGTGTCTTAGCCATTGTTATGGCACTATAACTGCAAGAGAAATCAAGTTAACATTTTAACTTCTAAAAATGGGCACATCTCTTAAAAGCATAGAAGAGAAAAACAAGTTCAGCCTGCCCTAAAGATTCCATGGAAAGAGCTGGAAGCTCCTGTACTCCTACATAATATCTCAGCCAGGGCCACACACACTGGCTCGAGGTCCTTGCTCTTGACAAAGTCACTAAGCAGGGCCAACCAGGATGATGCGGTTCTCCAGAAAAGATCTTACTGCTGACTATTCACCTGGGGGCAGGAGATGCTACCTGAAAGATCTCTTTTCTCCTACTGTGGTTCTTTCTCTTTGCCTCATTGGACCTGTGCAGTGTGATAACTCCCACGAGGACCCATCTCCATGGCGATGATTTGAAGTCACACCCCAGCTGAAGGCCAGGTTAACTGGAGAACAGTGGCATATGATTTAAAAAAAAAAAAAAAATCTGTGGAAGCTAGGAAAAGGGCTTGGTATCCCATACCTTTCCATGACTTGCTTAATGCTGCTGCAGTTTCCCTGTGACAGCTGGTCATATCTGTATCAAATGCGTTTCATGGCTTTCAGATCCTGATTCATCAGGACAGTGGATACTCTCTTTGAAATCGGCTCTTCATCTTATGACTGAGTAAAAATCTGTGGCCTAATGCACAGAGGCTTCACATCTTGAGAATCTTGACCACAGACCTTTGTCTGTATCCTTCATTGCCATTCTAAGGTTATGTTATTATGTATCCAAAGCCAGGGCTAATGCTGTATTCTGAATTATTATAATGTCGTGTTTAAAGAATAATGTTAGAGTGAGAGCTGTTCAATTAAAATTCTGGTAGCATATTGAATCCTGAAAGAGACAGCTACTAATGCACAAAGAATAGAAATATATGTTATATATGTACTGTCTATTTTTTAATTCTAAAACAGGAGAGTAATGTCAGGCAGGATATCAGCAGCAGTTATTAGCTGTCACAATTTGTTTGACATATTACTAATTGCTCTATTTTAAGAGAATATTTTCAAAGTAGATCACACAAATAAGTGACTTTTGCTGTTTATTTGGAGTCTGTTTCTGTCATCTCAAGTAATTCCAGGAACACCCAATATTGGAGAGTTAAGAGGAAAACAGCTTTATTTTGTGTAAAAGCTTTCATGCAGACTGTATCCCCAGATGTCTTGTGGTTTTGTCATATGGTCTTTTTTAAAAAAACCAAACGAAACACCAAAAAGAGGTGAACCCAATCGAAAAGACCTGTGTTTTGGTTTATGTGTCTGTAATTTTGAAGAGGGTGGTTCATGACAGCAGTTTAGGAGTGCATTTGGCTATGAGGGACAAACCAGCCCTACATGCAGTGGTATCACTTTCTCAGTGATAAAGAAAGGAATTTAGTTTCAAGCAAGAGGAGACAAGATATGCTTCCAGATTTTTAAAAGCAAATGATTTGCTGAAACGTAAGTGAAGAACTGTTCCAGATGGCAGAATTTACAGAGAGAGATGCTACTGTATTTAACAGCAACAAGATTAACTGTATGGGCCAACAAGAACCAAACGTTAAATCAAAATGGAGAGCAGAGAGACTGGAGATGCTGAATGTACAAACAGTCATGAGCTACAGCTAGAAATTGGTATGCGACTTCATATTCAGTTGTGACCAGTTTAAGAATAGTGCACCATGGTCATGCTTTTGTGCAAAAGGAAGAATGAAAGGTATGATTTTTTATGAGTGCAGCAAGCTGAAATCTGAAAGGGGAGATGGAATCAAGAGAGAAAAGGAAGGTGATGGTAAAGGTTGAAGTTCAAGACCTTAAGATAGAGAGTTGCAAGCATAAAACTGAAGGAAAGAATAGTGGCCTTTTGTATTGTCAAGACTTCTAGGAGCTTTTGAGTTTACCTTTCAATTAATCGATATACCTTTGTCTTCAAAAGTCATAAGAGCGATTAAAGGTGGTCACGCACATAATTTGAAAGTTTATGATGTTTTCCAAACACTGGTGACTGGTGCAGCCACTGAATGAGCAGTGATCTGAGCCCTTTCCTTCCTTCTTCACATAGCTTGCTCATTGCAGTCAGAAGTTTCAGGGGTTTGAAAGACACGGGTATGTGTGAAGTAACCAAATGCCATACCAAACTAATGGAAGTTGTCTTGTAACATCTGCAGATCTCTCAAAATGTTTGTGTAGGAATGTTGGGGCCAAGGCAAAGGCTGCATTTTCTACAGTTGTCTTAGGCTGGAAGGTGAATGAATTTCACTGTCCATCTTCCTACATTTGTGTATGCACATTAGCAAAAGCACAGAGAAAATGTTATATATGAGAAAGGGCTGAAAGACAGAGTTACAATTTTAATAACATCAAAGAGAAAATGTGAAGGTGAAAATGTTGTGCTATGGCAGTATTTGCACTATCTCTGATCTTTCCTTCTGTTCATTTATTTTGGTGTTTGGGTCTGTAAGAATTTCTGCTGCCCTTAGAACTGTTTCATTTTGTATGACTGAACTGTGCATCCATGTCTAGCCTAGATCAAAACCTGAAGTCATTATTATCTGTGAACTTTCTTGTATATTTGGCTTATTAGTGGGCCGGTGATCTGGCCTGTAACTGCCAGCACTGGTCTGTAAATTACCATTACACTACTAGCAGAAATAGTTGTAGGTAGTAAGGCTGATAATAAACTGCATTTTTATGTTATTCAGTAACAGCAGTGTTTTATCACTCATTTATTGAGGAAAAATTATGAAATATGGTTCCTGCCAAAGGCACAATGTGCAGTTCCCCATTGGCATGTAAGCAGTACATCAGTTTATATAATTCTGTAGGGGGAAAAAGGTAGTTTTAAGGATATGAGTAATCTAATGCAAGATTTTAAAAATAAAACCAGATCATTACAGCAATAAACAGTCTGAAATGTATGGCCTTTGCACTGATGTGGAGAGCATGCTTCTTCCTTCTTCAGCCCCGCCCTGCCGAGATGTGAGCTCTTGTGTGTTTCAGTTCTGTGCCTTGCAGAGTTTGTAATCATTTCTAAAAGACACAACAAAGAAAATGAAAAGCCTGAGGAGTTCATAGAGATGGCAGGAATTTTCACTACTGGCACTGTGAAGAATCCTGATTGATTTCATATCCCCTGCCCTCCCAGGAGTGCTCACCACATTACAGAGTAGCAGCTGACAAGAACCAATTACAAATGTAAAAAGAAGGCTTTTATATGTGCTTCTGTGATATGCAGAACAAAAGAACGTATAATATTCATGCATCTTGCCACAACATGGTCAAATCTAAAAAGGGAATGTTTTAGCTTGTTACCAAGTTAATGACTTGTCTACAAAAATTGTGGCTGGGAACCTGTTGTTTGTGGCCAAGTTTTGTACCTCTGAAACTGTAGGCTTTATTACGAGTTTGCTGAACACATGAGTGCAGTGTCAGTAGTGAAAAGCAAGATGATGAAGGCATTTTACATAATATGTTATTAATGAAACATTACTCAGTCTTTTTTTTTTTTTTTTTTAAGCTGTGCTGTAAGAAGTCAGTTCTTGCCCTCCTGCCCCTTTAGCTACTAGGGACAAATGCCTGGTGCTACTGGTGTAACAAACAACTCCAACAACACATTTATTCCATCTGCTTACTCATTAAAAGGCCTTGTGTTATCTCCACCATGACCTGCTGAAATTGTAAATGCAATAGATGCCAATGTGGACTCTTGGGGGAAGAAAACGTTGTTGGTTTGAACCAGAACTTTGTCTCTAGTAAATTCTCCCATATCCCTGGCAGAAGTGCTGGCAGAAGGGACAATCTGTGGGCTAATTTGTTTCCCTGTATCCATCCATTGAAACAAACCCTTGCTCCTAATGTTACTGAGGAAGAGAGGGAACACATGCCATTCAGGACACATTTTACTCCTGAACAATATGTGCAGGAAGACCATAATCCAGATTAACTAATGCCCTATGTCTTTTCCTGAAGTGAAAGTGATGCCTAACATGGAGATACTATTTCAGCAGGCCGCATGATTGGTACCAGTCTGATGTTTAAGAGCATATACTGGTGCTCAGTAATAAGCAATGATATATTCACTGCTGTAAAAGGCCTTTCTCTGAACTATTGGATCATTTAAATACTGATATGTTCAGTGATGAACCAGGCTTAAATCCAAGTGCGTTTTAGACAGTTTTCTATGAAATTATATTGAAAGAGCTATACTTGGTAAAGTCCTTCTTCATTGCTTGTGCCTAAACTGTAGAGTATGAAATCAGCAATTGTATCTGATCATGTAAAGTTTTACTTTATGGTCTATCTGAAATGTGGGACGAAGTGGGAATGTTGAACCCACTGCTGTGGAGATAGTTGAAGTCCTTGTCCCCAGTACAAATGTTAATCCCTGTTGCATGATGGATTCACTTGTCTTGGCAGAGTGTCTGTGCTCTAGTGTGTGGTGGAGGAAAAAACCAATTCATCAATGAACTTACAGTCATCACAACATGGCAACTTAAAGCTATCATGTGGAGTTAAGCATGTGTTTGGTGACCGAACATATAGGTACTCCTGATCCACCAGGCTCCCATCTCTTCCTTTCCAGACAGAAGGTGGATTTCAGAGCCTGTATAGGCCAGCCTCTCACTGGGAAAAACTTGGCTCAAATTTCATGATAACTACCTCTTTCCTGCCCTGTTTGTCAGCTTACACTATATAATGTTATAATATGTTCAGTAAAATTCAGCCTTTGAAATGTTGGCAAACTTTAGTTTCATTTTAGCTGAGATAAAAATGGGAAGGTATTCTGAGATGACCTATTCCTAACTGCAGCACAGGACCATTTCAGCCATGTGTTCATCATCAGTCTGACCTCATTTTAACCTGGGAGAGCTCCATAATAGTGGAACTATGCTAATGAATAAATAAATGAAGAGAAACCCAGCTGTCACGAAGCAAATCTACACAAATACCTTCTGATACAGGTTTCATACATTAAGCAGTATTTCTCATAATTTTGCTAAAAACCTTTTTCCTGTGAGGACAGTCAGGCAGGGAACAGATTGCCCAAAGAGATCATGCCATGTCTCCATCCTTAGATGTTCTTGATCCCCAAGGGGGCAAAGTTCTAAGTAACCTGGTCTCACCTGACAGCCAAATGTAGCTTGAGAAGGTTGTGCTTGAGACTTTCTAAGGTCCCTTCCAATCTGATTTTTTTCTGGAATTCTATGAAGTTCTTCGAAGTAAATGAAAGTAATGTCTGCTTTGGAAGAGATGTGTGTAATGTTCATGAACTGAAAATTTTATCTCTAACTCATGTAACAGCTCAAAATTGCAACTTCAGTAAAATTGTGTATTGATTGCTTTCTACACCAGCTTTGCAAAGCAAGATCTGAGGATTGACTTTTAACACTGAAAGTAGTTTGCCCATTACAACTTGCCTGATTTGTACTGGTCTGTTGGCAGGGCCTAGTGATTTGTCCTGTAATGACTTCAAAAAGTCAGGTAAGAGAAGTTTCTATGAAACAGATTCTAACAGTAGCTACATTTAACCTTTTTTAGGAGAGCATTTGGAGTGGAGGTGGGCCACTGACTCTTCTGTTTAAAGCAGCAAAAGGGGAAAAAACCCATAGAATTATAGAATATCCTGAGTTGAAAGGGACCCACAAGGAACACTGAATTCAACTCCTGGCCCTGCACAAGACAGCACCAGGGGTCACACTATGTTCCTGAGAGCATTGTCCAAACATTTCTTGAACTCCTGTCAGGCTGGTCCACTTCCCTGGGAGCCTGTTCTGGTGCCCAACCTTCCTCTGGGTGAAGAACCTTTTCCTAATATGGAGCCTAAACCTCCCCTGACACAGCTTGGTGTTTTCCTAGCCCTCCAATTTGTCAAGATCTCTCTGCAGGGCTTCTCTGCCTTTGAGGGAGTCAACTTGATGTAACCCAATTTACTGTAACTTTTTGTGCCTGACCTGTGAGCCATGTCCTTGTCACCTGCAAACCTCATTTATCAAGCAGACAGTTGAAACATATTTTAAGGCTAACAGATGCTGCCATTAGGAATATTCTCTATTTTTTTAATGCTCCCCTTGCTTTAATTCTATTTGTATCTTTTCAATTTCACTTTTATGAACCATTTATTTTCATCCTAAAGGATGGTCCATTATGTCACCCTTGCTTTCAGGGACATGTTGGGCCAAACTCCCCATGTTAATTTTTAATCTGTCCTTGCCAGGTGGTCCTGCTTGTGCCTTTAAATCATTTTTGTTCTTCCAGAAATTGCCCCAAAGCTGAAAGTTTGTTCTCAAAGCAGCTCCTTTAATAAAAGCAAATGATAAAAAGAAACAAGAAAACTTTGAAATCCACAGCATCTCTAGGTTGTTGGTGATGGAAACAAACTGACACTTCTCTTTGCAAAATCAAAATTGTGTAAGTGCGTAAACTGCTTGTGTTTCATATTTGGTGAATGAAATCAGTAAAATGATAACTTCAGTGAGATGATCATGCTGAAAGTAGTGTGTGATTGTGTTCTTTATGATTAGTGCTTTTGTTCAGGAGCAAACTGGCCTTTTGAAAAGCAATTAGTAAACTTAAAGGTCCTTCAAGAGATAAGAAAAGAGCCACTGTGGCATGCTTTGAGATAGCAACAAAAGTTCATTGCAAGTCTGCTAACAGTTTGTACCAGAGTGAAGAAACATGAGAAGATAATTTTTCATAACATAGATCTCAAAATGAGGCCAGCATTACATACCATGCCCTGCATATGCTGCTGGATGCTTTGCATGAATTAGATGTTAATGAAGTTGTTGCCATCCATTTTGGCCTGACATGGAAGTGAAGCTTACTGCTTTATGTAATGTTTCACAAAGCATTTATCCTCCTTTCTGCAGGCAGATCCGCACATACTTCTATTTCCCAATAATGGCCCTTTTGGAAAGCTATGTGAATCCTCAAGGGGTTCTCATTTCAAACACATTTCATTTAAGTGTTTATCAGCAAAATGTTACCAGAAGTGCTAACAAGTATGCAGTCTGAGGAAGAGAGTCCTGGGACCATTGCAGGTCTCGCTTTCATCTTTCTCTTCTAACAGGATAAGGTGTAGGACATGACATAAGTGAAACTGCACAAATAACTGAGGAAATCCACTTGCCTGCCAACAGAATTGGGTGATTTCTATCCAGAGACCTTTCTGTCATAAATACGTTAGAGCAATATTCCAACCTCACTGAGATGAAAACATTTGTATATGTCTCTATATATTTATACCTATATATGAATTCACATGTAAGTGCATACATATATATGTTCATTTGAAGATCCATAAAGTAAGAAAGAAAGTTTACGCTGTCAGATTTTTTTTATGGTAATCTCAGTGGCTGTACAGTAGAAGAGGCAGGTCTGCTTTTCACTTCCTAGAGCAGGCTTTTATGCATGCAGTGAAATCTCCATTCCTTTTTGTTTTGAGCTGCTTCTATGTAGAACTCCAACTGGGGGACTTCAGCTCCTTCCTCCAAAGATTGTGGTGATGAACGCAGTCAGAAAACTTCAATGAGCCACAAAAAGTGCCGGTGTGACTCAGTGTATGATGGTTATATGCCTTGCCTTGGGATCAGAGCTGTGTTTGGGCAGCAAATGGTGCCTGGCTGGAATTCTGGTGCACAGGGTGTATTTGCACCTTTCCCAGGGTTAGACATGAGACAGGAACATTTCATACTTCTCCCCACCACTCATGAAGATCCAGGGCTCCCTGTACATCCCATAGGTACCTTCCTGGTCTGTATGCAATGCTCCAGCTTGTTTATAGCACTTGAGGAGCAGTGATAATTTGAGGAACTTCACTGGAAACATAGGCATTTCTAACTCAAGGAGAATGGAAGTTAACAGAAGAAGGGAGGAGGAGACACCTTCCCCCTCTCTCCCACTTATGACTCTCATCTTTTTCTGTGCCTTGGCTTGGGTATGATACAGCAGGTATTGCTGAAGCTGTTAAACAGCTCCAGAACAGTGAGCAGTACCAGAGAGCCAAGAAAGTAGTGTGGTGGGAGCAGGAAGGGCCAGTTCTGTAGATGTATTAATAATCTGAAAACATGGTCTATCATTTCCTTCGCTAAAGCTGTTATGACGGAAGGCAATTTCCATTTGTATGTCCGTGGACTATAAAATGACTAATGTATTTAATTGGAGGCAAAACAAACAAAAAAGCATAGCAATATTATATAGTGTGGAATTAAAATTAGATCTGTTGACAGCTTATTGAAATATACAAAATGTTTTGCTTAAATTAAAGCCACAAAATGATAATTCATTCACAACAACAGACTAAAACTAAAAGGGAATTTTGTGTCTGCTTTCTGTTGTCTCTTGATTCATTGCCTTGTACACCAAGGGTTTGGCCGGTTTGTCTGTGTCACTCCTATCAAAGGTGTCCTGAGCCTGACTTAGCAATCTTTTAACTACTGAATATGCCCAGAGGGTATCCCATCTTTCAGTCCTGTGTTTTTTCAGCCCTCCTTTTCCTCCTTATGGGAAGACTGTATATATAACCCAGTAAAAGTTCAAGGTTTGCAGTTAGGCTCCTCACTGTATAAAGTTATAAAGTCTACCCCTGCATTATGAATTTCTCTCTTTTTCAAGCTCATTGGGCAGTTGCTTAAGTGTTCTTATTTTGTTTTCTTCTGTGGCTCTGTTTCTGCCCTTTTAAAACAATTGTGGAGATGAGAGGACCAGATTCAGCAAACTGCAGTGCTTCCTAGTGTTGATCTGTGTATGGTCTTGGGGGAAGCAGATGGGCATCTCAGTTGCTTTCTGCAGCAACCTAGGGTGTTTGAGTGGGCTGAAGGCCACGAGTTAAACCTAAACTTAGTTTCATTGCACTATTTTTCATGGAAGAAAAAAGCAAAGCAGTCCTGAAACCATAGGGGAGCAGAGATTGAGACTATTCTTATTTCATTGGGAAGTACTGCAGTATCTTCTTTTCATAAAAACGTGTGGAAACAAGTGACTAAGAGTATTTTGTACTTCTGTGGCATCCTTGATCTTCAGTGACAAGAATTTTATGGTTGTTTATCTCTTTCACTCAAAAGTGTCCTGCAGGTATTGACAAATATTTTCACAGAATGATAGAATAATTTCAGTTGAAAGGGACTTTAAAGCTAGTCTAATGACCCTGTAATAAGCAGGGACATGCTCAACTAAAAAACTGCTCAGAGCCCCATCCAACCAGACTTTTAATGTTTTCAGGGATGTGACATTCACCACCATTCTGGGCAACCTGGGCCAGTGTCTCACCACCCCCATTGAAAAAGCTTCTTCCTTATATCTAGTCTAAATCGATGCTCTTTTAGGTTCAAACCATCAGCCTTTGTCCTATTGCTACAGGCTTCGCTAAAAAGTTTATTCTTTTCTTTCTTATGAGCCCATTTTAACTACTGAAAGGTCACAATACGGTCTCCCTGGAGCCTTCTCCAGGCTGAATAGCCCCAGCTCTGTCAGTCTTTCTTCATAAGAGAGGTGCTCCAGTCCTCTGATCATCTTCATGGCCCTCATCTGGGCTCATTCCAACAGGTCCATGTCCTTCCTGTGCTGAGGATCCAACCCTTTTGTAACCTTGCTCTCCAAACTTCTGGTACCCAGTTTCTGAAGAGCTTGGCAGGAATAATTCTGCTGTCAGAAAGTGCTACATGAAGGTGCCAGGCAGGCAGGGCAGTCCCTGCTTCCTGTAATCTCTGCCTGCAGACAGCTCCCACTGTGGGTCTTTGCCTGGGTAATGTATTTTGCCCAGTGGAGAGCCTCCTGATACTGATTGCTATTGCAAATTACTCCCCCTTCACTGACAAGCTGTCGACCACAAGGTTGTCTTGGGGGTTAGGACTAGCTTTGGCAGATGGCACTGTTTTTATTTTTAAATCTTCCACATTTAGGACAGAAGAAAAATAAGCAGCAAAGATTGCTTGTATTATCATTGACATTACATGTTTCTTTTGCTAGAATGTTTTCCTGATTGTTTTCAAGGTGTTGGCTTTCAAAGGTTGCACAGGTCTGATCCAATTTTATTCCTGAGTAGATTTATATAATGACTGTGGTTTTGGTGAGATGAAGCTGCTAAGGCTCAGAATAAGGCGAATACTGTATGAGTAGTAGGAAATCACCAACTTACTATGGTAGGCAAAAAGGAGAAGGACCATCAGTTATCATTGGGTTGAATACCTGCAAAGTATGGTCGTGGTTAAATTCTTCTACAGTACTTGAAAGTTTGATCCTTCTTAAAGAGGATAACTAAATAATAGTTATGTGAGGCAAAACCCACAAAGCCTATGTTGATGGTAGTTATCTGATGATGCTAAGTTTTCCATTCCCCTCCCTGCCTTTCCCTCAGTGTGCAGCTAATGGAGTTTCCCTTGCACCTGGTCCCTTGTATTTTCCAAACACATCTGTAAGTGTGGCATTTTGGGCTCTTACCAGTGTGTTTAACAGGATTGAAACAGGCCAACTGATTGAAGAGGTCTGGAATATACACACAGGCCCATGAATAGACCATAATACACATGAGCACTGCTTCTTCAGGAACAATTAAGTCTGAAAATAACTCCCTCAAGGAGAGATTTATTTGCATAGCTATTCAGATGACATACCTCTGTGATAATTGCAACACATTTAATAAGATCTGTAGAAACCAATATCCTGTCTTGATTCACTAGCAGCACAGCGAGTCAGGGAATCTGCTTTTGTAGTGGGAGGCTTCTAATGGTGAGGCTCACAAATAAAACTGAAGCTGGAATAAAACTTGGTGTTAGGGGAAAAAAAAAGCAATTTTGAGTCATGCAAGACAGAGGACTTTAATGGGGAAATTAATTCACAGTTTTGCTGACAACATCACCAGACAGATACCAGGTTTCCCCAAGTTGTCCTTCCTTTTTTACTTGACTGTGACCCCTTCAAGGGGTGGCAGAGATGTCAGCATGTTTAGACCGCTCCATATTTCACCACCCTGCAGAAGCTAACAGTCAGAGTACCAAACATGGAGATAGATTCAGAATCATATCACTGTTCTTGAACTTCAAAGTGCTACTAAAAATAGCTTGCATCCGCAAGAGAAGGTTTGATGTCTTGCATCTGGCATTTGTGACCAACCCCTTTGGGAACACAGGCTAGCAACTGAAACCAGATGTCTGGCACTGGGTGAGAACTTCGCTGAGTTATGCAGGTAGTAAATGCACCCTTTTTTTTTCCTAGAGGTTTCTTATCTTTGAATTTTATACATTCACATATTCTTTTTTGTTCTTAAGGATCGTCGGGAAGGCACATCAGCAAGGCCTGTCAGCATTTTGCTGTAGAGATGGGAGATGAAAAAGAAAGTGGATGATTAACACTAGAAAGATTCCTGGTGTCATGCAGGGCAGGATATCAGGTTTGCACAGTTTTCTGGTGTGCAGTCCCATTCCAAGACAGAAATCAAATTTGTTTGTTCAAAGTCACGTCCATGTAGGTACGACTGTAAAGACTTGTTTCACACAAGGTACTAAATAGGCTTTTATTGCTTTTAAGTGGACCCACACTCTATGTTCACCATGGCAAACCGCCACAATATTAAAGTACTCTATGCACATGTATGCACACCCTTGAGACGCATTGGTATGTAGAAGTAATGACTTTACATCTCTAGAGTGTGGACCTCTGAACAATTTTCGTAATAGCATTTTAACAATCCATTAAGAGCCTCCAATCTTTTTAGCAATAAAATCCATCACTTGCTCAGCATGTGTCCTTTAATGCTGCAGTCCTGCTGAAAATCGCTACTTATCCATTTTTTTTTTTTCACATGGTTCACAGCCAGTGTCAAAAAGTATAATGTCCACTTTCCAAGTAAATAGAAAAATCCATCTGCCTCTGTTTCCTTTTGCTAAGTCTAGGGTATTATCATCGCATCTGGGCTTTTTATTTTCCTGGTAATGGCAATGTCTCAGTTCGCCTACAGGTTTGAATACAGATGTAAATTCACATATTTGCTAGTGTTACTCAGTGAAGTCTGTAATAGTGTTTAGTTATCATATCCAGCTACCTAGCAGTTAGGAAGCAGAAAAGGATTTCCTCTTAATGGCACCAACAGTTGCTGGAAGAGCTGATCACACCTTTACAATGAATCAAGTGGCTGTATTTCACCCTATATTTGATGCTCCACAGTCTGAACCATTAACAACAAGACATGTCTGATCTCTTGTCTCCATATACTAGATCTTAGTACTAGATCCATATACTAGAAATAAAAATGGAGTTGATACATTTTCACATTTTTCTGAGAGGTTCTTCTCCTGCATGAAGGGGGAGAAGTGAGCTCCCTCCCAGCAACATGGGTTTGGAGCCGAGCAGTTGTTAGTGGTCCATGCAGGTACTTGTTGTTTTGCAAACAATTGGAAGATGGGATGGCTCATATAAAAGTTCTGCTCGTAACATATAAATCCCATGCTTATTTCAGTGTTTTGAAAAAACACAAGTTAAATGATGGGGAGTGGACAAGGTATAGTGAGACTTTGAAAGTAAGATCATGGATTCCTCCTGATTTCTTTAAATATTTATCTGTATAATTGGGTATATTTATATGCATTTTCTTGCCATTTTCTAAGGCAAAAATACTGGCAAGATGTCATCCAGCAATGTGATCCCCTGTTAACTGTTCTTACTGTTTGCAGTTTGTGTGTCTCTTTGTGTGAGGGCTTATGGGGAACGTTGCCTTGGAAAAGCCAAGATGTGTTTCTCACAGCCTTCCACCATTTGTTCACTGCTCTCCATCATCCCAGACGTATTCCTTCACTGTGCCCCAGGGAAACACTGTGATAGTTTGTCCCGTACAGCCTGAGCCAGAAAAATACCCATTCTTTCATGTGGTCACTGCTGCTAAGATGCAGGGAGCAACCCAGCTGGTACTAGTAAGTGTTGCAAGAGAGCAGTGAGCAGTTAAATATGACAAGGTTGTATGAATAATTTTGTTAAAGAGGAGATGGAAATATTGGCTTGGAACCCATTTTACCTAAGAGCTAGCACAATTCAGTAGCAGCAAAGAAAAATGAAAGAACAGCAGAACAAGTCCTAGTTTGTAATAGTTGTCAGTCTGGGACTAGGGTAGGTCTTAGCATCTGTCTCATTCAGCATCTTGCATAAGTGCCTTCAGATCTGCTCCTTCCATATGTTAAAAAAACCAATAAAAATGACACAGCATGATTTTATCATTTTTTATCTCTCCTCAATATTTTCTTATAAGTGTGCCCATCCATAAGATCATGTTTTTACCTGTCAGATTCTCATACTCAGTTTGGCATCTCAAAATGGAACTGAGGTGTTTGGGTTTTGGTGTATGGGTTTTTTGGTTGTTTGATTCGGGTTTTTTGGTATGTGTGTTCATTATTGTCAGTAATAAAATTGCCTCCATAATATTTTGTGCCATAGTTACAAAAGGTACATTAATACCACTTTCGTGGTCAGTGGCCATCAGCATTGCTTGTATGCAAATTTAGGAGTTTTCACTTATTTCAGATACCATATGTTTCATCATATGTTTTGCTTTGAGTAATGTGCAATCATCCCCTGACCGTGCATGCAGATACCTTATTTGCGTACGAGTTTTGGTTCTTCAGTAAAACAACTTACAGCTTGGGCCACAGGAAATGGGGCTGGGATTGGAGAGCCACTTGAATGGCATTTGTTCCCTTTGCTAATTGAAAAGGAAATTACAATCTCTAGTGCTTCACTGTTTAGTACTATCATCCACCAATGGAGTGGCTGTTTATCTCTGTACTCTACTCTTTTTAAAAATTATATTGCTTTTGTTTTCACATTCTCTATTTGGCTAGAATAAAACCTATTCAGCAGTATGTCAGACCATGCCAGGTCTTTCCCAGATCACTTTTATGGTGATAGGTTGATGTGAAAAGAAGTGCTGGTCTGCTGTGGGAGCACTTATTAATATATGCCCTGAGCCACTCTAATCAGACATGCTATGACTTTTTGTACAGTACACAGTGCTGCAGGACATGAAAAGCAAAGCTTCTGTATAGTCACGCAATGGTTCAGAACGGTAGAGGCTAAAAATTAGACAAATCCACTAAGTCATCTAACCAAGTCCCCTCAAGCCCATCCGTTTTGTTCCCTGCAGTCTTGTTTGCCTCTATTGTATGTAGTCTCATCCTGAATGCATCACATTTGGAATTTTTCTGCTCCCCTTGGGAGGCAGCAGCAGAGCCCAGGGCATCTCGCCATTAGAGCTCTTTGGATGATACCTTCGGAGAACTGTGCTCCTTAGCTACTGTGCTGCTTCTCTGGGGTGAGCACTACCTGCTCATTTCTGGATGTAATTGCAGAACTTGCCAACCTACCAGATTAGACTTCCTTTATTTTTTTAAGGTGTTGTTCAAGTATACTGTAATTGTCATATTTAAAATTTCATTATAAATTAGTCTTCAGTTGCATTTGCCATTATCACTCAAACCAGCCATAATTCCATCCTTCCTGTCAGTATGCGTAAAGAGCGGGGGACTCTGAAGAACTTCTGCCAAAGTAGCTCTTTGTGCAGGTATGACTGCAGACACATGCTTAAAACCAAATATTGGAATGCTTCTTGTAATGACAAAGGAGTGTAAACCAAGGGAGAGCAGTTTTCTTCTCTCTTCATACTCCTTTATTCTTTTGTGGAAATAATTACCACTGAGCTGTAAAACAGCTGTGTTTTCTCTTTTGCGATTTTGGTAGAAGAGAAGTGTTTTGTAATGATAAGACAGAGCTATTTTCATTATTTTGTAATTGGCAGAAGTAGTGTGCATGTAAGTGACTTATCGGTGGGACAACTGAGAAAAGAATCCATTACATTTAGTTATTGTTAGTAGTAATAAGAGGAGTAAAAGTTATGTTAGCCTTTAAAGATCGTAATTAACCCTGTGACTTTACTGTACCAAGAGCTTCACACAAATCTATGAGTTGAAGACTTGATTGACTCCAAGGGGCAAGGGTTTGAAGGGTAGGTAGGGAGGTGTGTGTAAAACACATAAGCAAAGAAATGTGTTAAAGAAGCAGTACAACTTCATTATGGTGTGGGAGATATAGGTGAGGACTGTGGGAGTAGAAAAAAGGGGAAAATCAGGATCATGTGTCATCTGCTTGAAATTTGAGCTGGAGTACCTGCTGAGGAGAGCAGTAGTGGGCTAGGAGCCTGTTGTGCTAAGCGCAGCACAAACACAGAGCAAAAGCTAGTCCTTGACTCAAGCAGCCGTGCAAGGAAATGTGGCCATTGATGTTCTCCTCCAGTTACCCTCTGCAGGAGCATCTCTCTGCTTATACTTTCTTGTTACCACTCCATTGCTTCCCTTTGCTTCCTTTTCCTGGAATGTAGGAAATTAAGGACAGGGAAGGTCTCCAAGATATACTAAACTCCAAAATGATATTAACTCAGGAAATTTTGGCAGAAGCTTGTCTAAATTGTTTTTTCAAACCTCCAGAATGGAACAGATGCTGTTTCCAGATCACTTCCAAGTTGGGCTGTTCAGCGGTTCAGAGATTCTAATCCACACAGTCAGTGTTGTTCTTGCCACTCCTGTCCTCCTCCTCATGAGCCAATGGGTCGTTATGCTGCTAGTTTGTAACTAGCTCTAAATATTGCTTATATGCAATATAATTGCAGTATCAGAGATGCCTGAGCTCATTACCACACTGGACCAGGATATTGCTAGGTAATTCATATTTCACTAATACGCTGCTCTCCCTTTACTTGACTAAATGAAGAAGCAAAGACCCTTTTTACTCAGAGGTCAAGAAAACAAAATTAAGGTGACCTCACAGAAGTTGTAGCTGTGGGCTACAATTTTTTTAATTTTAGGCTGCAAGTCAGCCAAAACCCACAAGAGCATTTGATCAGAAATATGCTAATTTTTTCCCAGGCTCATATGGAGGCAGGAATTTTATAACCTACATCTCCATTAAGCATTTTGGTTTCTTCACAGTAAAGTGCTCTGCTACTGTATTGTTAATGCTACTTTAATTAGGCAATTCAATAGCCTTGATTCACTGAAAAGCAGAATAGCTCATGCCACTTTCTCCACCCTTAACAGAGATTCAACACCTTCATCTTAATGAGGAAGCCTGTGGTGTGAGGGTAGTGGAAAACTGGAAAAGGATCAGTTAGGGATTTCCTCTTCTGTGTGACAAATTACAGAACAAACCTGTCTGCCTTACATTAAAAAAATGCTTCCTACTGAAAGAAGTAATTTTTAGCATGTGGGCATGAATTGTCTGTACTTCTGTGAATTATTTCAGTCCAACTGCTCATGGCACCTGCGGTCAAAGTACAGTGATACCCATTCTCTCAGTCTTTGTGTTCTACCAGCTCCAGGCCCCGGGACATGTGATCTGCAACCACACAAGTACTTATTATATCATCTCTCCTGGCTCTCAGAATTACCATCAGGATGAAACCTAAATGTCTGTGTCCCATATAGCTAGTGAAGTTTGCTGGACAAATTATTATTATCAAGGGTTATAAAAGAGTCCTGCTCAAAATAGCTGATGGCTTGAATTGAGTCCATTGAATGCAGATGAATTGGTCTCAGGACTTCATTGTTTTCTCTCAAGAGTTTAAGATGTAGTTCCACGCTGCAGCACATAGTCTTGTATACTTCAAATGCCATAGAAAGGTAAATATTCTCTAATCATTATCTAACAACTATATTGACATTTAAATTTGTTTAAAAGGCTGGTAAAAAGTAAACAATTCCAAAAGTGTGATTGTTACGAATCACAGAATCCGCATAACCATAGAATGCTTTGGGTTGGAAGGTACCTTAAAGATCATGTCATTCCAACCTCCCTGTCATGGGCAGGGACACCTTCCACTAGACCAGATTTCTCAAAGCCCCATCCAACCTAGCCTTAAATACTTCCAGGAATGGGGCATCCACAGCTTCTCTGGCAACCTGTTCCAGTGTCTCACCACCCTCACAGTAAAGAATTTCTCCCCAACGTCTAATTTAAACTTACCCTATTTCAGTTTGAAATCTCTACCCCTCACCCTCTTGCAATACTCCCTGATAAAGAGTCCCTCCCCGTCTGTCCTACAGGCCCCCTTTAGATACTGGAATGCTGTTACAAAGTCTCCCCAGAGCCTTCTTTGTCTGATTCTTTCAGCCTGTCTTCATAGAAGAGGTGCTCCAGTCCTCTGATTATCTTCACAGCCCTCCTTTGGACTCACTCCAATAGGTCCATGTCCTTCTTATGCTGGGCGCCAGAGCTGGACACAGCACTGCAGGTGGTGTCTCACGTCCCTCTCCCTGCTGGCCATGCTGCTTTTAGTGCAGCCCAGTTTGCAGTTGGCTCTCTGGGCTGGGTCATGTCCAGCTTTGTATGGGCCAATATCCCCAAGGCTTTCTCCTGAGGGCTGCTGTAGGAAGCTCTTTGCCCATGGGCATAGACCTCCCAGGGGAATGAACCACATCCCTGGTGCTAAGGTTTGGCTAAGCATATAAACTGGGCTTCAAGGAAAGGCTTTTTTTATTATTTCTGCACTGTTTAGTATGCTTGTCACTCTCTTTCATGTTAGTTTTGCTGAGAAGCTTGAGCGGCATGAAAACAGTTCTTTTTGCTCTTTTCCAAAGATAAAGAGTCCTCTAAGACAGACAGAATAGTGCAGCACAATACCCATTCCTCAGCCCTCCTCCCACTACACACTCTGGAAGCAGGTGGCAGCTATTTCTCCTGCCCTGCTCCCTGTACCTGGAGC
Source organism: Origma solitaria (assembly GCA_013397895.1). Lineage (NCBI taxonomy): Eukaryota > Metazoa > Chordata > Aves > Passeriformes > Acanthizidae > Origma > Origma solitaria. The sequence goes on from VZRL01004623.1 coordinate 1,011,789, forward strand.
TAGTAAAATGTTGGGTATAAGTAGCATTAATCTGAACAGGGAATGTAAGTCGCTTGGTAAATCATGTTCCTCATTTTATCCAAACAATATATGGTCTTATGTGACATACCAGTTCCTTCTCTATTCCCTGACAAAGGATGCCACCCCCAAGAAAACAGCATGATGAATTGTAATTTTGTTTTAAAATCTTAGCTGCTTAATGAATTTGTTGCTCTCTAAGGGACACCTCTTTGCTGTCATGAAATTGCTTACTGAGACAGAGTTAAATTTTCCTTCTGCATAAATGCAGTTTCCACTGTGTGATGGGTCATGTAGATTAAGAAACATTCACAGAAAGCTGAAGAACCACTCAGAACATTTATTCCCCGCAGTTGCTATAAGGGCTGACAGAGTTGCCAACCAGGCTTACCTGCGAGCATCCTAATGAGGGCAATGAAAACAGTATCTGCATGTGCGTCATGCAGCACAAGGCAGTGACGGAGGCAGTCAGACCTCATCAAGAAAAGCGACAACTGTTTTTGTATTTATAAGAAGAATCTGGAAGAAAATATATCTGTTCATGATGTTTGCCGTTATTTGGTTGCAATCAGTAAGTGTGTGTTTATTTAGCTTGGATGTACTGCTCTGAATAAGACTGATTGTCTTATTAAGGAAAATGAGTCAGTGAGAATATTTTTTAATCATTTGCTATTAAAATGGTGTCACTGTTAGCAGGTAGCTGGTAGTGGTGAAATAAAAGGACTTTTGAGTATGAAAGCACAGTGGAGATGTAGGGAATAAATAAATTCTCAGTGATTACAGGTATAGTCCAGTATTCCTGGTTCTTTATTCTTACCTGTGACACTCTCCGTGAAGATGGGTAAAGCACTTCCCTCTGCCCCACTGCAATAGCAAAAGGCAGGTAGTGCAGGGATGCTAAGAGCTGCATCACTACATATTGCATTTGCCATGGTTGTGCCTGAATTACCCCACAAGTATTTAAAAAGCAACTATTAGTCATTGTGTTCCTTTTTCTGAAGACCAAGAAAAGAGTGGAGCAGCGACTACCTACATTAATGCTGCAACATGGCAACTGCTAGTCATAACAGTACCTGCCAGCTTCCCTCCTTGCTTTTTTCTGCCTTCAGGGAAAAAAACCCTATCCTCAGTGTTGTGCTTGTATGAATTTGTATGTGTGTGTGTGTTTAACTGGGACTTCAGATACAGGTAATTCACATGAAAGTTACTTTTATATGTTGTTCTGAAAATGGGAAAGCCTTGAAAGCATTTAATATTTAGATACATTTTGTACTGTATTAAGGACCACTAAAGTTGATTTTTTATCACTTGAAAGCAACACTGTACAGGGATTCATGCCTCCACAGAAATCTGACATCTGTCTGAGAAAGAGGCGTGGGACTGAGGTGTGGGAGGGAGAAGTCCACCTTCATGGATTCCATATCATGGTGTAGCAATTCTAGCAAGAGCAAAGAAGTACCTTTTAAGGAAACTAGGTTCAATATGCTCTCAAGGCCTTCCTGGAAGGCTTTTAGAGCATGCATTCTCCCTATAGTTATTAAACTCTGAATACTGAGTTTCTTTGTAGACAGAAAATGCATTCTCCTTCCAGTTATTAAACTCTGAATATTCAATTTTTTTTTAGATAGAAAATGCATTTGAATCATATTAATTAAAAAAAACCACTTGATGTTGTTAGAACTGCATCTCTTGGCCTGTAGTGGGAGTATAAATTCCCTTCCTCTTTTTACTTAAAATTAACAAGAGCAAGAAGCTAATAAAGCACTTTGATTTCCTCAGCTGCAGTGCCCATTGCTGGCTTGAGCATTCATCTCTCCCTCTCCCAGTTCAGGAGTCAAGGCTGGTGACAGATCCAGGTCACTTTTGATGCTAGCTGCTCAGCAGGACTGGTTCACTGTCCCACCAGTAGAAATCAACAGCGTTTCCATTGCTACTACTTATAAACTTTGGTGTAAAACACCTGTAACAGAGATCAAGTTCAATGTTGTTGGCACATTAGCAGACGAGAGTTCTCACATTTTCCGTCCCTTAAAGAAACACTAATTAAAGCTTTCCAATTGCATAAATATTTTATTATTTTGTTCTTTTCTTTTGCATTTTGTGAAAGAAGGCAATTGGAAAGCAAACTAATCATGACAAAAGAGAGGTTTCTCTTCCCTTTTGTGTGCCTCCTTGCCCACACTATCCCCAAAAATAAAGGTTGCTTAATATACAAGTCACTCAGTAACAGAGAGGATCTCCTGCCGTCTTTCTGTGCACCTGTACTCATACAAGCGCACTTGCGCAGAATATGGAGGTTTGTCGAAACACAAAATTAAATCTTTATAAAAGCTTTTATTAGTAGAATATGAAGTTGAAGCACCTGTGATAGATAACAATAGAGCCATGGCTCAAGGACGCCTGGAAGATGGTGTCTGTGAAACAATCTAGATTTTTGAAGGCTGTAAGATGCCAAAGCAATGCTGTTCCTTTCAAATAAATCCTGTCTTGCCTCAGTGTAGGTTTTGTCCGAGGCAATGTGTGTTCCTGATCAGCCAGAAGATTACATAGTGTAATTCTGTTATATTAAGTGGAAATACATGACTTGCTTTTGAAGAGCGTGAACCATACATGACAGTTCTGTTATGCAAAGGGATTGAAGGGATGCAGACTGTAAAGACTACAACTTGAAGTTGTAAATTCCGTGTGGGGAAGGGGCTGGGCTGTCTGACTACATCTGATTTCTGGTCCTTTTCAAATACCAATAGTAGTCAAAGAGCAGAGAAATCCTGCAGTGATGCTTTAACCTCCTGCCTCATTTCTTTTGTTTGAGGCTTAATGAAACATTTAAGATTAGTCACTAACAAACAAAGAAAGAGATATCACCATGAGTCTTACAGATGCACAAATCAGATTGCATGTAACCCTAATGATAAGTAAACAATAACTAACATCTGTTATAAATAAGAATTGTTTGGTTGCAGGAGAGGGCAGGAAATTACAAGCTTGAAGACAGCTCTGAGCTGTGTCAAATTTGGTGGGCTTGGTGGGTGAGTGATTTTTGCCCCTTGTTCATGTGATGTGAGAAAGAATGAGGGAAAGGTCCACTGGGGGTGGGAAATTCTGACACCTACAATGCTCAGAGTCCCACATTAATGATAGCTTTTAGATGAGCATGAATAAAAATACCATTGTCATATACCCCAAATTCACAGAGGCCTCCTGTGCCTGTTTTAGCAGTTAGCTCATAAATCCAGCCTGTTTATGCCAGGAGCGTGACGCTGGCTCCTGCAGTCAGAGCAGGAATTGCCGCAGCGTCCACATGTGCGTGGCTGCGTAGAGACAGGGGTATGTAAGCATACAGATAAATTAGAGGGTGTAAAGGAGACAAATGCTTCTAGCTTCTCTGAGTCTCTTCGGGTACTGGAGAGAGCCACCAGCTTCCCTGAAAAGGAAACAGCCAGGATCAGCTTTTGTGAGTGCCTACCAGCCAGAGAGGGTCAGAAGAGAGGATGAGGAAATGTGTGCTGCTTTGGGCTGCAGAAGCTTTTAGCTTCAGTGTGGGATTGCTGTACCTCTGGAGATGAAGGCTAAGGGCTTTCATTACAGCTCTTTGCACAATTACAGTTTGTCTAATAACTGTATATGCTGTCTGTTACGGCAAATCTTTTCTGCTTCTGTGTCTTTGCGATTTGCTAAATATAAATCTCCTTTCCTTTAAACAAAAGATTGGCCTCTGTAAACCTAATACAATGATTTGTGTAATGAGTTTATTTAAATTCCTCCCATGTTTTATCAAGTTGCTTCTTTATCTTTACACTGTAGTTCAGGTTTTATATTTTAATATATCAAGTGGAAAACTGAATGTGAGAGAAAAAGTCATCTAGCTTGTTATCTGCAAAGGTTTTTGAACAGCAGATGCTGCATTTCAAGAACAATGTCTTAATACATTTTTGCTAAACTTGTGTTATAAGGATGAGCTTAGAAAAATCTCATCTGAATTGTAATTCGTACATAATCACTGATTCTAGAGCTATAGAAAAGCAAGAGTCCTAAATAAGAAGCATGAAGAGAAGCAAAATCTGTTGTGCCTCCCATTTTGTCAGTTCACAGAAGTAATGTGACTTTGTTGGTTCCCTTGCCTCCAGTTATCCTCCAGGCAGAGTTCTGGTCTTTTGATTGAGATTGTAACTACAGCCAAGAAATAACCTTTAGAGATTAATATTTTGGTTTATAGTTTGAATTCTTGTAATAAGTAACAGGTAGTATTTATGAAAGGGAATTTCCACTGAGCATGTTCTGTAATTTAGGTTCCTGTCCATGGATATTGTGTAATATAAATTTCCCTTTCTCCTTGAGTCTTCCAAACCCAGAAGCCATACCTGACCACAAAACAGGTGTAACACAAGAAAATCACAGCAGTTTAGTACATTATTTTCTGAACACGTTCTTGTACATCCTTGTGATTAATGTGTATTTTTCCCCAGCTTTGAAGGGGTAATGGGTATAGTGAAGTGTGGTTTTTTGTGAACTGCCAGCCCTAGAAAATATCGGTATATGACTGTTGTTAGCCAGAAAATTTGCTTTTTGCCAGAAAATGTAGTGTTAATTACTGTGTTGGAACTGTACAATCACTGTAGGCAGGACTTACTATTTTCAAGATGGCATGGAGGCATTTTGGCCTTTCTAGTTTCCATGGTGGATAGACTGGAAGAGGGGGATTGATACAGGTAGGGAGGGGGGCAGCCCTGTGGCAGCAAGAGGCTTGGACACTAGAGATTTTTGAAAAATGCTATTTAGATGTCCTCATATTGCATATTAACCCAGAATGTTCTTGCTTACTTGAAGAGACTCTTGAAGAAGATATCCAGCCTGCAGGGAAATGAAGGGAAAATGCAGGGATGGCAGCAAATACCTAAAGCAAGAAATATTTGTAAAATTCGTTTTCATTTAAAACTAAGTTCAATTTGCTGAAAAAAATATTTTACCAGCTGCAGGGTGGGGGCATTCCTACTGTTCTGCAATAGATTGTAGAGTATATTTGACTGGGTTGAATCACTTGAGAACACCAACCCAATGTGTGCACTTTGAAACTAGGATCTACCTACCTGTTTTGGTCGTGTCAGACCTCAATTTGGGAAAGGAGATAATCCAAGTTACTGCAAGTCAGCTTCTGTCCCTCTGGAGACATTGCAAACTTTAAAAAAAAAGTAATAACAACCACTTTTCTTGTATCTAGAAAAGTGGTTGCTATTATTGCATGCAAAACTTCAGTCAATATTGCACAAGGAAAACCTAAAACAGCCAGTGGAAATTCTGGGTAGTGCTGAAAAACACCTCTCCCCAGCTACTCTAGTATCTATATAGGTTGTGATTGGGAAGCTCCCATTTTCAAGTTAAAGGGTGCTTTGTCCTTCTGACCTCTCTCTGGGAAGATTTACCCTGGCTACATTTATGAAAGATAGAAACCCTTTCCTCACTGTCATTTGCCTTTCTTCTGCACTTATTTTCTGAATATTTGAAATTACTTAAATGCAGTTTTAGAAGCACTAACAATGTCTACCATGTGCAGCTCTTTGCTCTTACAGTTCCCATAGTTTCTCTTTTAGAATGACTGGGGAGGTTTCAGCATCCTTCAGATTACTGCTGTTCTTCCTATACTTTTATGAGGTGTTTTTGATATGTCTTCCCAGCACTTAATCAAACTTTAACTTACTATCATAAAAATAAGTAATAATATAGATGACATTCTGGTATTTATATGATTGGGGGNTTATCACAGGTATTATTATAGTCACATGGTTTCCTAACTGTCCTGTATTTCACTTGTTTATGACACTTGAGTCAATTAAAATGACACATTTTTTCATTGCTGCTAATTAAATGTATACCATAATCATTAGCAGTTGTTTCTCATCATTTCTTTATTATTAATTCTGTTGATAAAAGGTTCTAGTGCTAACTATTTCCACCAAGAATTATAAGGTCTAAACCTCAGTAGAGGGAAAAAAATATTTTAATATAAAAGCGTTTTACTATCAATTTGGAGGTTTTAATGCTTGGATGGTGGTTTGGGAGTCAATAATTTTACTCAGTTTATGACTTCGGTTTACATAGTAATTTTCATCACTTAAGGAAAGTAATCACACCAAATGCCTCAAAATGAATCTATATTTATGTCCATTTGCAGTACATTTATTTGTAGCTGGTAATCAATTAAAATGTTTTCAGGCAGATGCTTTAAAACAGAATAATTGCAAACCATCTGCTTCCCACCCTCCTTGCAAAGCCATTTTAAAGAGGGGCACACCTTTGTGTAGGTGCATACGTGTGTGTGTAGGTATATGCTTGCTCATCACCTGTGGAAGTTCCAGGGGATCTGAAAGTACAACCAAGCAACTACAACCAATTCCTTTAGATCCTTTAAGTCCCTATCCCTGTTATTTCATGGCTTAGCACAACTCCAAAATGTGTTCCAAACTCAAAAAAGGATGGGGGAACTCCATTTTCCTGTCTCTTCTAGCATGGCAGTCACAAAGTTAGAAATATTATGTGCATGTAGAAATGTTGCACTGGACTGAAGTTACCTTTTTTACTTAGCAGACAGTTTAGGAGACAGATTACCAGCCTGGCTGATAAGCTGGTAAATCCATGTGATTTTCATGGTAGATATTATTTGTTTTATTTGTGGAGTGCAAATAATGAGCAGTGGTTCATCAGCCTTTTTTAATGTGAACAGTAGCACTCTTGAAAAATATTTTTACAACTATGAAATGGGTTGCACCTTTTTTGTGAGGTATCTGCCAGTGTATCCATACAGCTATTCTAATAAAGACATTTTCCGAAAAGCCCCTCTTTTGGGGTCTGACCTGGCCAATTTACCACTTCAAGACACACATCGGTTCAGTAATTCTCAGCTTTGTGTGAACATCTTCCTCCAGTGTTCAACCACCCCCAGGATGGAAAAAACCAGTACTTGACCAGATCATTACTGTGGTTCTAAAGACAGTATCCCAAAGCAGTACAGGTTATTAGCTTAGCAGTTCTCATCTTGTCATGAAATAGTAATCACATTTTGTAACACAGCAATGACAGATGAAAAGTACACAGTGAATCCAAATACTGTCTCCTGGTTGGAAAAATACACAAGTTCACAAGTGCTGTGTGATGTTAGAGGCTATCGTGGGGGGATTTAACTCTTAGTTTAAATTTGGAACAAATTAGTAGTGAGCAGTATGTACTTCCTTATATTGCTAGTAAGTCCAGAAGCATAAGAACTGAGGTCCAGAAGTGCTAGTGTAGGTGCCTATAAATGCTGCACCTTCTGTGGCAGAGGAATTAGGTTAAAGTTAACCTGCCCTCCAGTCACAGGAAACCAAAATGTTGTTAATTAGTGCTTTGGATTTTAAGAGGCAAAAACAGGTGTCCTCTGGTAATGTAACATTGTATAGGACCTTTCAGGGTTGCATTTTAGAGGTAGATGGGGCTGTCTGAACAATTTAAAATTATCTGTACTTCATGCTTCCTGGTTGGCTACCTAGAGACATCATTTCCCTGGAAAGCAGCTGCTCAGGTGAAATCAATGCAGGTTGATTTTTTTTAATTTAGCATTTTGAAATAAGAGCTATTGCATGTAGCAAAGTACAAGATGAACTATGGAGAGGAGGTGAAAGGAGAAGGCAAAAGGTTGTAGAACTAAGTTGGTCAAAGTTAACACAACTGTCTTGCAATTCAGACAGTAGCACAGTTGTCAGTGTTTGAAATCGTGTGCTTTTGAGTGTAAGGCTAAACTCTCCTTGGCCAGAAAGCCAGCTGTTGGAAACTGGAGATTTCAGAAGCGCAGATTGCACATGCCTTAGGGTTTCTTGCATTTCAAATGAAGATATGGTGGTGGCCATTGAGTATCACTGGTTGGATAAATACAACTGTACTTTTGTGGTAGTAAAACACTTTGGGGTTTTTCTGTGTATAAATTTAATCACAGCTTTGGGTAGTTCTGAGTTAAAACCCAGTTATTATAAGAATGAATCTTGGCTCCTTTGAGCCTTTGGTTTTTCCAGACAGCCTGGATTAGAACATCTCCTTGCAGCTTTATTTTTAACAAAGTACCAAAGAGATAACTGAAATGCCTGACAATCAGGAGAATGGGGGACATACCTCACAGTGAAGTTCAACTGCAAGTGACACTGCTTCTCCTTTTGGATTTAAATTACACACAGGTCATATAAATTTACTTCTGTCCAGCTATTACAATTTTCTTTTATAAATCACGTAAGCACAGGCCAGCTTTTGGATTCATACAGTGTGCTTACAAATTAAGCCAGAACCTACTTTTTAATTTTTCCTCCCCAAGCCTACATGAGTGTTTGACATAATGAATTATGGTCTCAGGTTTGTGGTCTAAAGATACAAGAGAGTTGTACTTTTCTTTCTTTGTGTGAAGATTAGGAAAATGAACTTCCTACTTCATGGTTCCCAGCCCTTTGAGTTCATCCTTTGTCCCCAGGCAAATCAGGGAGTTGGGCAAATAGAACTGTGACAAATTTGCTGGGTTTTCATCTATGCAAAAAGTCTTTCCTGCCCCCTACCCCATTCCCTTTATTTTTCTTGGAGAGGGGGAGGGCATAACCCAGTTGCAGTTTCTGAAATCCAGCTGCATGCAGTGTGGTCTTGAGAGTATTTTCACTAGGTAACGTTCATTCCCTGCTAAACTACCCTCCCTGCTGACAACAGGTGTCAGCAGCAGATTATCCTTGTAGAGGAAACAGAGCTGGAGGAATTGCAGATTTTTGACAGGGATGACAATAGGGAAGCCAGCAAATACTTTTGCTCCTCATGTGAAGTTTATGAAAGCTAATGTTTCTGGCATCCACATCTCAAGGTTAGTGGAGCTCAAGAACATAGGGAGAAGGGCAACTCAAATAATTGAAGACATAAAGCAGCTGTCTTATAAGTTGATGCTGAATTGTCTGAGAGTCCTCAGTTTGCAGAGAAGGTTGAAAGAGGGTTGTTCGTGTCTGATGAAGTCATGAAGGCAGTGGATAAAATGAGTACAGTTATTATTAGGATCTGCATTGATCCAACTCTCTGTGGTCTTTTCATGTGGCTCTGCTGCCTTTATCACTCTGGATTACCTATTAGAGCTTGAATCCTCGGGAGGAACAGATGCAGATGCGCTTGTTTTTAAGAAGTGTATGTGAAACTTTGCTCTGGACACTTAAACAGGAAAGAAATGGTGTGTTGAGTGAATTTAACTTACGGAGAAGCCAAGAGCTTTCTCCCACAGAATGTGATGCTAAAAGAGAAAGACAGTTTTCAAGTTTCCTGAAGTCTTTCAAGTGTGTTCACTTTGCAACAAAGTCCTCATTGTCCTTTTAAAATAAATTCCACAATCCTAGCAGTGCAGGAGTTTCTTAATCCGTTGACATTGTAATTGTCTTAGGGTAATCTGTTTTCACATGCAAATTCAGTTCAAGATGCTGAAAAGGGATTCATGTAGGCTGCCAGAAAATGCATGGGAAACACACTGTAGCTTTTCCAGAACAGTTAAGCAGAAGAAATTCTCAGGCAGTGGAGAACGAACTCCCACTTGTAAGGTTTTTTTGTGCCAGAAAAATCTGTATCAAGGGCATCTGCCCCCACCCCCAAACCAATACATACAGTGAGAAAACGAAACAAATGTGCTACCAAACAGTTAAATATATATTAAAAACCCCTAAGATAGCAAAGTTGTGGATTGAATCCTTACATGTCATCCTTCCTTTCAGGTATTCTTATTGTGCATACTGTGAACATTAGATTACGTGGTATAATAGAAGACAGGCATAATGTGGATGAAATAGTAAAGTTGGAAAAATATAAATTGGCTAGCTTAGGCTGTACAAACACAGTACATTTAATATATTTGTCCTTTAAAAATTGTTTTAAGAAACTCAAGGTATGTAGTCTGAAATGTCAATATATCCATGACAGACCATGAAGTAATGAAGAACGGTGTGTCTTTCTAGGTGGTTCTAGCAGAAGCAGGTGTGGCGCAGCCTATAAGTTGGGAGCTCTCATCCCTATGTGTTCCTGTGAGTAACGTTGCTTTCTGCAGGGAGGCAGCCGGAGTGTGTGGCATTTGGGTTCCCCCTACTGGTTCAACTGAAGGCCCTGCCCATTAGCTTGTATGGTGAGATGGTATTCAGAAAGACCCTGAATTGATTTCCATTGTGGTTACATTTTATGATCTTACGTAATTAGCACATCTGCAAACCACCCCTCTCTGAAAGATTTGTTAGTTTACACCTACTCCCCAAATAAGTGATTCAGAGCATAAGCAGGTGCTTGAATTTAAATGCCTACTTAAATGCTCTACTTAATAGGAATTGTGAAAGTATATGCTTCCATGCTTTGCTGAATGAAGACATCAATGATGACTTTGTCACTGGGCAGTTAAACAGGCAGTACTTGACACTTCACAAACCGTTACCTTGGATTTGTCACTGTCTGTAATGTCATTGTCTATGCAGCCATGAAAGTGGCACTGTCAGGCATAATGTGAAAGCAGTAACAGTCTTAAGTTTCTCTAACTTCTTTTGAAGGCTTCATGAGTGAACTGTAAAAGTAAGGAAAGACTGTGGTCTGTCTTTGTTTTTCTTAATTCTGGAGCAGAATTAAAATCATGAAGCTAGGGACTGTCTTCTGACTTTCTTGCTAGCTTTTCTTATAGCTGTAGACAGGTGATTCACTCTCCCTCTAGTTTTATGAAGGGTGATTGGAGTGCTGGAAGGCATACCTTAAATATGAAGTGGCATGAAACTATCAGCTGTAACATTATTGTTTGGCAAGGGGCAATTGGCGCAAGGATAATACTTGCTCTGTCATGTCCATACCTTTAAGCATACCCTTTTGCAGTCAGTGAAAGGAGTCCCTTAAAATAAAATAGTTGAAATCCCTCAAGCCTGAGTACCAAATAGATTTAGAATTGCTATCTTCACAGTCACCTAGTTCTTACACTTTTGTCTAGACATGTGTATCGATCAGTGTTTTAAAGAGTGCAGCAATGGGTAGATTTCTGGTCAGACCCTGCACCACTGTTTTGTGTTCTTGCTTGAAAGGAAAGAGAAGTCATCCATGAGTTCCCCTTCTTCATCTAGGTCTCAAGTGGAGAGGACGCTGTGGCATATGGCAGTGTGGACCCTGTGGCAGTGTGGCAGTCTCCTGTAACACCTGCATACAGGAGCACAGCAGCATTTAATCTGATCCCTTCATAGCCTCTGGCCTCTGCACTTCTCTTTCTTCCTGTGCAGGAAATGGTTGGGTGGAAGAGGTAATCTGGTCCCTACTGTAACTTACATAGTTGCTCTTATTCTAGAATAATTATATTGAATAACATATGGGTGTATTTATGGCCCAAACTCCAGTTTTGAAAACTCCCAGCAACTTTTTAGAGCTGATCTGGAGCAGAGTGACATTGCTTCCAAACTATGCTTTGCTGTGTTCACCTGAAACAAGCACCACTTCTGCCAAAAGGTTCCTACTCCTCAGTTAAGCGTTGGCAAGTGTTGGCAACTCAAAAACAACTGCTAATTCCTTATGGCTCCTAGTATAACTCTAAACATTTTTCCGTAGTTCAGCCTACCATGTGCAAGGTACAGTGCATAATTCCATTGGAAAGTCTCTGAAATCATATAGTCCCTACGTAGACTCTTTCCAGACATTTGCCTCTTAGTGTGCATTCAGTCCTAAGTCCTAGCAGTCTTAACGCCTCTTCACATCCCACAAAGTCAGAGCAGGATTTTGTGGAGACTATCAAGAACTGTCAAATGTGAGCAGCATGCAGTTAGGAGATGGAGAAGCTTTTTTTTCTGTTGCTTCTTCCATAGACCAGAGGCTGTTCTCCCTGAAAAACTGCACGTGCATAATTTGTGCATTTAGCCCTCAGGCTCTCCTATCCTGATGCCTGGCCTCACCTTGGTGGTAGTTCCCTGAGTGGGTCATCATCAGCTGAACTGGAAGATCTCCAGTTGCAGAATGGTCATCCATTCCAGGGAGCTGGAAGATCTCATCAGTGTAACAGCTGTGTTCCACTTGGTGCTGATACCTCTAAACCTTAAGCAGGGCTAATGGAGAAAAATGGTACAAGTAGACCAGCTGCCAAGTGGAAAATTATTTGCTGCAATGCTGCAGTTGCACAGAAGGAAGACATGGCCAGTTACTGCTGGATTGCCTGCTTTTTGATATGAGAAACGTATTTGTAGTATACCTCCTCAATACAATGATGCGATGAGAATAAAAGGCAGTTTCTAAATTCTATTCTTATGCCAAATTTTACTTGATATTTTGAAATTGCCCACTTGTTTGAACAAGCCAGAAAATGTTTTAGAGTTATTTGAGGGGATTATGCAGGAGGCAAACCAGCATCTACCCAGCAAAATAATTTAAGTCATTTAGTTGTAACAAACTTAAAAACTTCTAAACCCTGCTCCCTTCCCATCTTAGGAAAACAAATAATGGTAGAGCTTGGTCTTCTGCAGCGCTTGGATTTATCGCTGCTTCACGCTTATCTGAATCTGAACTAATTCCAATAAAACCAACAGGATTTGGTCAAGAAATAGGAATCATATGCTTCTAAATCAGAACCTGTGATATTTAATCAGTGCAAGGACCATGGGCATGGAATTTTTATGGTACATGATGGAGAGGGTTGGGCATCCACCTGCAAGTGGGAAGCTGAGGCACCAGGATATGGTCAGTGCTGCAGGGCTCTGTAGCAGGACACAGTGCCATGGATTCATGCACAGTTGACTTCAGGTAAAAATCCTAGAAATCTCAGTGCCGGATGAGCCCAGGTATCCCTATATCCACTTCGTGCATGTGTCCTGAGTTTTAGCTTACCTGTGCTGATGCAAGTTTGGAGTACTTTGGTATAAGGCAATAAAATACTAGTGATGTGCTATGAATATGGCAGAATAATTCCTACTGTTTCAGCACTTTTTAGAAGTGTAGTACCAGCTACTGCTAATGAGAATGGTGCACATCGTGTGAGGAGGTTGCTCTGCTAGGTACTTTTTTTAAATAAAAATTTTGAGCTCCAGAAGAAAAATACATTGATTCAAAGCCCAGTAACTCAGATAAAAATTGATTTTTTTAATATGGCAACTATGTTAGGAAAATTTTTCAGTTGTGCAAGTTCCCAAATCCAAACTGAAAAAGACATTGATGGAAAGTTTTCTCTGAAGTGCATTTTTGAGAAGATGTGGCTTTGATAAAAGAAATTTTCCTCTGCTAAAGGGTGACAGTAGTAAAAAGAATGACCTGATTTCAGAAATTCAGAAGAAAAAGCCTTCATGTCAGCTGTCCCCAAGAGATGTGCTCTGAGAGCTTTGACAGGAATTCTTGCAAGTGCACTATCTCCAGAAAGTAAAAAACCTGAATGTTTCTGTTACAGGTTTCAGTGCTGGCAGACATTAAAAAATGTTTTCTGCTCTCTTGGAGAGAGCTTAGCTCTCTCTTTGCTTAGCTGACAGTTCTGTGCTTTTTTCCTTTCAGAACAAGTGCCTGGATTATCTATACAGAAAAAAAAATCTTATGCTATTGTATTAGGTCTTTGTACCCACCATGGGTAACCACCCAGTTTTACTCAGGATACGAGCAGAAGTCAGATAGTCATAAGAACTATATTCCCCATACTCGCTCATTTCAGTCCCTCGTATTAGTGAATGGAAAGGCACTGGAGAACAGCATAACCTTACCATCCACCATGAAAATCCTGTAAACTAATTTGATAAATTAATCCTGTTTTTTCTAGCAATTTCATCACTGGTCTTAACTTTGATTTATTCATGAAAACCTTATGATAGTTTGTATGACATAGGGCTAATAAAGAGTCTAGAACAACTCTATTTAGTGTGTATTTTACTCTGTGTCCATTTTTGGTGGGATTTTTTTCTGCAAAACTAAAATGATCATGTTACAAGTTGGCTGGCAAGTTAGGCAATAGCTGGACAGTAAAACAACGTTGGCATTGAAGTCTTGCTCTTAAAGTTTTAGATTACTGTGAAAATTATGGAATATTGTTATTGTGGTTAAAATAAGAGCTCCTTGCCATCTGTGCGGTGACATTGCCATAAAGAAACAGGTATATTTTTCTGCTCCACTTTCATGTCATGTATTATTCATATTATGTTTGAGAAGTAAAATTCATTCTTCAGGGGATGTTTCCCATATGAATTTTATCTGTTAACTGTTATAAAAATCTGATTTCATTGTGTATTTCATGCTTGTTCGTTTAGCAGAGGAGGATGTTTTTAGTTGCACCATAGCTACAATCAATCTTTTAATGGGAGGTGAAAGAAAACTTGCATCTAAATAATTTTAATCAACAGACTGTGAATGATCTCAGGTTAAGTGAATGTTAAAAACAGAGAAGGCACAAACTAGAACATTTTTTATCAAGTTTCTCTTAACATTCCACAGAACTTCAGCATTTTTTCCATCAATTGCTTTTTACTAAAAAAGAAGCAAATAGAAGTGATGAAAAGGTTCTGATAGTTCTTTTGTGCAAATTTGTGCCCTACATATGATTTGACATAATTTGATTTGGTCATATTTGTAACACCTGTTTCTCTTCCTCTTTTGGAGAGAGATAAGAACAATTGTTCATAAAATACGACAGGCAAGAAGTGCGTTCAACATCCTCTACACCATTATATCGTGCCTTGAAGCATGATTAACCTGTCACATTGTATAAGGTTGCATAACTGCAAATGTTATTGACTAGTGGTAATTGCTTTCTTTAGTGCCTGAATGCAGCTTAATATCTCTTACCTAATGACTCAGAGAACTGCTAAGTCCTGGTGTTGTGATGCAGGAGAGACACAGCCATGATGTTTGGAACATGCATAGCAGCTCTTGGGTCTTCTGTTGGAGTTTGGGGTAAATATAAAACCTAGTGCAAGACTGGCACAAGCTTTCTGCCTTTTGGTGAAGTTACATTTGCCATGTTCCTTACTTGGCAGTGCTTCATAACTGTTAGTTAATGAATAGTTAATAGAGAATGACACTTCAGTCGAGGCTGTGGGGATTGACATGGCTGATTTGTTCTCATCACCCCCTGCTGGTGTCTAGCCCTGTTTCCTTTCCTGATCTCTCTCAAGTTTTGTTTGTGTTATGCGTCCAAATCTGATGAACACTTATGGATACCTAGGAGGCTTTGCATCCTCCTGTTCTGGTTGTCCTAACTTCAGGATTCCATCTGTTGTTGGGATTGACACCTCTGTCAGTTGTCTGCTTATGGGTGAAATGAGTCTCTACATGAGACGTGTCAGCCTGGCAGGTCATGCTCACCCTGTGTTCAAAGCTGGTACCTCACCTGCGCAGGACAGCACAGCCCCATCAGATCTGTGCCCCAGCTTTGGAAATCCTACTGCTGACTGGGAAATTGTGCAAATTGTTTTCTAAGCTCCAGTAGGTTCATATGGGCGCAGAAATATTTTTCCATTAAGAGCGACAAAGAGTGGATGATGCCCCCACTACATGGAAACAGCACAGGAAGAGAAGATCCCCAAGGGCAACTTCAGTGCAGTTTTCTTTCCTTGTTTCTTCTGCAGGGAGTGGTGGGCAATCAATAGTAGTGGCCTGTTCATTTGATTTTTTTTAACATTTGGGGATTCCTGGTCTGATATTATGAATGATAAATTACCATCATTTTATTGCTGGATCATCCAGCAAGTTGTCAGAATATTAACTACTTCCAGTGCAGATCTGAGTTGCAGGAAGGGAAGAATACTGGAAAATTACAGGAAAATGTGATAAACACCGAGCATAAACAGCTGAAGGTCATTCAGCTCAAGTAATCTTAGAGGTTGCTAGTGAGTATAGTGTATGGTCTGTCTTACTCTAATGTGTGTTACGATTATCATGTGGTAAATAGGACTTACGACAATCTTAGTGTCAAGGTGTCAGAGAAAGAGCCCGCAAATTAGGTTGAATTGACTGATGGCCATGCTGTAATCATGATTGAGGTAAAGCTGGGTTACAGTATCATGAGTGACACACCACAAATTGCTACAATGCCCAAATCCTTTTCTAAGTGTGTATAGCACTGAGAAATGCTAACTAAAACAATAGCTTTGTTTTCATTAGTAGTATCTAAATATTTATTCTTAGGTGAATTGTACTCGGAAAACACAGAGTTTATGCTTCCAAATGTGTATTTTTTTGGAATGTGCCTGGCAGGCAGGCACATACGCTAAGAGAAGAGTTAACAGATGCTGTGGATGCTGGAAAAATGCATTTATTGTGAAGTCCTTCTTTACTCTAATTACAGCTAGGATGGCAATCTCCAGGAAGAAATTAAATTGGGTCAACAGCTAAAAAGGCTTGAGAAGAGACATTGATGACAGCAAGTGGTATATATACAGGAAATAAATGGCAGCATGGTGCTGGGTGCACTAGGCTTTTAAATGTTGTAAGGGTGCCATTAACATATAAGTAATAATACATTAGAGAAAATATGTTTATCATAAGATGATGAATAATTCTCAGATGCCTTAATAGGCATTAGGCTCAGAACACTACTTCTAATCCTATGGGATTGATTACTCTGTAGTAGCTGTATTCCCTGGAATCATATAATACAGTAGCTATTATAAATGTCTCTGTTATTATTACTTGAAGGAGCCATGCAGCTGAGTGCTGTCATTGCTAAAATACTGCTGGTATAAGCTTTTCAGACATTTGCTTGTCCTCCCATCACCCCCTGCTAGGATCTTGCAGAGCCAAGCTGAATCCTGGTCTGTGGTTAAAAAGTAAACAAAAATCCTGTGTCAGGTGTTCACATTCGTATGTGGGGCAGAGCAAGGCTATTGCTTCAGATTCATTGTGCACAATAACTGGGGCTGGAGTTAGAAAAATAGGATGAGTTTTTTGGTTGGCGTTAAAATAGCTTGACAAGTAATCTATTTTAAAGGTGAGGAAGAGTCACCTTCCTTGGGCTGCCTTTCAGAGAAAGAAGGTAAGATTTTTGTCAGAAGTAGAAATTTGGAAGAGCCAAGGCAGATAGGGTCCCACCAGCTAAGTCACTGAGACTGAGCACTGTTTGCCTGAAGTGTCTGATCTCCAATCAACAAATTTAAGTGCTCTGCATAAACAGGCAGCTTGCATCCAATGCAGCACGTGGGAGCAAAGGAAGTCTCAGCAGCTCTGTTAATTGAGTATTTATCTGGGCTGACGGTTTAGTATCTGGGCCCACACCACACCTCCAACACCTGCTGACCTTTACCTTGTTGAGAGGCTGGCCTCTCACCTTCATTCCCAGGTTGTCTGCAGCCTTGCCTGAAGCCATGAGGTGGTGGGCTCTCTGGGCAGCCTTTACCTTCTTTGCCAGCGCCTGCCTCACTCTCACCATACCCTTTTCATTTGGTTACTTCCCAGTGAGATCTTTTATTCTGTTTACTGCTGATGTGTGTTTGGGGCTCATTAATAAATATGAATTTTCCGTATCAGTAGAAAAGGTCTGTAAGTGGTCTTGGAGAATAATATAGATCAGGGAGGAGCATGCTGTGCAGAACAGCTTGGGCCTCTGCTGCACTTTTACCTGAACTTCCCCCCATGGTTTATTTTTATTTTTGGTGCAACAGTTAAAGGATGATAATAATGTATGTCCTAATACCTCTCTGATGCTTCCTGCAGTATCTGAAACTGCAGGTTTTGCAAATGCCACGTTCATCATGAATGACTTGTAGAGGAGAGGGTTGCTTACATTAAGCCTAGTGACACAGATACTGTTCCATGTAAGTTGCATTTGATGTTATTCATAGAAATGTGACTAAGAGCTCCAAGTCAGACACAGTATGGGCAGCCTGTGTGTGCAAGGTTGACTTCATAGCCCTGGCAATGCATCTGAAACCTGATTTTTATAAATTTGCTGTGCAATTTCAGCCTTGGACCTCCTCCCCATCATGGCCATTACCAGGCATGTAAACGGGTGTACATATATGTGGCTCTGACAGTATACTTCTCTTGTGCCACATTTTTTTTCCAGCCCAGGCTTCCAAACTGATCAGATCCACACTTGGATCTGATCTGCAGCGCATTTTATTGCTGGTCGTAAATCACTGCTGATGTTCAGGTCTGCAGTACTGTGGCAGAGGACACAATGTAGATTAACATGGAGAGGAAAAGGTTTTATTAGCCAAAATTAGCTTAAATATATACTTATTTCCTAAAGTTGCAACAAAACTTTGATCAGGAATGATGGAGCACTGCTCTTGAACTAAGAGGTGTCTGGGAAAAATACAATGCTGAAATTTATGCTGATAACAAAATGAAGCAAGATAGCCCTCCTTAAACAGTGTGCTCACATGTTTGTTATATTATTTATGATCAGTGACTGTCGCACAGAAAATGTGGAAGGGTAACATCGATCATTTACAGTGATCAATGATCAGTGATCAAAACAGTGCCAAGGAAAGTGCTGTTGAACAGTATGAGTACTGTTAGTATCTGTTAGTAGAATCACTTGGTGTGATTTTTGTTTTGTGCTCTGAAACCTTGAGAAATCACTGGCATGCATGCATGGATCAGTTCTTGTAACTGAAGGACAGGAGAAATTCTTGTAGAACCAGCTGGCTTTCACCTGTGAAAGGAAGCATGGACTGGCTTTGGGCTTTCTAGGGCTTGCTGAGAGACAGTGGGTAAAATTCTAGCAGAGAGCAAGACCTTGATTTTGTTTTCCTTTGATCTGGTGTACTGAATATTGCCAAGAGTAATAGATTCAACAAATATGCTTTCTTAGGTCAGTGCTGCCAGAGGAGGTTGAGTGCTTCTTAAATTGTCAGTACTTTCATGCGAATGTGTATAGAGCTTCAAAGGTGCTTCTTTAACTCCACAATTTTCCATTAAAAATTTTAAGTAGTTAAAATATATGCTATTGTCAAATGGACCAGAGGTTGATCGCAACCTCTGTTTTAGTGCACGTTTCAATAGTTTGAGGTATCTTTTAAAATAAGCATGCAATTTTCACTGCTTTGAATGAGGAAATGCCTGTTATCTAGGTGTTGAATAAAACAAGAGTGTTCAGGGTAATATAATGCATATGTAACTACTTCCTTTGCTCTCACTGTTAAAATGAACACTTAAAGTAAAAAAAACAAAACCCAAAACTCTTTAGAGTGGGAAGAAGCTGACAGGTATGGAGTAGTGACAATGAAAATAAAAACAGAAACAAAATACAGAACAAAATACAGCACTTTTTTCATCATCTGAGCTGTCAGGGAAGAAATGTGACCAGCAGTCTTGCTGTAATCAAATAAGAAATCGCATCTCAGAATGCTGTCATAGACTCCACTGCCAGGTCTTTGCCAAAGGCAGATCATGCATTTCCCACAAAATACACAGCCAAAGAAAATGAGCAAATCCTCTGAAATGGGGGTTCTAAGGAAACACCTGACTTTTGGTAATGTGGGCTTTTATGGATGACCTGAACATATTGCTCAATTAAAGACTTGTACTTGAGAAAATTGATGAAGTTGTGTAGCTCAAAGTTTAGGTGGCTGGAGGCTCTAAAGGAGGCTGAGACACTGAGACCAGTGAAGCATTTGCTTTTTTCCAATCACTGTGCAGCAGAGATGTGCTCTCTGTGATACAAGAAGATACTAGACATGTGCCATGGTTTGGGTTTTTTGTGAGACTGCTCTCAGCTGGTGGGCTTTCTCCTGAGGGAGAAGATAAGTGAAGGGTTCCAACAATGCAGACACACTTGCCCTACTTCGATCTACCCAGCCTTCTGAGGCTTTTGAGGTACTAAATTTGGGAGTTGTGCCACTTGGGAATTGAGTACTGTGACTCCCTGCTTAGAGGCTGGTGTTTCCAGAGTCACCTGCATGACAAGAGGGATGCTGACAGCCACACCTGCCACAGTCTGATTGCAAGTGATTCACAGCTAGAAAAGAGGAGAGCTAGAGGTTTAGCTGGTAAATTGTTATGCTTCTCTGAAACACCACTGCAGTGCTAGAGGTCAGGTCTAGAGGAGGAGCACAAGGTGAGCAAACAAAAATGCAGTGTCTGCAAGTGTCCACTGTACATCCCACACCCTCACCTTGCCATAGCCTGAGCTTGAAGGGTAGCTTGCTAGAGTGGCTTCAGGTGTTATTACTCTGCGTGTTACCCCTGCACAAGAGACTGGAAAGAGTATGTAGTGTGAGCCTTTGCTGCACCTATTCGCAGCCCAGTGTAATACACTAAAGCTATTCTGAAGTGGTGTTTGCACTAAAACATCAGAATACAATCTGCAGTCTAAGTGTAATTTGCTTCTGCAGACTTTTCTGCAGAATTTACAAATCCTATCACACACAGAGCTGAGGGCACTGATATCCTAAGTGACTGTAGCAACCCCACATTATCTGCGAATGTTCCTCTTTGCTCAGGGAAGATTATGAGCTTGGAAATATTGAGCAGCTGCTCAACTTGATGGGATGGAGACAGGGCAAGGCAATGCAACAGCTTTTCCTTTTCCATACAGTGCTTTGGTTAGGGCAACCTGCCTCTTTCAGCTGGGACATTCCTTGCAAGAGAAATGTCATTTCTTCATTTGTTGGAAGAGCCTGTCAAACAACTTGTGAAAAGCAGAGTCTTCCAGGGAGCAGAGCTGCACAGAGAACTTGGCCAAGAACCCTGCAAGAAGCTGCTGCAGTGGTGGCATGGGCCCTTGGATAGCTCCAGGTTTCCTCACTGTTGCTGTCTCCAGAGTGCTCTTGTGAAAGGCTGATTGCATGAGCAGCTGTACCTCATGCCCTCTTAGGTAATAGCGTGTGCAGAAGGTGTTCAGTTTTATTAGCTAAGATAGTCGCTGCTAATTAAAGATTGTAAAAAGCTTTCAAATTAGGTGCAAATTGAATTTTCCTTTTAAAGCCTCTGATGAAGGTGTGTTTCTAATTAAAGATACTTAGCTTGGCTATGTAAGAGTCATTTTATGTGCTGTGTCTGTGCAGGAAGCTGCATCCATTTCCATTAGTTGTCCCACAGGCATGGATGGGTGAGTCAAACTTGATTCATCCACATGCAGCAGGTTCAAACAGGACTGAGGAGGCACAGCCTGTCCCCAGGGGCCCACTATGCCTGTGGCAAGAAATGGGGTCCACCTTTTCTTAATCCAGAAACAAGTGCTGTTCTTTTTCAGGGGTTAGAAATGCTCTGGCAAAAAGTCACCAGTTTTGGGGAGCTGCTGGAATGGTGGTGGCCTGTCCCTCCTCCCTGAGGTTGGCTGGGGGAAGGAAGGAGCAGGGATGGTGAAAGCCCAGGGCTTGCTCCAGCTTTTACCTGTTTGAGTGATGTTTGGGCATTCAATTTTAAATGTGTTGGGGATGCATCTTTAAAATCCAAGAGAAGATGAGTAAGTAATTTTCCTCTTCGTCTCTGATTACTGTCTGTGACTCGAAGCAAACACCATGTTTAATTCCCTGGCCTATGTCTAAGTCAGGGAGACTCTCTATCTGCTTGAGGTTTGCTTTTCTGTAACTCCTCACTCAGCCGTGAAGGTCACTGAACTGTGAATAGGTTTGTAAGGCAACTTTCCTCTTCCAAAATACTGTTTTATGCTCAATTCTCATTCAGTTAATTAGAGCAAAAATCAAAAGTTCATGTCACTTGCAATTAGAAATGTCCTTGGACTGAGTTTTGGGCTCCCAGAGCTAATAGTAATAGCAGTAGGTTATAGCTTGCTTATGCCTTAGTGATAAGACTCAATTCATAAATATGATTTAGTGTAATATAAGCACTAAAATTTTGTGAGAAACAGCATCCTCTAACGTGCACAGTCAAAAGTGATTTTAAAAATTGTGCAGACAGAGAAAGCGGAAAAGATAGAACATACTTTTCCTAAATTTCTGTTTTAAAGGAGAAAAACATCCAAGTCATGTGTTTCTACAATTCCTTGAGATCCTTATTGAGGAAAATAAAAATTTGTAGAAGGGCTACTACTGGTTTAAGAGGCCAGATGACCTGAGACAGTGCAAGAAAATGGAGCATAAGATTGATCCTTCAACAGCGTGCTTTAAGAGACAGCATCTCAAGTCCAGCTGCTGCTTGCACAGCCTCATTTGACCTGCTGTGGAGGGCAAAGGAGGCCATGGAGGGGGGGCTGGCAGAGGAGCTGTGGCTCTATCCCCACTTGACCTCAGCCACTAAAGCTGGTTGGTTGAATAAGCTGCAGGAAAGGGAGAGATTTCTCATTTTGCTTTCCATGGGAGGAAGTTCTGAATAAAGAATTAGCAAATAAAGCAACAGCAACAAGGATATGAATATAACTATAGGATACTAAGTGCAGGTTTTCAAATTCATTGTCCCAGAGTTGTGATGCAAAGTCTCTTCCAGCATCCCACTGCTCACCTCTGCCTGCGTCTGCAGCCACTGACCAGGTGTCTTACCTCAAAGAAGGGGAGCGAAAGATATTTTATGCTAGCTTAGTTTTCAGTTCCCACAGGTCTCAATTTAAAAAGACAGGCTTTTTTGATATTTCCATTTAGAATGGAGCTATACAGCAGCAAACCCCTGTTCATGCATACATCACTGAAAAAATTGTTTTGAGCTCAGCAACTAGGGCATGCCAAAAGTTGCCTTTAGCATCATTCAGATGAAGCAAATCCATCAGGTTACTTGTAATATTTAAGAATGACTGAAACATCATTACTTTTAAATAACACGAGAGATCTGGAGAAGGCTGTAGTAAAGAAAAATCCAACAGCAATACAGAATAATACTACTTGTGGATAATTCATTTTTATAGTTCCTTGTGCAGAGCATATAGCAATCGTTGTTGCTCGAAAACTTTATCAACCGAAGCATAGCTGTTGGCAGTGGCAACCAGTCTAGTTCAGTGGTTTGGCATGAATGTATTCCTGCCTCCTACTCATCGCAGATCTTTTAAACTGTTCTGTTCAGCTAGGTAATACTCAGCATACTGTCAATATCTACTTAGTAATTTGTCAGTATGTTCTAAATAAATTGGTGCAGAAGTGACCTGTAATTTTCTATATATGTAAGATTGGCATATGTAGGAACAGTGCTGTGAGGAGTGAAAAAACTGTGCACAAAACTCCAGTGGTATGAGTTAATACACTTCCATAGAAATGCTCATAAACACTAATGAAATGCAAATATATCCATGAAAATTATCAGAAAATACTTGGAGCTGTGAATGTAAAGCTATATGTAGAACCTGAGATTGTCATCATTAAGAGGAGTTTTTTAATAATAAAGGAATAACAAATTAAATTTGTTATGGTATTTCATGGAGAAGGCCAAATGCCTATTGAAACTCCTATGAACATGAAAACCTTCTCAGAATTAGAGAACCACTGAAAGATACTATATGGTAACTGAGCAGTTTGATTTCCAATAACAGAGAGGAACTGTTGGAGGTGTCACAAATTTAGGCTAATTTGTTCTTAAATCTGCCACATGAAAAGATGGTGTGAAAAGTGAGGGCGAATATGGGGTGTACCCCGGTGTTTGTGCTATGTGAATGGATATTTTAGTAGATACTGAGTAATATGGCAAATACAGATTCCTGCAGTGTTTGAAGTTTCTAGTACTGGTCACTTAACAATAAGCCAACATTAACTTTGGAGGTGCCCAGTGGCACTTACCTATTAAGGTGATAGTCCCTTTTTCATTTGTGATTGAGGTACGAAACGTGTTGTTCATATTGAAAACAACATAACTTTTGCTATTGTCTGAAGTTGAGGAAAAGCTTCCTGTAAATTTCTGAACAGGTAACCAAGTATGTTTTAAATAATGAACTCTGGGCTGTTTGTCTTTCTGTTCAAGAATTTGCCCTCCTGTGTACCCTGAATGTTCAGAAGCAGTTGTCTTCCGACTCTGTGCAGTACAACCAAGTAGAGTTTTTTCTGTCTCCTGATTTGCAGCTAGTTGTGTTGGAACCTTGGCAAGGGCAGCAAACTCTGAAGCAGAGGCAAGAACAAATAGCCCTGAGTTGGGATGGAGGCATGTAAGCTTGTGCTGGTCTTAAACTCGGTGCACTGTAGACTGCTGAGAGAGGAAAGGCCTGTTAGGTGGTTTGGTGAGTACCAGAAACACTGCTTCTCTCACGTTTGCATTTCCAAGTTTTAGCAGGAGCTGTTCCCATATATCTGGGTTGTATGTAAGGTCTCAGTTTGTGTGTGTGTTGTCTGAAGGCAAATAGGTGTCCAGTGCTCACTGCAGGAATTCCCGTAAGGGTGGCTCTGACAGGGAGGATGAACTCTCTCTAAAATGTAACCACTTGTTTTTGTAGAAGCTGTAGAATTGTAATTGTATCTGGTATCTCCCCTCCCCACCAAATATGGGTGAGACGGTAGGTTCAAAAGCTGTGCAAACATTCCATTTCAGAGGGAGCATCAAATACGTAGAGGAAGACTAAATAAGCAGAGATTTTTGGAGCCTTCTCTCTCCTGAGCATGTTCAGTACTGCCCAGAGTGCTCTCCAGGCTTGGGACAAGAGAGTGACAAGTTCTTGTACTTTCAGGAGAACAGATGTGTGGTGGGGAGCAGGATAGCAAAGGAGACGAGGAGACTGAGGCACTTTGGAGGTAAAGATGCAGCAGGGTGGAAAGAAACTTCTCTGAAGTCCAGGGAACCAGTAAAGAGGGAGCTGCATGTCTGAAGTAAGAGAATCCAAATTACTCTCTTACTACATCTGGAAAGCAAAAGCAAAATGCTTGTGACAATCACTTGTTGCTAATAATAAGGTAGTGGGAAGGACAGAAATCTAGACAAGATGAGAAACTGCAAATACCAGGAAAATATGCATTAAACCCTCCAGGTGACCTGGAATTCAGAGGCTGACAGTACAGAGATTGAGTGACACAAATCTTTGCATCCAGGTATATTGAAGTTGATATTAAATTGAAAAGGCTATTGCTGACTCCATGGATTCAGGATAGCAACAGAAGTGACCAGACAAATTATACATGGAAGTTGGTGGCAAATATTTTGTCTGAATAAGGACTGTGAGCAGAGAATAAAGACCTATGGTTTTTTGCAGCATTTCAGGTCAGTTGTCTGACATGAAAACCAGTTAGGAACCTATATATCAGAAGCTTAATTCTGATAACAGTGTTAAATGTGAGAAAGCAGTCAGACCTCTCTGCAATATGAACTGAATTCCTGAATGTGAAAGGAGGCAAATTGGTGTTGAATTTCTGGTAGAGACTGTCCCATCTCTGTGTGCATAGTGGAGAGCTGCTCAGGTCAGGGATGCAATCTGAACTATGCCCATTCCAGCAGCTCATTTATGTGCTGGAAGACACCAGTAAATACCTGCTGGCCATGCTCACATTAACAGCCTTGAACACCCTCAGGAATGCCAGCTTTGAAATCACCATGCATTGTGCAGTTCCTTTGCCTTCCGTCTGGCTGTTCAGCCATGTATTATTGATGGCCTTCACCCTCCTCTCCCACCCTGCTCCCGCAGAGCTCCTGTGCACTGCTGAGCTGAAGCAGGTGCATAGGCCAGCGTGGAGCCTGAGCTGCTGATCTCCAGGCTGTCAGGTCTTGTTTCTTTTCATGCATACTTCCTAGCACTAATAGGGACCACTTGTTATTGGTACAAAAATGAAGAGGGCTTGCAGAGAGTCTTTTTTCCTTAAACTTCTTTATTCAGTCATTACTAATTTTCTTTTTAATGTCTTACTGGTCGGTGAGAAATGCAGAGCTGTGTCTTGCTGAGTTGACTCCAGGAATAAGGATACTGTTGCCCACCACCTTGGTTAAATAACAGATTTATGCAGTCTTCTGTTCCCTGCCTTTCAAACAGCTAGTGCTGTGAGACATGTTGGATGGAGGTTAAGTGTCTGATTCCTGTTGATTTTTCACTAGTGTTGATTTTGGGTTTTTTTAAATGAAGTTATTAGCATTAAATTCCAAATCCTGCTCACTCACTTTGTTTGGCTTATGGTAAAGTAAGCAGCAAAAAAATCTGTCAACACTACTTATTTCAGGGGATTTCTTTCATATTTAGTCACACATAGAACATAAACCATCACTTTTAAAGGAATGCTCTGTGTCAAAAATTGTGAAGAGAAGTAGTTCACTGTATACCCTTTGCATTTAGTCTTGGTTGTGAAAACATGAATAGACCCAGCATTCAACTGTGGTTCAGTAAAAAGAAATTTCAGTTTGCTCATGCTCATTCATGTTTGAAGTTTAATTTTTTTACAATGTATGTGTGCATATGTGCATGTATTTCTCATTAGCCAAGGATGCTCACCCAGGTGAGAGTTGTGTGCATCTGTCCTTAGAGAAGCATTTTACTTTAAATGAGTATTCTTAGCTTTTTATGCAAGTTGAAGGGTTCATGCATTAGTATGAATACACATTAGTATGGATCCACATTTGGTCTTTCCATCTTAACAAAAAAGTGACATCATGTTAGAGCAAGGAGCTGCTCAGTTTGTAGAAAACAAGTGGCAAGAGAGTAGCTCAGTTGCTCTGAAGAGTTACTGAAGCTTACTGAAAAGCTCATTATTCAAACTACCTGAAAAATATAATAAATTTTTTGGGTTCAGGAGCTGATTAAAATGAAACTTGTTCATCACAGGTAGGTTTTAGCTTAAACATCTTTATCTGCTCTCTGCTAGCAGGTTAAGAACCAAAGCCCCTCAGAATTCTATAATTAGGATGTTTAAACATGAAACATCTATTTATGATGTTCAGCTAATTAAAGGGACAAATACCAAAACAAGTTTTTGATTATTTATTTGTGCCAATGTCCTCTGCTAATAGACAAAGACTAATGCCATCATAAGTTTCACAAAGATAGTAAGCAGAGCGTACAGCAGCACCAAGCTCACAAGCCAGCAATTTTTTTTTTGCTGCCCAGTGTTGAACACAGGCAACCCAAGTCACTTCTCTTTCATTGTGGCTGATGGTCAGACACCTGAACCTTTGGTTCTGCAGGAGTGTTTTCTCCTCCTACCATTTCCTGTCACAGCACCATCTTCAACCTGAGAGCTGCAATCCAGGAGGGAGTGAGCTACCACATTTGGCTTTCACCTTGAAAGGTTTCAGATAGAAGGGTCCTGAGCTGCTTACCTAGTTTTCCTAGGTGGGAAAATGGATGAGACTGAAATGTGGCATCATATTACAATGCATACAGCACTTTAGAGTTGCATGTCCTCATGTCCTTGGAAAACTCACAAATGAAGGAGGGAGGTAGTGGGGGCTCAGGGGCAGAATTTGGCAGTTGGATGGAATATCAAGCCAGGATGGATAAGGGGTACAACAGGTTGCTGTGGAGGGAGGAACATGAAGGAAAAAGTATAAAAAACAAGTTAAACGCCCCCAACCCACTGCTGTAGAACGACATAGTTTTATTTTACGGTAGTATTTATGGTTAAAAAGATACTATTCTTTGCGAGATGAGGAAGCACTAAAGAAATTTCTTTGTGCAAGGTTTGTTCTCACCAACAAGAATCATTATCATACTTTCATTTCTGTTCTTTATTTGACAGACCTGTAGCTATATTGCTATAAAGAGTTAGTCCACTGAAACAAGAGTTGCTGGCAAGCATGCTAGATATCCAATAACTCTGTTTTAGAGCTAGTTTTGTTGCTTTGTAGTTGGACAGAGAAAAAACTTGGGAGATAATTACTCAGAAAAAGAAAATGAAAGAATAGGGAGACTTTGAATTTGCTTCAGTAGTGAATAAATCAATACTTCAGTGGCCTTAGTAGTGACCTTAGCTGGTAAGTAGATGATTTCATAGCAAAGTGAAACCCCCTTATACTCTTTTGTTAATAATTTACCATGAAATACTAGTGTCAGAGTTGGAACTAATAAGATTTAACAGCATAGGGGTACAAGTCAGGCATGCTAACCTGTAACTCCTTTGGATCTAAAAGTCAAAGTCATATTCCTGAGGATCTTAAGTGTGTTGATAAAAGCTGGAATGGAAAAACAATTTAAGCATCATTAAAAAGTGATCCCAGTGTATTTAGAAAACCATGAAATGTATTTCTGATCTGTGTGTACAATTACTTTTATTCCATCATGGAATGAGGAGGGGAAATAATTGTAATGGGATATGTGATTTATATTGCAACTCTAGATGTTTGAAACTCATGTTATTTATGTGTTGTGCTCAGTATGTTGCTCTGTTTCAGTAATTAAATCCATGTGAACTACAACCAAATACCCCATCTGTCTCTCAGCTGCCATTCTGCAATTTAAAAAAAATTAACTCTTGTACCATAGTTATGTATTTAACAATTTCATCTTTTGGCATCAAGCATTAACATTAAAAACGTAGTGAAAAACATATTCTGGCTAACCATTCCTGTACGCTTACACAGCTGAGATGTATAGGTGTTTAACTTTATTTGTTTAATCAAACAATATTCTACAAGCAAAGTATACTAGTGCAGAAGCCATTGGTTGGGAAAGTAAGGTAGAGTTGAATTCAGAAGCGTCTTGTAGAACCAGTTGTTCCTGCATAATAAAATTTATTATGTTTATGGTGTTATTACCTGTGCCAGATGTTTTCCTTCCATACCGTGAAAACAGGGCTAATTGAACACAAAATCCATAAGAAAAAATTATGTGTGCCATGCAAAAGGATTATTTACTATTTACATTTTAAAGCTACTACTTTTGTAAGGAAGAAAATCCACCCATGTATAGACACAGATATCACATGGCAATGGTATAAAGCAGGGTTAGAGTAGCTGTTTCATATTCTGGAGGCAGCTCATTTGGAACAGCCATCAAGCTGTAGCCACAGGATGCAGTGTCTGCTCTTTTTATTCTGTCCTATCCTTTCTCAGTGAATAAAACAGCAAGTTGGCATTACTGGGCTAGAGATGGGCTTTAGTGTTACAGTCTGCTGGCAGGAGAGGCAGGCAAGAGCGCCTTGTGTTCTTGCTGGGCAATTCTGTGTTGTGAGCTGTGTCTTCAGTTGTCTCTTACACAGTCCCCTGGAGAGAAGATAGCAATAAAGTACCAAAAATAAGCAATACCTTTCTTTGTAAAGTTTCTAACTTTCAGTCCACAGATAGTTCTTCCCCATCCTCCCCTCGAATTAAGAAAAATGCTGGCTAGGTGTCAAGTGGTAAAAGTCTTTGAAATTAGTGTCTCCGGTGGGGTTCATTTTTAGCCATTTCTGCTCAAGGAAAGTGCATGAGTGTTCTGCAGAGCTGAGACACCTATGATTCCCTTTGGAAAATTGTTAGCAGGTATTATAAAATAGGGGATTAAAAGGAACAGCAGAGCCCCTTTTGTGCATTAGTTGCATTAAATGCCAGAGTTGAAACAGCAGTTTGGTGCTGAGATTTGAAAACAAAGCCAATGTGGCATAATTTTTAACTGCCACAAGTTTATTGCCATGTGTTCCTTGAGTCATTATTAGCAGGAATTTGGAAGGAAAACATTGGGGGTGAGGAGGTGGAATTTACATCTCTTTTTATATGAAGAAGGAAAATTATTCTTTTTCTAAGATCTTATAATTTTTTTAAATATTCCTCTTAGTAAATTGGCAATATCATTACTAAAAATATTCAGAACTAACAGCAATGGAACCACTAAATAAATTATAAAATTGGTGCTGAAGTAAATAACTTCATCCATCTAATTGAGTTGTGGCAGAACTCATAACTACTGTTTGATTTGCAACATTTGCTTTGCCAAAGGGAAAGCACAAGTGAATCTTGGAATAATAAATGGTAGTTTCAGTGCATGAAATTGTTAACAAATCCAGTAGTGATGATCATGTTATGAGAATCATATGCATTTTTAATTCCTGTATTCTACTGAGCAATCTGTGAGGTTTGGGGTTTTCATTCTAGTAATAGCTGCTATCAAAGTCAAGGACCAAAGCACTTGAGTGGCTTAGTTAAAGAACCTCTGTGAGTCCTATGTTATGCAAACTGGCCTATCAGCATAATATAGCATATTTGAATAAATGAATTGCCAAATTAAGATAACCTTTGTCATATAGTATTCAATCTGTTTTGATTAATGCTCAGATTTTAAATTTTATCAAATATTTTTCATTCTAATGCTGCTCAGTAACATCAGAGAGTGAAGTAGGGTACTTGAAAAATGTTTCTTCAACAATTGCTAACTGGCCAAATGTTATCACCTCACTAAGAAGATTGCATCTGTACTTTGCTGAGTGTTTAGCTGTGGTGTGGGTGGACAGCCCTGCTTGTCACTGCTTTTTGTCTGGAACTCCTTCCCAGAGCTAGTACAGAAAGTCTCACAGTGCTAAACACTTCAACACTGTCTCTTTGTGGGCTAAACTAAGGTGTTCCGTTCCCAACACTGGTTATCTTATACATATTTCTGGTCATATACCATACTTCTTTTTTTTTTTTTTTTTTAATAAATGTATTTAAAAGGCATTGAAAAGTAATATGAAGACAATACATGGGTTTAGAGGTATGAAAAATAATTAAATCTACATTCTTTCACTTTCTGACAAGCAAATTTTCACAAAGCCTCTATTTTCCCTCTGTCCTGAATTTCAAAAGAAAATTGCGTTTTTTTGGTAGTGGTGTCTTTTCATCCTGCCTGGAAGCTTTGGTGGGTTTTTCTGCATCTTTGCCTTTTGTTTTTGTTTTAAGTAATTTTATTATTTTTATGTGTAAAAACAGTATTAGAAATTGCAAGGTGACACTATCACAAGGAGAGGAAGAGAAACTTAGAACTTTCTGATGTTGTGAATAGGGTTTCTTGTCTTTCCTGGGATTTATGAACTTCTCTGCTTTCTATCTGCAACAGCATTTAGGGGCAAGAGTGATGTAGCTAATCTTTATTGTGGTAGGGCACTTTGCAGTGCAAAGAATTAAATGATGCATGAAATGACCTGTCACATTGTATTATGTGTCACAGTATTACATACACAGAGGAATGCTTAAAAAAAGGTAGAAAAAAAATACTGAAGCCCCACTTCGTTGTTGTTTTGAAGAAAAACATTTGGTCTGTGAGCATGGGTTTACATTTCTGCATTATTTATTTTAGCCAGGCCACAGAAGCCCATCAACTACCAAAACAGAAAGAAGTGAGATGCTGGATAGTTTCCCTCATCAATTCATTAGGAAAGGTAAAGGTGGAGATTTGGTGCTGGTGCTACAGCTTCCCAGCAGTGAACAACAAAACCCAACTTTTGCATCTCATGCCAGAAATAACTTATGAACTATTTTCTGGATGGCTCCAAATATCTTCACTACTGTGGGATAAGTTAGGAACATCCTTATGGAGCTTTGCAAAAAGAATAGAAAATGATGGTACGCTGCATTTCTTATTAAATAATAATATTCTCAAGTTTGTCCTACGTAATTTCATCTTATTTTGCCTGCAGCTGGTAGTGCTTTGATGAAGCTCAGATTGAATCAAGAAGTCCACAGTGTAAAAGTCTTGTCTGATGATTCATATGTCCTCCTTTTCACTACAGATACCTTTCTGCCCTTTCACAAGGATATGGATACAGATCTTCTCTCAGTTGCAGGGCCTAAATCAAAGTGCAAATTCAAACCTTACCGTTTTAAGCAGAAAATAATCACTTTAAATTGGACTGGGTTTCATTGTTTTCTTCCTCTATGCAAAACAAGGTCATGAATGCAGCAGATAATTTTTCCCCCCTCAACTGCAGAGTTTGCTTTCTGTTAAAGATTTGTTAATGGTGTCAAAAATCTCTTTTGCTTTTAAAAAGCGAGACCCAGGGAATGACACAGCCCTCCCTGGGTGTTTGAGGCGATACAATGATATTCCCTGCTCATCATTATTCAGATTTTTAAAGACAGCAGAAGCAATGCCAAAACCCTGATTGAGCATCCACCAACTGCATCCCAACTTCTTATCTGCTTAATATTTATGCCTCTGTATTTCATTTGAATAAATAATGTATTTAATGAAATGCTTCATGTCAGTTAGGTAGCAATTGCTGCATTTTGTAGCAAAGGGGGAAAACACTCATGAGGAACAACTTGTCTTTTTACCTCTGCTCAGCATTGTTTAAAGTAGTTTTTGCCAGACCTAGGGATGGCCTTTTCCACCCTGCTGCATTGAAAGGTTCACTGTCACGTGCGAGTGGTGCTGGGGAGAGGTGTCTGAATAGTCCTTTCCTCCCCTGCCTTGCATTGAAGCGGGTGGGGTGGGAGATGGGCAGCTCTGCAATTCCAGCTCCAAAGAAGGATTATGGGCCTTGAGAATATTGTCCAATTCCCAGCTTCGGAAGGGGTGAATGGGGATTCACTTGGGGTTGTGGGTTTGGTTTGATGTCATTTCAGTGCAGTCCTAACCATCTCTTCACTTTATCAAGATTTGGGGAGCTGCAAGTGCTTGTGTGGTAACAGATTAGTGACCTGTCATTATCTGTCATTTTTCTATCTGTAAATGCCTTACATGTGATGCTCTAGAGGAAAGTGAACTTCCTCTTCAAGGACTGTGTTTATAAATCTTCAGCTGAGCATCACAGGGGGAGAGAGGTGCTGCTTTCTCATGCCAGGTCAGGCACAGACCACAGTGCTGCTTCTAAACCAGCTTGAAAAACTGTCCTCGAATAATGTTACAAATTGGAGAAACAACCCAATGTTGCTGGAAGATTTAGGATTTCTGGAGCTTTCACAATTGTTTCAGAATAAAAATCCCACAAGTTTCAGCATAGCGTTGTCTTGCATGAGAATGATTAGTTGATGGCCAGAACTCAAATTGAAATTCAAGGTGTGGGAGCTAACCCCCAAAAGAAGCACTAGCAAAATCAAAGCTCTTGAACTAAATTCACTCACTTCTGGAATCTGTGAATTCAAGTGATTTGTGCAGGGTTGTTTCAGATGGTGGCAGGGTCACAGATTTGCTTCTGAGTATTCCTGAGGTTTGGTTAATGGGCTTCACGCATAATGTCCAGCCTGTGGTGGGATCGACAGGTGGCCCACGTGCATTTGTGGGCATGGGAGCAGGCAGGCAAAGGAGCTCTGCCAGGTCATGTACCGCGTTCAGCCCTTCTGCAGTAAGTCCCCATGTGGGCTATGGTAGGCACGTCTCCTCCACTCCTCATTCATCACCGTATGAGCAATCTGGAGACCTGCATAGTTTTACATTCAGTGCAGTGATGCGACAGAAGAGAAAATCTCTACTGTTTCCATGGCAACTTGTGCGTCGGACCCTGGCTGGAGTGAGGCAGCAGGATGCTGTCAGTCCCTGCGGTTGATGACTTCAGTAAAACCACATCAAAGGAAAGCATCTACTCCTATGCTCCCCCGAAAACCTCTTGTTATTAGCATATGGGGACTATGGTGTATATATTACTAGAAGTGCAGCTCTAGATCTCCTGTTGCAATTTTACTTCTTCATATTTCAACCCATGCTGCTGCTTTGTTTTGATTCAGCCTTTGTTCTGCAGATAGTCATTGCAGAGCAGCTCAAGATCATCCATTCAAATCTTGCTGAAGATGGCATGGTCAGATGCAGTTAGTACTAGGTGATTGGTGACCTGTGAACAATGGTCTGGGAGGCTCCATTCTGTCACTAGCTAGCAGATACCAACAGCCCAAACGGTGTCAGCACCAGAGCGTTCCCTTAGCAGCACTGTTAAAGGGACAGAGGGGCTAACTACTTCCTTTTTTCCCCAAAGTGCTGGTTCCTTCAATTCAGATCACACACTGAGAAACAGTGTGTAGATCATTCCATCCTACAGGTTTCCTGGCTGAAATAATCTTTGCATTTATGTGTTTATCTGTGCATAGATTTGCATAGTTCATGAGTTCCACAAAAGTCACATCTATTCAATAAATACTGTGTGGGAGAGGTGGTCTGGTTTTTTTACAAAAGTGTGACTTTCATCACACCTCCGTCATCATTCTGTGGCCACTTGGTTTCCATTGGAGTTGTATTTAAAACTTACATAATCTTTTCATTTGATATTTGTGATACTTTTCCTACAGTTTAAAAAAGCTTATCACTTGTGCTGATGGAACAAAGTAAATATTTGGTCTATTTTGGAGCTAGCCTTAGAAGGTTTCTAATTAGAGCAGTTGTTCTTTAAATGGTGTAACATGTCTCAAGCTGATTATATGCATATATGTGGTATCTTTGCCATAAATATAGAAAGCATGGGGGAAAAAAATGCACCACTGTTTACAAGATACTTCTGTTATGATGTACAGTGAAACAGAGTCCCAAGAATTTGCTACTGTAATTACAGTAGCACGATCAATAAGCAAGAGTTTACTTTTTATTTTTACACAGCTTTCTAACATGCCAAAATAGCTTCCTCTTTTAAGCAATTATAGCTCATGTAGAACTTGAACTCATCGGGAGTTGTCTGTCAAAATGTTTTTAATGAAAAATTGAGTTTGCATAACACTGACACATTGATGTCTTTTGCTTCTAACTGTTGACACTGATGGGCTAAAAAGCTTGATTTTTGGGGAGGGAGAAAATTGCATTAGTTCAGCTCGTTTGGAGAATCTCTGTTTGTTGAATTAATTTGCTATGCTTTGTTTTTCTGCTGAATATTAAGCCCTGTTTTCCAACTGTGCATATAGTGCCTGAGGGGAATAGCTCCAGTTCTCATGTTCCATGACTACATTTTCTTGTAACACAGCCCAAGCCTGAGCTGGGGGTGCTGTGCAGAGCTGACACTGTAGGCTGTGTTAGGGGAGGCATGGTGTGATCAAAAAACTGCTGCCTGGTGCTTTCCAGACTCTGGTGTTGCACCTCAGCAGCTAAGTAAGTGTCACAGTTTCTCCCTAAGCATTGTTTTGTTAAATCCAATTGATGTGGTGAAACCTGTCCCTCCAGGTGATGGCTTGTGAGTAGATGCTCACTTTTGTGAAGCTCTAGCTAGATTAGCAGCACCACACAATTAATCATGCCAAATGCTTTGGTGGTTGTTCCTCACTGGTGCCTTCCTTTTCAGAGTAGAGATATATAAATGCTAAAGCATGTTACCAGTTTCAAAGTGACATTATTAGCTCTGTTTCACCATCCCAATAAACATCTGAAGATCACAGTTGTTATTTTCTTTGCTCCCTGAAGCACACTCAAAATTGAGGGAGGTATGTGGTATACTCTGCCTTTATCTGAAATAAGCTTTGAAATTTAGAAAGAGGCAGAGAGAACTCCACCAGGAAGAGCGTAAGGTCCATCAGTGGCCTGACTTCAGCCATCACTGAGCGCTGGTCAGGTGGGAAGCAGCCAAATGGCCCTGCCATCTGACACATCCATGCTCTGCTGCCATTTTGTTTTGCTGGGATTGTGAAAGGATGTTGTCAGAGATGGGGAGCATATCTTTTGGAGTTGTGTGGTATCTACTGTCTGAGGCATTCCAACTCCTTCTTGGACACGTTTGAATTAAGTCCCAGCACCCCTGCGTAATTTGATATTAATCTCTGTTACGCAGGAGAGGAGACTTGGACAGAGGCAGATGAAGCTGATTGTTGAAGGCCACACCACAATTCTCTGGCAGTAGTGCTTTCCAGCAGAGGCAAGGTTGTCTTTCGTCCTCAAGGGTGCCAAAGGAAAGTGTATTTTTCAGCCCTTTTTTGCTGTTTTTTGAGCAGAGTGAAATTGTCTGGACCAGTGAAGCAAGCTGGCTTCAGGCACCTTGTCGAATTAACTTTCCTTGTCTGTGCGTGCATGGGCTGCGTGGCAGGAGTCAGCAGGTGCAGAATGCACAGGCACACACTGGTGGTGTCAGAGGCACTTATGGGAGTAAGAGTTGGCACTGTGAGTAACAGTCTCTTGTAAACTTGTATTTCAGGGAAAAGATCAAATGTATCATTGCCATCATGCTAGCTGATAACAATAACAGACTGGCCCTTTGCTCCGTGTACCATCCAGCTCCCCCAATATGCACAAGAGCTGTCATTGGCCAGGTCAGAGAGGATATTTGCAGCTGCACAGTGTTCTCTCTAACTCTATGCATTTAATGTTGGCACTGATGAGTGATGCTTGGAGACTCTCCAGCCATAGGTTAACTGGTGACAGGAGTCGCAAGGGTAGGGTAGCTGCTGTGAGTAGTCAGACAGGAACCTGGCACATACCAAAATATTCAGAAATATAGGCAACAGGAGCTTTCCTGCAGGGTCTGAGGGAATATGTGCATCTAACTCAGATGCTAGAATATGAAAAGGGCACTGTTTTACTCGCTAACTCACACAATAAACTGGCAAAATGGGACTTTGAGGACCTCTGACATCATTATGTGGTCATCACTCAGTCACGATTGAACATGTTCAGCCAGGGAGCTCCGTTAGCTGCTGGAGGTGTTCAGGTGTGGCGCTGTGGGAGTTGGGAACTGGTAGCTTTTCTTTTCCACATGTAGTTTTCCTTTCCCTCAGTAGTCATGTAATTTTCCAGTCCCTCAGTTTCCCTTGACCTTCAAAGTCAACCTTGACCAGGGCTCAGCAGGGCTGTGTGTGCTAACTTGCACCAGAAGGGGTGCTTGCTTTATCTTGGTGCTGGGAGAAAGAAAAGCTACTGCAAAGTTGAGTCCTTTTCCCTCTTATGATGGTAATGGAATGTTGAGTAACACTGACTCAAAGGTTCCAGGTTGTGGTGGTTATATTTGTTGTATTATGATGTAGTTATTCTAATGCATCAACAAATGTAATCTTTTGTTCTCTCCTACCTCAGAAAAAGGGCTTCTCATCTTCCAGTGATAGACTTCTTGGCTCTGACAGAAATTCAAGGTCTTCTACGTTATGCCTTTGGCCTCCTCAGGCCAGCAAAAGTGCTGATAGTAGAAGAGAAGTCTAATGAATACTAGCAATATATGCATTACATTCCCAACACATTTGGTGTAACAGAATATGCTGGTAACCTCTCATAAACTACCTGCAGTAGTTTATGTCTCCGCTGATGAGTTCCTGAAGTCAGAAGCCCTTTTCAATGCATTGAGAGTGGGATAATGAGGAATAAAAACATTCTGGACAAATGTAGGGAGCAGAGTTGTCAGCAGCCAGTCAGGAAGAAAAGCAGATCTGGTCTGTTAGGCATCCATTACAGTGTGTAGCTAACAGTGACAGCAGATACATTAATTGCTCATGCTTTCTTGTGGAGATACTGACTCAGAATCCATTTGGAGGGAAGAATAACAATTCCCTTTGCAAAATCAGACTAGATTGAAATAGCAGTGATCTCCCATCATAGACAAAAAAACAAAACGAAAAGTATTGCCTGTTCTTACCATGACTTTTGTTGTGCAGAAGTTAGTTCACTGAAGCTTGCTCATTTAGGAGAGATAAATGTGAGAAATGCTTTGTTGCACTTGTTTCTGCCTCCTAGCCTGATGAAATGAGCTGTCCAAGGACTCTCACTCCCTGTCTGCAGAGAGGGAAGCCTAAGGAGTATTTAATGACATGCAGAAGCTGAAGGGCGAATCATTAGCACTTGACTGTCTAGGTAACTCTATTAAAAGTTAAGATTAAAAGCTTTGATGAAAGTGACCTTCACACTTCATGTTCCCTCTTTGCTTTTCTCCACGCTTGAAGCTCTAATGATCAGTTTTTTTCTGCTTCGTCACTGTATCACTTATTTTGTGAAACATTCCTATAGCTCAGCAGGAATTTGGATCCTGGGTGGTAATATCTGCAAGCATTGGGTAGGTGCAAAACAAAGGCTGGTACAAAGGGTCAGATCTTTTCTTTGTAGCAAACTGAACAAAAACTGGGCATAGGTTGCTAGATACAGGTTTTTAATATTCTAATTAAAATTTGACTGTAAATTTAAGAAATAATAAAATTATCATCAAATGTTTCTTTGAGTATGTGTCCTCTTTGAGCAGTGCAAAAATTTGCTGGAGAGCACAAGAAAAGTGTGCTGGGAATGGAAAGAGTATGCACAACCAGGGGCTGGTTATCCTATGGGCTCTTGGCCAGCAGTGTGAAAATTTCTGGGCATGCTGTTGGAGGATGACACGTATAGGCATGCCTGAATCAGATGAGAGGACGGGAAAGAACGGAGATATGGCGTTTGAGTAGAAAGAGAAGGAGAGAAGAAACATCCAACACTTAGAAATAAGGAGAACAAGTAAGTGCCAGCAGTGCAGTCAGGCTAGAAGACAAGAGTAAGAAGGAACCTTTTGGGAAGGAGTTAACTCTAGGGTAGCTTTGTTGAATTTTTGTTTAAGAATGCAGTAGATATTTGTAACTGAAACTGAAATTAATGGCCCCATTTGATATACCAGTGCCTGCTTGATTGCTTGAAACAGTTTAGGTAAAAACAATATATCTTTATTTTAAGGTAATTAAAGTTTTATTTTGCTTGAAATTGAACTTTTCTTGGAGCGTTAATGACGTAAATCATGCTAGTGTTCCTTTAGCTTATAGTGAGCAAAAGAGTAAAAACTTTATTTTCCTGCATTGAAGTAATTATTTTCAGTCATTTTTCATTCTGAACTTCTTATTCAAATAGAAAAAGAGAAAATAACAGTTTTACTGGACATTATTCTTGTGATTCTTGAAGCCCTTAAGTGTTCCTGGAGACATGAGGTACTCATAACACATTTCAGAATAGTTTCTTCCTAATATGCATGGAAGAATTTTTCTCTGATGTCTGTTTTCATTGCATTGGGGAAGCAGTTCTTAGTACGGCTGACCTTTTTGGATGAAGTCTAAGACTCAGAATAGAGTCAGGTTCTTTTCAGTGGTGCCAAGCAATAGGATAAGAGGTAATAGGCAGAAACTGAGGCACAGGAAGTTCCACCTGAACACAAGGAAAAGGTTTTTTACTGTATGGGGGACCGCACACTGGCACAGGTTGCCCAGAGGGGTTGTGAAGTCTCCCTCACTGGAGATATTCAAGAACTGTCTGGGTGCAGTCCTGTGCCACGTGCTCTAGGATGACCCTGCCTGAGCAGGGAGACTGGACCAGATAACTCACAGTGGTCCCTTTCAGCCTGACACATTCTGAGATTTTGTGACTCTTGGTCCACCCTTCACAGGCAACTGAGCTGCCCTGTCGCCTGGTAGGTCTGATGTTGGAGCACTGTAGCCTTGTAGGTCTGGGTTGGTAACAAGTGATGTTGACAGGCTCCTCTCAACAAAATGAAATGCTTTTTGTCCACTCTTTAGGAGAGCAGTTACCCCTCCAGGTATCAGAGATGAGCAGTTGTTTCTCCAGATAGCCTCAGACTGGAAAAAAGCCCGATGCTTTGATAAGGAAACAATTTTGCATAAGACTCTGGTAAAGGGGAAAAGTGGTATTAATTTTCATAGTGATTCCGTTATGGGGAGTAAGTATCATTATTCTATCACAAATTAACTGTGTAAGTACCCAAAGTTCATGTAATATATTGAATATTTCAGGATATTTTCATCTTTATGGCTTCATTCCCACAAAGAATTTGTTCAGGATGTGTTAAATTAAAAGTAATATATAAACAAGGTGTGAACAGTTCAGTTAAATGGTAACCTGAGGTTAAAAACACAGTGATCAAATTCAGTGCCTGAAGTTGGCAGGGAGATTGTCTTACCACCTCGGGAAGACTTGAAATTAAACTTGTTTTGAAATGTAGGTGTTAAATCTGTGAAAAAAACTGCATTGCATATGTAAATGAAATGGCTTTCCAGAGCTGAAGAGAACAAGTTGAACTCTTAGGCTGCCTTTAGGAGAGAGGGGCCATGCTCCCATCATGTAACCTCTGCTGCAGTTCTGTTTTGTAGCATCTGTGAGGAGGAAATCTTTAGGTAAAATCAGAGCTGTGTTCCCTGTCTGGCTGCCCTCGGCCACCTGTCAATAACAGCGGGTGGGGCTGTGCTGTTGACTGCTTGAGCTAACAGAGACAACAGCTTTGGGTTTATTTTTGTTGGGCTTCTGAGACCTTATTAATGTGAAGAGAGATTTTGGAGATACTGAATTTCTGCACCGTGCTTATGTTCAGCTTTTTGTTCTCCCTGACGTTGCCTTCAAGTAAATGCATGGGGAGTAGCCTTAAAAGGAGCAAAAATCCCTTCCCGTTTTAGAGGGCAGGAGGAGGATTAAGCTCCTTCCCCCAGTAATTGGATCCTCTGATTGGCATGGCTTTTGAAGATGATCATGTTTGTTACTGTAGGTGATGGATTATGTGTGTGCCTGTGAAATAAAAGGTAGCTTGGCTGTGAAAATCCAACGAGTTATCCTCTACAATCATTTTACTTTTGGTTATTTGCTTTGTGTGCTGACCATGGACATGTACCATACTACCCAAAAAAATGAGGCGGGGAAAGTCCTCCTGCAGCTGTTCTAACACTCTTCTCAAGCCATGGGCAGTTGGTGACTGTCTGGGACCCTTTGGAAAATGAAAGCTCTCCCAAGGTTACAGTATTGAGGATTCAAATGCATGTGGGAGCAGAGGGGAAAGTGACTGGATGTGAACCTCCTTAAACTGGTTGAAATGTAACCCAGTTCATCTGTGGAGCAAACAACACCTTTCTGTCACCCCTGGTTAGCAGATAAATATAAAGTGCACTTGCAGTTGGATTGTCAGTGTCCAACCACTGTTGTCAAAGCTTGTCAGTGTTGTCTCATGGTTTATAATCTCAGGGTTTAAATTTGGGCAGGTAGCTGTGTCTCTACCTCTGTGTTTGGGCAGTGATACATGTGGTATATTTGAAGTCCATTCTACCAGCAGGGCTCCAAAGCACTCATGGTATATAAATATTATAGTCACCATTTTGCATAAATCACAAAGCCTTTCCTTTCTTTTGACAGATTGAAGACATCGTTACAAGAATGCAGGATGACAAAACAGGTGGAGTTCCCATCCGCACTGTCAAGAGCTTTCTGTCCAAAATCCCCAGCGTTGTCACGGGTAAGAACCCTGGTTGGCAAAGAAGCGAATGTGCGCTGGTACTTGCTGGCTCTAAACAAACATACTAAAGCCATAAAAAAGAAGGAATGTAAGCAAAAATACCCCCTCTGCTTTATTTTTCTGCATGTTGTTCTGTTACAGGCTGAAGGATTGAACAAAGACTTTTTAGTTCTGTTTTAATAAACAAGCATTTATATTTCTTTGGGGTGAGTTATTTAAAAAACGTTGCATCGTTTTTGTGGCTATCAGAATATCATCAGTCAGAGTAATTCCCTATGACGGGGCATACTTTAGAGGACAATCGTAGAGAAGAGGTCAGAAAAGAAAGTTGAAATGGTTTCCTCACTCATAGCCAGATACTTATTGGACTTTGATCATAGGTAGAGGACTGTGAAATACCTTTTATGCATGTGTGCTGCTTTGTTAAAGCTCTGTGTACAAAAGCGTGGGTGGTGCAGAAACTGGTAATCAGAGTACATGTATTTCTAGACAGAATATCTTTCAGTGCAAGAAAAACCTTTGCCATTGTTAGATAATGAGTTTATTTAGGGTGATGTAAATTGTATGGAGGATTTATACTTGGGTTTCTGGTACCTGTTTTCATTGACTCAGTAGTAGTATTGACTACAGTGGCACAAAACTATTTTCCCTCTCTCCACCAGTAGACTGTTGTCCAGTGTGAGATATTCAACTACTCCTGAGACTTAAAATGTATTATGTTATGTTTCTTTGTAAAGCAAATACAGTTTTCTCTGTCTTGCAAAGTCTTTTTTCAGATCAGATACATACACTGAGTCTGTTTAGAGAATTTTCCCCTCCTGTTCTGAAAAATGAAGGGCATCATTCTCTGTGACTGGCTTTGCTGCAGTAAAATTCAAATGGTCACTAAAAATGCAAAAATTGCATTGTTGCATATAGCCAGCACCAAAAACTGAGAGAAGATAGGTGATTCAAAGGGACCCTTTTTTATCTTGGGATTTTTATCCTATTGTAAAGTAATGGGGAAATATCTCTTGTCAACAGGGATGGTGGTAGTGCAGCTGCTGTCAAGTCATTGCAGAGGAGCGTATGTAAGCTGAAGCATTTAAAAAATGTTTTTACTGTAAAAATGGTTGGATTGAGCAGAGTTTGAAGTTGTTTTGATTAATTCAGGAGTGTGTTTTGATTTCCTTGTATCAGAAAAAATGTACAACTTAAGCTACATGAATGGAATACAAATCTACATGGTTTTGGGGGATAATCAGGGAATATGGAAATTGGAATGAAGTTTACACTTAAATGCATCTCAGTATTAATTTCTTTTTGTCAAGCAACAGGCTCTTCTGTTTGAAATTGATTTCAGGATGGTGACTCAGT
The DNA here is from genome assembly GCA_013397895.1 of Origma solitaria. Taxonomy (NCBI): domain Eukaryota; kingdom Metazoa; phylum Chordata; class Aves; order Passeriformes; family Acanthizidae; genus Origma; species Origma solitaria. Next base: position 1,053,914 of record VZRL01004623.1, read on the forward strand.
GTAACTGACAGTTGCAGGGTTAGGGTTTTACAGTGGAAAAGAAACAGGACTCTAAAATGAGATGTGAAAATTGCATTACTAAATTCCAGGTTGTGGCTGGATCAAGTATGAGCTAAGTGTTGCTGAAGGTTCCTGGGGAAAATAACCATTTACCTGATTTAAAAAATCATTCCATAAGCTCAAGTCTGCAATACACAGACTGGACATTTTAAGATTGACTCAGCTAGAAGAGGTTTCTTATATTCCAATGAAAATTCATAGCATTAAAAAAGTAATTGATCTAGTGACCAAGCCACCACATGCTACTCAAAAGGAAACAGTAGACCTCACAGCATTTTTAAACCATGGTTAGCAGCTCTCTGGCACAGTGGAAACTGCTCACTTGCACTCAGTTCTACAACAGCAGCTACAATTGCATTGTCTTGAAATGGCTGGTTCACAGGAAATTGTGAAAAGATGAAGATAAAATAAGAACAAAACCTCTCTGTAACGCCCACATAAATTCTCGGATTTGGAGAGGTACAAGCTCAGTAGCATTCCCTTCAGGTGATTTGAGAGCAGCTCCCTTGTGACACATGGACAATTCATGAAGCCTCTGAGTTTGAAAAGTATGGGAAAATAACAGCCCAGCAGAGAGCCTAAAGGTTTCTCCATTTGTCATTTCTCCTTTCAGATGCATAGACCTACCTATTTGTAGATCAAAACCAAAATAAATACATATATATCAGTGATTATGATAGATGGGTGAAGAGGCAGGATCACCTACATTTGAATGGAAGCTGAGGACACTGGGTTTCTTCAGTCGGGGGAAGGAATAGCTGAAGGGAATGAGGGGCTACAGAGAAGACAGGGTCAGATGCTTTCTCAGGAGTGCATGGTGAAAGTACCAAAGATAATGTGCACAAGTTGCAGTGAAAAGAAATCCCAACTAGATTTAGATATAGGAAGAAAGTTATTTGTGGTCAGAGCAGCTGAGCATGGGCCCAGTGTCCTGGAGAAGCTGTGGAACCAGTGGTTTGCAGCTGTTCAGAAACCCCTGGGCCCAGGTGAACGGAGCAGTCTGACTTAACTGTGCATTTGGCCTTCCTTTGCGTGAAGGTTGGACTGGACAACCTTCAGAGAAGCCTTTCAACCTGAATTACTCTTACGGTCATGGATACTCAGTTTTAGTGCTTGTATAATTCCACACAATATCATGAATACAAGAGAAGAACTTGTGTTTTCAAAAACTTTGTACCCCCTCTTGGGAAGAGCTCAATTCTAGACCATGGCGTTCTCACACACTTTATATTTCTACCTAAAAAATGGAACAGCAATGCTGAGATGTGATTTATTTGTCAGGCTCACAGTGGCTGTGATTAACAGGGATTTATTTTTGCTTGACACTTCTATTGTAATTGTTTCTCACAGGAGAAATATAAAATCTTAAAGGAAAAGAAATATTGCAGGAGTACCTTGGTGCTCCAAACAGGCAGCTCTGTTTATAGTACAATGCAGTGGGTGTTTGATTTAAAGTTTGAATACCAGGGGAAGAACTGCTTGTCTCTGTTTTGCTTTCATCTATCCTGATGCCTTAGGTGTGAATGAGGTATTGAGTAACACAAGGAGAAGGAGCCTCAGTGAGTTATCAATAATGGTCCTCTTTTGACAACAGAAATCTGGGAAAAAGGATGAAAAAGCTTTTTTGGAATGTATGATGAGCCTGTGTGGGGATGCTGTGCCAAAGATACATTTCAATCTGCATTGGAAGTAGATTCGCATATCCTCTTCCCAGTCTTTTGACTCGAAGTAGGTCAGTCAAAGGAGGACACATCACACCATTATCTTCTTGGTTAAGTCTTCACTTTTACAGGCAAGCCATAGAGAATGAAAGTAGGATGGGACCAGTCTGTGTGGCATCTGGGTGCATGTGTCAGACATTGTCCAATGTTCAGTTTACAGTATTGAATGAAAAAATGCCTGAGGGCAGATGTTGAGTAGTGCTGTGATCCACACCCAGAAAGGGTTGTCAGCCAATGCACATGACGACAGTTGCTGCAATAAATGGAGTTGCATATTTCTCTTCTAGTGAGAAAAAATTTTCTCAGTAAAGATTTTGTTTCTGTAAATGAATTGTTAATTCTATTTTCTCAGTCGTCAGACGCTTGTAGGAACATCTCATTATACTAACCAGCAACAAAACTGGCTTTCTCTTTTTCGATTTTCATATAATTGCATCTTAAAACTAACCTTGGTCTTGGTAGGAGGACCAAACACGTACACTTTTTCTCCCAGTGGTTCAGACTTGGTCTTAGACAACATTGCCAAAACCACTCAGAAGGAAGTCAGTCCTACAACAACTGAGCTTTCCAGTACAAAAAGCCTCCTTCACGCTTCCCAATTTGCCCCTCATTGTCCCGTTTTTGTGTACTGTCTGATTCTGCGTACCAGCCTCCTTGCTACCATAACCCGAGGGAGACATGCAGTCTAAAATCTTTGCACTGTTCTGCCCTCCTCCCAAGAGGGTTCAATACAGCTTCATTCTGATCCATACCCCCTGACTTCAAGCTTGGCTGTCCCCACAGTTCTGTTTGGAGTGATACCTCCTCCTCCCAGCAGCAGTCCCATGGCCAGTCCCTTGCTCGTGCACTACTCCTGGCCCTCACCCCAGCCCTCGCTGCTCTTGCTCTGCTCCCAGCGCTGCCACTGTGGCCGTGGGTGGATTGATGGGTTACATCCTGGCTGTACTGGCTTGGATTAAGTGCTGCCATGCGGCCTTTGTGCACACAGCTCTGCCAGAGCATTTCACTCCTGTCGTGCCATGTCTGTCTTTTATAAGCCCTGGACCTCTCTCAGCAGAAAGTGCCAGTTTTACTGAAATGTGCCAGATGGCTTGTCGCTACTCGAGACTCATGAGCTAAACCAAGTTTAAACTGCTATATGTCTCTGTCTGAAGAAGCCAGCATGTGTCTTGGCAAGTGCCTGTGGAGTTGTCCCAGAACACATCAGAATGTCACTCCCTCAAGGAAAATGCACTTGGCTGGAGTACGGAAACCCCATGGTGTTGTCAAAGAGAGACTTTATTATTGATAATGTTCCCTGATGATGTCGCTCAGAACAGACAAGTTCTGCTGGAGAACTTCATACCCCCAGTGTGAAATGAACTCCCTTGGGACCAATCTGAGGGTGTTTGTTGCCTTTTCCCTTCAGAGGAGCTCAAGCACATCTCTTATCCAGATATAGCAGCCAGAGGCACAAGGGAGAAAAAGTTCCTCGTGTCCAGAGTTTGAAAGGCCCCTGTTCAGGTGAACTGTACAAAAAAAGGGTGTTGTGGTATGGGGAGCAGGACCAGGACTGGCGATAGTGGCAAGAGACAGCATTCATCACCTAGCAGGGCCCGGAGAGCAGACTGCAAGGCTGAGTGCTTGGCAAGAATGTTTGCTTCCTTAATGCCTTTCTTCAGGGGTGGAACTTGCCTTGGTGCCTTACGGAAACTACTGTCATTTGGGACCAAAACCTCCATGAGCTGACTGCCAATAGATCTGGCTTCCCCAGGCTGTCTGTCCAGCTGCTTGCATCACCTTAACACAGGGCTTTTACTGAGGGCTTTTACACAGGGCAGGACTGAGTCTGATACACATTTCCCTCAGCATTTGGGTAGTTTCATTCTAGGTGTTTTGTCTTTCCTCTGTAGTTTTGCTTTGAAAAATAGGATGCTTGAAATGTGGTACTGACTCTGTTTCAGGCAAAGTTAGAAGATGCAGATTGACCCAAATCTGTTTAGTTCCATCTTTTGCTAAGCATGAATGAGTCTATTTAGTTAAAACAAGCAAACAAAAAGCCACAAACAGACGAACAAAAAAAAAAGCCAACATTTAAATCAGTATCCAAACTAATACTGTATGTTTACAAGTTTGTGAAGGATATAAAGAACATGCTCATCGGTTAAAATTGACATAAGTTTATATGTATATACTGTATAATTTTTCATGGTTTGCCACATTTCTATACAGCAGATGCTGCATAGTAAATTCAACAGTTTAGCAATTGCTTGGTGGAAACTGGCTTGCCAAATACTGGTTGAACATACAAATCCATTTATTTCTCATAAAAAAATCGATTGTTCTGTGCAAGTTGTGTTTAAATTAATTCAAGTCAAGACTGGGCTTCTTCGTAACAACTTACATTTCCTTCTTTTATGCATCTCTTCAAATTGCACCCAGAGGAAATGTAATCCATCCATCCCTCAATAAGAAGTGTAGTATTTCAAAGCTGTCATGAATCACACAGCATTAGATATGTCAGCAATTACATGAGTACCGCATGCCTTGCAATTATTTTTTTTCCTGTAGCTTTCTCTTAAGCTCTCTACTTGCATGCCAGGAGACAAATTAACCTAGTTAAGGAGTCAAAGACTTATGCTGTCTTCATCCACAGCTCCCTCCTCCCTCCCTTTTTCCCCTTAACTGCATCCAGCTTCCTACCTTTCAAATGGTGAGAAGGATGAGGGAGGAAAAGATGAAAATCAGCTCCCTGAAGTGTAGCAATGTTTTGCCTGTCGTAAAGATGCAAATCAACACCTTGTGAAGCAAAAGCTTAAAGGATTTGATTTTCAGAGGACAAGGGGGATAGCAGATTAGTCAAATAGGACATCGTTGTCAAAGAAATAAGAGAAAGCAATCAAAATTAACATTTTAAACAGTAGATATTCAATATATCTCTCTATTCAATATATATCTCGTATCTACACATGTTCATCTGCACATGTGTACACCTAAACACGTGTAAATAATGTGCAATTTTTGTTAAGGATAATCATAAGAGAGGTATGTGTCTCATGCTAGAAATAACCAAGGAGAGATTTCTGTCTTTGTAGGTGCTGTGCAGAGCCAGTTCTGCTAGTGTTTGTGTATCACTGCCCTCTGCTGCAACCAAGCTACAGTTCACATCATGCAGCTTCTCACCTTCTTCACGAGTGCTGTGTCTGTATTGTGCTTTCCCAGCTCAGGGGCAGTTCATGTGGTGCGTTTTGTGTCCTGCTCATTCCATAGGAACGGTCCTTCTTTGCTGTGTGGCATAAATCCAGCCCAAATATTGGGGTATGTATGACTTGACGGCTACTCTGAGCTTGGAGAGGAAGGATGGTTTTCATAGCTGGCTGTTGACGCTACTTCTGTGTGTCTTGTTCATAATTCTCCATTTTCTTCAGGACTGCTCATCTTCAAAAAAGCATGCTTGTACATCACATGAAGCTTACATATCTCATAAAAATGTGTATATGTACTATGGGATAAATCCTAAGTGATTAAATACAATTAAGCATCACTTAAAATTACGAAAATTGGACACTCTTCATAGCTATGTTCTTTCATATTTTCTTTAAATGTACATTAAATGCACTTTAAAGTAGTCATGTCTAAGATGAAAAATACTGGAGGAAGTGCAGATCACAGCAGGGGTTGCATTAAAATTTTGCTTAGGCCACTAAAACACTTACGAAACACATTCAGTCAATAAAAAGGTTTCTTAAGTGTTACAGGCCAGAATATTATGAAAAGTTTAACTTCCGTACATTAGAATTGTGAAGGTCCTTCCTGGCCCTACTTGTCCTTGCTGTATTTGAATCTCTTCATCTGTCAGGTGAAGCTATAATAAATCAGAAACTTAAATAATTATGCTGCCTGGATATTCCTGTGGCAAATAAAACTACAATGAAAAATTACCCAAATCACCAAATGGTCCAGCTTTATCTTTCTGCAGTGAGTTGTCTGCTTTTTCTGGACATCAGAGATTTTGTCAAAAGGGAAGGTAAACCCAAGACAACCTTCCAGCCATGTGAGCAGAAATTGGAACACAAAATTATAATTTTTCTTATTGATGAACATGATCATAAAAATTGCTAGACTGGAAAGCAACAAATGAAAGCTATGAGCCTGGAACAAACCAGATCTATTAAAAATAGCTTAATTTTTTTTTCCCTACCAAAATTTGCTTTTCAGCCTATTCAGTCTTTCAGTTGCGACTAAAAGCTGGATAGAGACAAATTTCATGACAAATTTCCTGTTGAATTCCAGTGTTTAGATGAATTGGTAATTCAGCCACAATAACAAAAAAATATTACATATTAAGAAGGGTCTTGTTGCTGACTACAGTTCTATTCTGAAACCCAGCATTTGGCTGATGGAATATTGTGGCTAATGAATAAAGCATTAAAAAGAAAAGTCAACACTATTTCAATGCCTGTAGAAATACATAGGGATGAATGATTTATGCTTTTCTGCATTCATCTTGCTATCTTCAAAAGCACAGCTTTATTATGGAAGGTTGTTTCCAGATCTGAATGACACAGCAAAAGAGCAGAGATTAATTATAAGAACTGTGTGGCTTTGTTTTCTGGATGTGAGTGTTGAGCAGACTGCACTCAAGCTGCAATACTTCACCTCTCCTGTCTTCACTTCATAGCAACCTGGGAGTTGTGTGGTGAAGGATCTACCAACACAGTTTCGCTTTTTCACACCTCTTGCTTTGTTTCTGCCCTGCCTCCAGCATTCCTGTGGGCTGCAAAGCACCAGATTCACAGCAGAGCAGCTTTGCTCCCACTGTGCCCGAGAAGCCACATCCCCACTGAGGAGCATGTGGGGATCTGACCCTTAGACAAACCAGTTTTACTTTGAGGTACTGCAAAAGCAACAATATGTAAATGTTCAGTCATAATCCCTAGAAAAGTGAAAGCACAAATCTTTGAGTGTAGTTTGACAGCCATTTCTTTGAATCTGTTGCATTAATTCAATGTCATTCCAACAATTAGAAAAATAACCCCTTCACATTGTTAGGTGAGTACATCTGCCTCTTTATTCCATGCATAGATTCTGTTCATTGTTATCTAGCATTCTTTGGCTTTTTTAGGTCAAAGTAATTTTCAGGGTATTATTTATTGAGCAGGTTCCTACTTGCATTTTAATTAAAAAATTTATTTTGCAAAAAAACCAAGAGTTTCTTCTAGGATTTAAATTTCCTGACTTTAATCAGTGCGTTGTTGTACAGAAATGCAGAAGTTAGCTTCAATAACTGTAAATCCAGTCTTATGAATAATTTTTACATGTTAGGTTTGATAGGTGAGTACTGCACGTTTGATGTATCTCAGTTACAACACTGAAGTTACTATTAATGTAACTCCTGGGGGTGAGGTGAAAAGGAAGGGCTGGGCTTGGTTTTTAACTTTAAATAGTACAAAAAATTACATAGACCACCAGTTTATTTTTACTAGCCCTAAATAGCCAGAAATCACTGTTGCTGAAAGCGGCACTAGGCTGTTAGAATACATCTCCACAAGAGGCTGTAGGTGGAGGGGGTTGGCATAGTGCTAGACTGGATAAACTCTATGGCCTGGTTGGTGTGGATGCCCTGAATGGTCAATGAATAGCTTGTTTTATTCTGCCTGTTCCAGTAGAAGCACACAGCTCTTTGGTCTGTCATGTATTTGCACCTGAAAGTTCCATAGATTTGGCTTTAGAACCTTCGGTAAGAAAAGGCAAGGAGGACAACAAAAAGCTTTCAGGCTTTCCGTGCATATCCATTGCTATAAATATATATGTTTGCATGTTTTCTTTGGATTTTTTTTCCTGCATGGATAAATCTCTCAAAACTGCATGCTGGCTTCCCTTGGATTTGTTTTGAGTATGGTGTGAACTGATGAGCTTGGATATTTTTGATGTATGATTCACTACCACATGCAGAGAAGAAAATTATATTTTGGTCCTGCAGAGAAATAAAACTAGGCAATTAGGTCTTTGTTCAGTTAATTCCTGTTTGATGGCCGGGTGCTTTGCTAGAAGAGAGTCCCAGGAATTCAGCTCTATTGCAAGGTCACTTGCCCTGTAAGAATTTTCTCCATGTAGATACCTCCACAATATGGCCAGGATTGCAGACTAACTCTTACCTAAGAACGAGTAATAAAACTGAAAGGAAACTTTGAGAAGTTGGTTAATGTAATATGCTAACTGTACTCACAGGCAGAAAAATAACATAGACTAATGAGAAAAGTAACATGTACTTCTAGCAGTGGAAGGTTTTACATCCAATTATTGTAGGATGTTGTGTGGTATTGCATAGAAATTCTGTTATTTTTAAACCTATTTTATTGTGGATAGGATTGTCTCTTGGGGTTTTTTTGGTGGTTTGGTTTTTTTTGGTTGTTTGGGTTTTTTGTTTGGTTCTTTTTTGGGGGTGTTTTTTGTTGGTTTTTTTGTTTGGTTTGTTTGTTTGTTTGGGGTGTTTTTTGTTGTTGTTGTTTTAAACTCAATTGTCTGCTGGTTGATGCCAAAATGATTGTCATATTCAGTGAGTGAATAATTTCTGATGGGTTTTTCTTTCATGATATTTTACTTTTGCCCTAACTATTCAGTAAGTTTCATTCCTATTTCCTGAATAAATTAGACTGATGGGAAACCAAACTTTTTAACAATGAGATCTGCTAAAAGTCCAGTGTTTTGTTGAATGCTGTCTATGATTTTCTCCTACCAGAGAGACAGTGACAGGTGAGCTTTCTAAGGAAGCAGTAGTAGCCATAGAAAATAAAAGTTACTGTGTTCTGATAAAATTCTGATCACAAGGCTGTTATTACTGAAGCTAATTAATTGGACAGTGGCATATTCATCAAAGCTTGTTTCTTTTGTCAGGTAGAAAAAAACCAGAATCTGAAGACTATTTAAAAATATTATTTATAGTTTTGCACTGTAGCATCTCATCTTCATAATTTATGTTATTGGTATGTGGGTAGTGCATTATAATTTAGTTTTGTGTTTGGTTTTTTTTAAGTAGAGAGAGTTGATTTTAGAGCTCCAAAGAGCATTAGGTCTTTGACACAGCACCTTGCTTTCTTGGAGAGCTGTAAGAGATACTTGGAGATGACATGTGCCAAAAAATTGAAAACACACAACTTTAAAAGGAGGGGAAAATAAGGGGGGGAAACAATGAGAAAACCCCAAACTCAACAACAACAACAACAAACTTCCTGCTCATTCCGCCTGCTGAATGCTCAGCCCATTAGACTGAGGTGCTTGAGGCAGATGTGTTACTGTAGCCAGCATCCCAGAGGGAGAGCATCCTCCTCACAGCTCAGCAATTCCTGTGGGAGGGTGCTGGCTCAAAGCAGGTCGGCTGGGAATAGACATGAAGCCTTAAGCTCCCACCTCTGCACTGGGGGAAGCCCTCTGACAGCCTTGATGCCTTCCTGAGCCTTGAGGCTCTTTGCATCATTATTCTGTAGTACTGCTCTACCCCCCCACCCCACTCCCCCCATTCCTGGCAAATTTGTAAGGATTGTGACATTAAAGTTGGGGAAGAGGGGAGAGATCAGAGCAGTATCTAATGCAATCAGGGGAGTAAAGCTCAAGAGTGTACCTCTTGGAGCCTCTCTACTGTAGTCAGTCAGCCTGCTTCTGGAGCCCTGTGCAAGTTAGATTTGAGCATAACTTCTAATTAGGTATCTGTGTCATGTTTGACATGCTCTTGGTTTGGCATTGACGTTTCTGTGCTCCTACTTAGCTCTAAATTTGCCAGCTGTTTTCCTTAAATAATCCCACTTTCCACTAAAGGATTATGTACCTTATGTAATTACACCCACGGTAGTGTGAGGGCAATCATAGGGACACAGAGGTAGAAATCGCTCAGCATTTTACACCAGCCTTGGCATTCCTTAATTGAATCATTAAAATCTGGACTCCCACCTCTGCTGTGACAAGCTTCTTTAGCTATGCTGAGCTCTCATTCATAATGTCTAGACTCTGTCAATTTAGGCACAGCTCTGGAAACAGCTGTCCTTCGTTCCACTGAGTCCGCTAGGCGTTGTCTGTCAACGGTTTAACATCTAGAAATGTCAAGATTAAATTCCCTTCCATTACTTTTCTTTAGCGGTCAAGCGATTTGTTACCAATTTGGATAGATTCAAGGATGAGTTCATGAGTTTTCTTTATATAGTCTCAGGCCGTGAAGCATTTTCTGAAACAGGATTCACATTATGTGAGCTGAAATAGTTACAGCATTTTAAGAGCAGATTGTGAGAGTGCTGGAAAAGTCATGCTGGGGTGTAAAGTACCAGAGTAGGAAAAAACTTTGCATGTGCAGTGTTAGGCTGGAGATTTGTCATTCTGAGACTCTGTCGTTAAAGCAGGGTTCATTCCATTAGGGCCCATGCTGTTTAAAGAAAGTTTTAAAAAAAGATGCCTGATTTTGTCAACACCCACTCCTCTTTCCTGGGATTCTTGGGCTATTCTGTTCATAGAAAAGGCAATGCCCATTTTAGGGACAGTTTATTTGAGAATTGCATCTGCATATTGCAGTAGGTGCCTTACCATCATATTTGTTAAAATGCTTCTCTTTTAAAATGAAAAAATCCTGATGCTCCTCCTCCTAGTTCACCCTTTAGTTCCTGTCTGTTCTTTTTGCGTGTATGTGGTACCTTCCACCAGTGGCAGATTCTGTGAGGCCTCACCCCTGGGGTTTTTTCAAGCCCACCTCTGAAGGGAGCCTAAAAGAATGGAGAGGGACATTTTACAAGAGCATGTTGTCATAGGACAAAGGGGAATGGCTCAAATGGAAAAGAGAGTAGGTTTAGATTAGATATTAGAAAAAAAAGCCTTTACTGTGAGTGTGGCGAGGCACTGGAACAGTTTACCCAGAGAAGCTGTGGATGCCCCATCCCTGGAAGTGTTCACTGCCAGGTTGGATGGGGCTCTGAGTAACCTGGTCTAGTGAAGGGTGTCCCTGCCTATGGCAGGGAGGTTGGAACGAGATAATCTGTAAGGTCCCTTCCAACCCAAGCCATTCTGTGATTCTATGAAAATAGTGCACATTTCTCAGGAATTAAAGCCATCATGCTCTAATATGTGGCAAGACAGCACACAGGAGTGGGAGCTTGGGGGGTATGTGAGGAGAGTTTGAAAAGCCATCACTCCTTGATTGCGATGGTCATCTGTAATTGCATATTTTCACTTTTGGATAACAGTGATTGTTAATATGGACCTCTAGGTTTGCCCTGCAGAACAGGAGGGTGTCCTTTGCAGATGATACTGAGGTGGATTAATATGCTGCCACAGTAAGAGGTAAAACCCACAGATGCTTTGTGTCATGTCTGCAGGGGTCCATGGAGCCACCCTGCTGGCTTTGCTAAATTAAAGGATGGTAGCATCTGCCCTTCAGCTGAGTCACTTGGTAGTACCTGATCAGCTTGACTGAGTCTCTGAGCCTGTTTCTGCTTCTGTCATTCACAGTTCATCCTATCTTGTCCTGTTGCACAGCAAACTTTATTTCTGGAGAAGTACTGTAGAATTCCTCTGTCCTACTTATAACGAAAAGGTATATAGACTCACAAATTAACATGAATGTCAGCTGCATTGTTTTGTTACATAAACTTAAGCTTTTGGTGATGAAAATGGTAATTTCATGATATGTTTTGGGGGCATGGGATAATATAGAACCTACTCCCTGTAAATTATCAGAGGTGCCAGGTAGGGCTGTAGTAGTGATGATAATGTGCAGTACCATATTTTGAGTGAGAAGTTGCTGAAGGGCCTTTGGCACTCAGAGGGACTGCACTGCATCTGTTTAGAGAATTTGTTGCAAGTGCCCTATTCTGAGGTGGGTTTCTACGGAGCAGTTGTGAGTGAGACTCTGCAGGATCCCTGCTGGTGTTGGGATGCAAGTTTTCTGAAAGAGTAGCTTTCAGCAAAGCCAGGCTACAGTGGGTATCCATGCACACAGCTGTGCTTGAAATCATTGTGGCAAAGATGATATTTTTGCAAGCTCCCTGTAGGTGCTGGGAGGGACAGAAGATACAGGGCATGTCCTTTTCACGTGTGTCCTTTTCCTCCTGCCCTTTTCCTCATAACCTGCAGCTGCTGAAGGGACCAGTCTCACCTACTGAGACATGAGTGTACAGAAGATTTCTCTGAAGTGACACTGTTTGCTAACATGGAGCAAGTAGGCAGATGTGAACTGCAAAATGAGGCTCTAAGGGGTGGAGTTAGAATGCCCACTTTGTATCAAACTGATGGCCACCAACGACCCTCTGGCCATGGATCCTCTAGTGGATATCTAGGGTAGTATATAAGAAAAAATGCAATGTTTAGCAATACTGTGGAGGTATGTTCCTCAGTCTCCAACTGTCTGCTGAAAGGGATATGGTGGGGGTCATAGTCAGATGTTTTGCCATTCTGCATTGATTTGATTGCGTTTACATTTTTCAGATATATAGAACAAATGGTTTAACCTCACAGTAAAGAAAAGCCGCCTAGGAGGTGGTTTGGGATACAATTAAATGTTTTCAGCATTTTACATAGACATACATTAAATCCTACAAATGTAAGCATAATGTACTTTTTAGCTTGCATGTGACAGAGACAAAGGTGTACTGTCATAGACATGGATTTTGGTGTTTGACTGGAAGAATTTTCAGGTTAACATGTAGGAGTGTAAAGCAGTCCTTTGTTCCTTTCTTGACTAATACAGTAAGTGATAGTTTGACTAGATTAACATTGTAGATCCCTTTTAAATGAAGTATTCTGTTGTATTCTAGTCAAGCAACCATCCCAGTTAGGTAGCTGAGAACATGCTTTTGTTAGTGCCATGGAGAACCAACTGCTCTGTGCAGGAAGATCCTGCACTGATTGCCTTCAGCACTCAGGACATCTCACCCTTACTGCCTAGGCATGCCTGAAGGTTTCATCTTTCTCTGCAGTTCAAGGAAATTAGTCAGCCTTCCTTATCCCATCACATCCCACCTGAATATGCTCAACTTGTTACTACCCTTATTTGTCACTTGACATCACTCCTGTTTTCTTATCTCTGCACTGTGCTTAAGTCACATGAATGGCTTTAGCTATTTATGCTTGTTTAGGATCATGCTGAATGGTGGCATTTTGATAAAAAACATGTTTGTTTGGCTTTCAGAGTGTTTTTTAGATTTTGGATCTATAGATGTAGCTGTAATGTACAAAAAATAAAAAATCCACCAAGTGTGCGGTTTACAATTAATCAAATATGTGCCCTGCAGAATGTTTTGTCGCTTTAATGTTGCAGTACTGAGTACTTTCATGAAAGAAATTACCCACTTACCCCTAAGGGACAGTTTTGATATGTATTATTGGTCATTTTAAAAGAAATCTTTGCAGTACTGGAAGACTGATATGAATTATATACCTCTTTAATTTACTGTGTGTGAACTAAGATGTTCCCACATTGTGGGTGGGTTTTTTTTTAAATGCATCATTTTACAAGTAAAAGCATAACTAAAGAAAAAAATGTGTCCAGGTTTTCCCAGAAATCTTGAACTGTTTTACAAAATTTTGGCCGCTGAATTGTAAGGCAAAAAGGAACAATCTGATGCATTACTGAATTTATTCAGGGCCTATATGCCAGCTCAAGAAAGAGATGAATGCTTGAAACCAAGCGCAGGTTTCTTCAATATCTGTGTAGCTAGGTGAAACATTTGAGGCACCCTCGAAATAAGCCTGGCATTAAAAAATGGCTCTAAATATTATGCCAATACATCTTGTGGAAAGCTGGTTAGATATAGGCTCCTGAGGGCCTTTCAGTATTGAAAATGGAACAAAAGGCTCTAAGTAATTTCTGAAACTTGTCTCCAGCATACTTTTTAAAAATTCAGGAAGGTCTGTAGGACAACTTTTTGTTGTGTTGGTAGTTTGTCTGCAGCTGTCGTCCCGTGTAGTCAAGAGATGTAACAAATCTGTCCAGGGGTAGTTCTCAAAAGCACAAATGGTTATTAGCCTGCCATGGCCCAGTTTTAATCTGAGGGAAATGTCCATGTCTTTGTGTATTCAGGGAAGCAAAGGGATGAAAACAAATAGAAGAAAATGAGAAGCAGGCAAGGAGGTGCATTTGTTTTGCTCTCAGAATTACTAGTTTAGAATACCAAATTACAGACAGCATACAAATACCCAACAATTTCGTTTCATAAAAGAGAGCATTCTAAATCAGCATAAACATATAATTGCTTCAAAATAGGTGTAAGAAAAAAAAGTGTATTTAATAACCAGATGATAAAATTGAAGAGATCTTAATGGAAAAAAAATTCAGTTGAATCTAAGCCAGCTGGGGACCTACTTATCTCCATTCCTGATAGCCACTGATTATCCATCCTGCTAAAAGGATAAAAGCCCCTATTATTTTTTATTCTACAGATGAACTTTTCTTACATTATTTTAATACCAAGGAAGAAATTAAGCCCCATCAACAGTGTGGCTGTTGTCATCGGCAACATGCTTTGGGAGGGGCTGTTGTGGGTTTGTATGGAGCTCTCAGTCTGCACAGGGAGGGACTCATTAGTGGTCAAACTGGTCTGTATTTAGAAGTATTTATATTCTTCCCTATACCAGAACTTAACTAAGATGCTGTTGCCCAGCCGTGACAGCTTAATGTGGTGACAGGTCAAATCATTTGCTGGGCTAGCAAGGTATCTCTGGTGCTATGGAGAGGGTAGAGAGGGTCAAGCCAAAGGCACCAATTTCCTAACCTTGTATTAAAAGCCTTGAATGTGACAAAGTTGAAAAAGTGATTAGCAGTAGAGGTGCCTCCCATGCTACCCACTTTCCCGTGCTGGATTGCTGGTTCTGATGGCAGTGCAGCACTGCAGGTGCTCTTTCTCCTGCTGTCAGGGATTCAGGTGATCTAGAAGCTCCTGTCCAGAGTGGAAACCCACTTGGATCACTCATGGACCACATGGCCCTAAAGGGGCTAACTGACCATCTCTGCCCATAATGCTTCAGATGGGCATTGCCAACAAGTGTCTAGTTCTTGAGCATCTGCAAATGCTTGAAAATTTTTCTTCTTCCTGTTGCCCATGGCAAACCTGCTGTATGCTCTTCTGCTCTGCCTTCCAGGACTTGACTGCATATCCTGAATCAGTTTTTTACAAACTTAATCTGAAGTGGTCGTGTAATAAACACATCCTTGCCATTTTGTGTTTTCACTGCAAATAATGGAAAAATCTGTACTCCTTTATAGAATCATAGAATTTTTAAGGTTGTAAAAGACCTTTAAGATGATTGAGTGCAATCATTAACCTAACACTGCCAAATCCACTGCTAAACCATGGCCCTGAGTGTCTCATCCACATGTTTTTAAATACCTCCAGAGATGGTAACTCAGCCACTTCCCTGGGCTGCCTGTTCCAATGCTTAATAACCTTTTCAGTGAAGAAATCTTTCCTAATATCCAATCTTCTAGCTTTATCACTTGTTACATGAGAGAAAATGCCAGCCCCCACCTTGCTGCAACCTCCTTTCAGGTAATTGTAGCGAGTGATAAGGTCATCCCTCGGCCTCCTTTTCTCCAGGCTAAACAATCCCTTGGCTTTTTGTCTCAATTAGAGACCAGAATTCTGTTTTCCATGTGCTGAAGGAAGAGCAGGAGAACAGTTTAATCATGTTGAAATAAGTATCTTATGCTCTTTTGATATATGGTCTACTCATAAAATGCACAGTCGCTAGGGAGAGACTATGAGTTTGTTGGCCTTTTTTGTATTTCTCTGGAGGTTTCTGTGGTATCCATTTTGACTGTTGTATTATAGCAGGTGGACCCTGGCTTCATTCCAGGTGTCCACCAATGCACCATCATTCCTCCTCCTCAGCTGGACAGGAGAGAGAAAATATAAAAAAAGGCTCAGGTCAAGATCAGGACAGGGAGAGATCACTCACCAGTTACTGTAACGGGCAAAAGAGACTTGACTTGGGGATATTAACTGAATTTATTACCAATCAAATCAGTGTACGATAATGAGAAATAAATCCAAATCTCTTAATAACCTTATCCCAGAGACACTGCCACCTCCACTGATTGGTTCAGCCTTGGCCAGTGGCAGGCCTGTCTGAGAGTCAGTGAGCACTGACTCTGTCGGGCACGGGAGACTTCCAGCAGCTTCTCACAGAAGCCACCTGTGTAGCCCTCCTGCTGCCATGCCAATCTGATCCATGTGTGTTTATTTTTTACTGAGAACTGACAGCCTCAGTGAAGCCTCACAAGAACATACTCCAGACTTGGACTCACAAGACCCTGCTAAGACAAGTATTTTTAAGATCCAGGTCTAAATCTAAAGAGAGTTAAAGTCACAATACAAAAGGCATCTCTGGCAGAAACACAGTTTGTCAGACCATCATTCTGGGCTTTTATAAGTGTAATGTGAAGAAAGTTCTTTTATTTTTAGTGCGACATTGAGGGAAAGTTGGAGATGCTGATTGTATATTGTAATGTTGGATACTGGGAGGGTGTGTTGAAGGATGAGGATAGGTCATTGGCATGAGAGATATTTCTTTAAGAAGTAGGTCAATAATTTGTCATGCTGTACTGCACTTTGTCATAAGGCTGTCATCTCCACATCTGTGACGTGAGTCTCTATGTATTTTCAAATTTAAATGCGTAAAAGACCCTCATGACTTTAGGAAGTAAGTGTCATGTCTTGCTTTAACCTCTTCTCACCAGACCAGCTCCTGGCAGCAAATGGCTGGTTTAGCCATAGTCTGGCAGCCTCTGCCTGGATTTTGCAGCAAGGGTGGTCAGAGCCATGAAGTGAAGCTGTTAGTTGATTGGGTCCTTGGTTTTAAATTTGGATGACCTCGTTGTAGTCTGACCATGTTTGCACAAGACAGTGTGAGTAAACTGGCAACAGAATGTAAATACTGCTCTTTCAATTTGTTCTCTCAAGTTGGAAACAGTATTCTGAGTTACCTGCCTTGGGACCTACTGTAGTTTGCTCCGAGAATAGTGATAGCGAAATTTGCACAGCACTGACAGGTTTCAGTCTGTGAAAGTAAAACCAGAAATGAGCCTTTACAGAGCAAAGGGGCTGTACACAGGAGAGTAGGACTGGGGGGACTTTATTGGCAGGAATTGGTATTCATGTTCAACACTATGAAGTTGCAAGGCATTTGATGTTTTCACAATGTTAAATAAACATCAATTCATTAATCTTTACAACTCCCCTGAAAGACATTATTGCACTTTCTTCAGACATATATTTGTCCTTCAGGAACATTACATGGTCTTTCTCAAGCCATAGAGCAATGTACCAGAATGGAAGTTTGGATATACTACACCCTGATGAAGTCCAGGTACATCCAGTAGCAGAAAAGAACTTTGCCATCTTTTATGTTTCTGACTCACATTCAGGTATATGCATGGACTATTACAGAATTCAGTAGAAAGCATGTTCACGTATCTTAGATTAGCATTTGACCATTTAGGTTTTGTATGTGCAATTTATTTTTGCATCCCTATCATTGTTTTCAACATCCACGTTCTTATTCGTTCAGCCTGGTTTTTTACAGGCTTATCCTCTTGCTTCTTGTATATTTTCTCCATTGACTTCTACTTCTCTTCCTCCCTTCTGACTTGGCTCTGTGCATGCAGCATAAGGTAATGGAGTGTGAACAGGCTGAGAAGTTTATTTCAGAATAAATCACTATGTTGAATGGAATCTGCTGAGCTTGTGAGATACCATGGTAGTAAAAAGTGACCTGACATGCTTTCAACTGGCTTCATCCGAGTTGTGACAGTGCCATTAGCAGAGCAGTTAGTACGATATCCAAAATGCTGGATATAGCAAGGGGAGGAGAAGGTACAGCCAGCCCTGGTGGGGCAGTGTGATTGCAATCAGCTGAAGAACCTTGGCAATTTTTAACTAAGGAATATGAGGTGTGGCCAGAGTTATTCTACCATACATTACTATGGGGGAGAAGGAGGAAAGACAGAATAAAAGAAGTTAGCTTTTCTAGAATATTTTATCTCTAAAGTGCTTTTCTTAAAATTTCTCTGCAAATTGCTTGATTGTGCGCTGATCTATGCAATCAGGTTGCAGTTTAACTCTGTATGGAAAAACTTTTACATCACAAAGAATTGTAATTGTTGGCTGTCTTCTTGATAATGCCAAGTGGCGGGGAGAGGAATAAGTAACCCTCCAGTCTCTGTGAGGTCCCTCAGAGACTTCTGATGTTTGGGAGAAAATGTAGAAGGTTTCTGCCTTTACTTTGCTTTTAGCTGAAGCATAAGTATTCTGTGTCTCTCAACATTTTTTGTCAGTAAATATTGATGATAATAATATGTGGAGCTGATGGGTAAAGGAAAAAAGGAAGAATGGTCAATACCAACTGAGTTTTACAAGCAGCACAAGAGGCTGCATAGTTTCTTGATTATACTTATTTTTGAATATCTTATGATCAAGATATATAGCCTGGCAGTCCTGAGAGGACAGATCCAGGAAAGGCTTCCCAGTAGCCCACCAAAGACAGTTCTTTTCCAGTATGACTCTGGCTTTGAGACTTGGTAAGTTTATGTTTTCAAAGCAAATATGATGCCACTTGCGATGCCTTTGCTATGTCAGAGTTAATTTGACTTGTAATTTTTCTCTACAGCCTTTGGAAGAGTATTTTATGTTGAGATCAATATAGTATTTGCAACATTATATATGTATTCACTATTGTTCCACTTAATCTGGTGTCACTGAATTACCTTGCTTTTTTGTACAGTGGGATTTCTGGTCCCACATCCTCCAAACATCATTTTCTTGCTTGCTCTTGCAGAGGGGACCATATGAATGAATGAACAATCCAGCAAATTAATCTCTAGGTTGTGTTCCTGAAAAGGGACCATATGAGTATATGGTATGAGACAAAGCCATGGATTCCTGTATTTTTATCTAATTTTTAGTGGCTGCTTCTATGTGAAAACATTTTGTTAGAGAGAAGGTACTTCTTTGTAATTCTTTCCCCCTCAGTTTAACATGATCTGTTTTGGATCTGACTTTCTGTACTTGTTTCTATTGCATTGCTTTATAGACAAACTTGCTGTAATACTTCCAAATTTTCTTTCTCCTCATAACTTTTTTTTCTCAATACATTCTGTATCTTTTGCTGCTTATATTTCCCCTTTCTTGGTTCAGTTTAATTCATAAGGTCATAGCTTTAACCCTTTTGGGTGGTTAACCTGTTTTAGATGTTTTATTTTCCTCTGGGAAAGCAAAAGAAGTTCAGAATACAGATGTTCAGCCACATAGTTTTCTTCCTGTTTCCAGGCTTTGCCTTTGCCTCCCCATTGCAACGTAAGTGAATACATTTATAAAAGACAAGGTCTATAGCACTTGTATATATATATAGTAAAACCCTCAGTATTCCCACTCGCTCTTGCAAATATTTCCATGTGTACCTGACTTTATTCTAGGAGTAGGCTGGTGAGCTGGCTGTGCTGGGACAGGCGACTGCTTGGCAGCTCTCAAAGGCCAATGGTATGGTGATCTAAGTGCTGTGTTTGCTTTGTTATCATCTTTCTTGGGGACTGTTGATACAAAATGCTGATGAGTTGTTGAGGAAAAAGAGGACATTGCACATCTGAGTTTGTTCCTCCTGAACACGTGGTCCTGGGGTGAAAGTGAAAAATAAGCAGAAGATAAACGAGGCATTTCCCTGCTCTGCCATTACATGCCTGTTCTCAGATACAGCCTGATGGTGTGACCTGTTGTATTTTACTGTTTTATTGTAATTCTGTGTTTTGATTGCCTGGAGCCTTTTCCTCTCGCTTCTCTTCCCTGTGAGTGACTTCAGTGGAGACAGCATCCCTCTCTGTCCCGTGTGTCTCCCGGGGCGTGGAGAGGACAGGACAGTCCCCTCTCCTTTCCGCCTGGAGTCTTTGTTTGGTGTCCTTACCTGCGAAATCAATTACATATGAAGGTGAAGTGGCGCTTGGAAGAGGGGTGCACGCTCCATCTGCTCTTCCAGCGGCCTCGCTGCCCGCTGCAGTTCCCGGGGAGCCGGCGGCGGGAAGGTTTCGGGGCACACACCTGAGCCCGGGGCACACGCTGGGGAGGGCGCGGCCCTTCCGCCCGCGGCCCCTGCCCTGGCGCTGCCTTACATTCCGTGGGCAGCACCACCACTCCCATTCCGTAGGCAACACCACCACCTCCCGGCCGCCTGCCCGCCCGGCCCTGCCGCAGCCCCGCGCTGCCATCGGGGAGGGATGCGGGCTGAGCTCAGCCTCCCGCCCGCCACCGGGAGCTAGGGGCGAGGAGGAGGGAGGATGGACAAAAGGTGAAACGAGGGTAGGAGCGATATGCATTTTAAATGAGAATGTGATCTGAAATCACTGGCAGAATGTTTGTAATACCAGGAAAGATTTGTTTTCATTAGAGGAGTTGATTTTCCGTAAAATCCAGGTGGTGCTCTCCGGAGCTTTCTAAAACATACTTCCAGCAGATGTGCTCGCACCTATACGCCAGCCGTGGCTCTCCGTCGCTGCCCCTCGGTTCGGACGTGTCGCTGCCCCTGTCGCGCCCTCGCCGCTGTCGCGATGGGACTCGGACGCGCGACCGAGGCCGTCCGTGCTCGCGCAGCGCCGTCTGGCGAGGGCCCCGCGTCATTGCAGCGTGAACCTGAACCGGCCGTAGCGAATGCGGGGCAAACACTGAGCCTTGTGACCACCAGTGAGATGTATTTGCTTTTACTTTATTTTTCAGTTTATTATTTACGGGAAGTTTTGGGGTTTTTTTTCCTACAGTATTTAAATTTTTATTGTTTCAACAGTCACTTGTGAAAGTACTCTCTGAAAATATTTTAAGAGCTCTCTCCCAGAACTTCTGATGACTGAAAGTACTTACCAAGACCTTACAGAGCACTGTGTTGCTGGCTAAAGAAAAAGCTTTTGCTTTACATAGAGAGGATTTTGAGTTTTATCTATTCAGAAACTAAGAGCAGTATGAATGTGTTTTTCTGCATTACAAGGCTATTCTGTGCAAATCTGCCTGGACAAACTGTGCCTGCTGAGAAACACTGTAAGGTCCAAGGTTGTTCCTGCCACACTCACCACGACATGGCTGAATTCAGACTGCACAGAGTGGCTGTTGTGCCATGGGGTATATTTCTAGAGAGCCAAACCAGACTGGGTTTGTCAAGAGTTTGTGGGGATAGTCAAGAACTTATCCTCACACTTGTGAGGTTTCCAGAAAGAAGCGAGTGAAGCTGCTGAGTGTCAGACTGGGGCAGTGTGGGATGGAAGCAGGAAAATGGCAGCACTGTCAGGTTTGTCCCACTGCTGTCAAATGTTGAACCACGAAGCTCTCTAAACCAAAAGAGCTGGTCTAAACCAGGCTGATCCTCACTGCACAGTGAATGGCTTTATGAAGGCTGTGCTTTGTGCTTGGGTAGCAACCAAATACACAGCTGTGCTCATTCCACTTTCAGAACCTGTAGCTATCAGAAATCATTGCTGCTTTGGAGCGGCCCATCAACTCTTCCAAGTCCAAACCCTTACCTCCATTGAAAAGAGTTAAATAAAAAGTTGGTCTTCAAATTCTTGGAGGGAAAAAGAAAAAGAAAATAAGGAAAATATTTTGCTAGATTCCTTCTATCTTAGAATGAAAAGAAAAATGCTTTCTAAAATTCATAGACAGATATTTTATCGTTCTAAGATACATGGTGTTTTGACATTAGATTCAGTTATTTAAATTGAATAGTAGTAGTTCTATGCAGCTTTCAGCTTTTCAAAATGCTTCTTACTTTCAGAGGCTTTTTGGTAGAATAAACTGGAAGGATTTACCAGACAAGAAATGTAATTTTAAAATATAGGTATTTAAGAGATGATGATTGTTGTTTTTACTGCTTCTGTTATGCATATCCTTTTGAAATCAATCAAATATAAGAAAGAAAAATAATTTACCTATTTTGAATTTGCTAATTATGGCTAAGAGATTTTTGCTTGTTGGTTGTTTCAGTGTCATCTTTAAATTGTTCTGCCCATTTAAAAGTCCTGCTCTTAAACATCCCTGCCCAAATCTGAAATGCAGGAGCAAGCTGTTGCCAGCAAAATCAACTGCTCCTTGCCAGTGTAAGTCCCTTTAACATATGGCTTAAGGAGCCCTATTTAAAATACAGCGTCTAGTGTTAATACTGTCTTTTTGTTTTGCATGGCACTAAGTAAATTGTCAGCTATTACTACAGAGTTGTGATTCATTTGGCTTTACCCTTGACTAAAAGAAATTATATGTTCAACCTTAATCCTGCTGGAGAATTGTCCCTGATTGACTGCTGCACCAGTACAGAGCTCCAGTGAGGCCAACTGCACTCCAGGGCACCTGGCATTACACATGATTGAAAGACCTAGCAGGAAAAGGGGTAGGAAAGCTGTACAATACTGATTATTTTATTTTAAGAGTAATGAACTCCTGGAGGGAAGAGAGTTACAGACATTGGGTCATTTAATTTTCCAGGTAACGTGACTATTACTGCATCACTGCAAACACTGTGTGTGGTTCTCAACCTTTCCTGAAGAATGTGAGGGGAAAAAAAGGTAGCAATGTGGCAGAAAGAAGTTGCTTTCTTAGAGAATTTGATGATGGTAACTACCCTTCTCTGTAACAAAGATCATATGATCATGTTGCTGCAGTTAAAACAGACGTGTGTGATCCTGGAAGAAATCTGTTGTGGCCAGGGCTCTGTAGGAGGTGAAAAAATTGACTTTTGCAAACACAATTACTGCAGAAATCCATAGGAATCTGGCGTAGGTGAGTACTACAATGACAGATCTCCTAGTAAATAAAGATTGTGCCAAAATCATTAAAATGCTGCAGCTTTCAGAGCCCTTTACTGTCTTGCACCACTCGGTAACATTTACACCTTTGCAGGGAAACTGTTATAACACTGGTGAGGGAAGGGAGGACCTTGATGTAACAGCCTTTGAAACTCAGTTGTGAATGAGGACCTGGTGTGAAGTGACCTGATAGTTGCATGCTGAAATACACCAGTCACCTTCTATGTTTTATCAATTTTCTTGTTTCCTGAAGAAGAAAATTAGCTACTAAAAATATTAATATATGATTGAAATGACAGAAACATTACTTTTGATTTAAAGGCTGTGTACATGAATTGCATAGAAGTAAAAATGTTTCATCCCTAACAAGATCTGACACAGGAATCTTCAAAAGCCCTGATTCCAGTGCTCAGAGTTGCTTCCTTTGCTGTTTTGTTGCCAAATCATTTTGACAACGTGAAGAACAGCACCTAAACACTACTATATGGCAGAGAGCCAAATTGCTAAGCTGTATGAGCCACTTCAGTAGTCTGAGTAATGCAAAGGCAGAGCACCCTGAAAAGCAGCTGGAAATTTATTATCAATTGTAGGTGTAAAGGTGCATCTCAACACATCCTCAGTTCTTGGTGATTTGTAAAAGGTGGTAATTTCAGATGCTACTACAAAATGCTGTTACTGGTGTTGCTGGGAGGCTGGGAGTGCAAGGTACCATTTTCCTGCCTCTTGTATACCTTGATAAAGGGCTCTCGAGGCAATGTGCTCATCTTCTGTGGGTGTTACAGGAGGTATGGGTTTGAATGACAGAAAGTATGGAACAAAAATCCTTTTTGTTTTGCAATTTCCTCCCATGCTTGTAGTAACAGAAGTTTGATCTGAGTCGTATTTGAGGAGAGAATAAGATTTGGGCACAGGTCACACAGTATATCTCTAATTTAGGCCAAATTCTAGCCAAGTGAAGCATTAGCAGTGGGGACTGTGCTGGGGTTATGGTATTTCCTGGCTTCTGGAGGGTGTGTGCATTTGGATTTATCAGCATGTTTTTTGATTCCTGTCTCTAGGTAGCTCAGACATGATGGCAAATCAGGTTTTCCTAGTCAGGTGAGGGATGTTTAGCACAAGTGAATCAGTGTGGCTGCCCCTGTGGTAAGGCCACAGCTTGGCATCTCTCAGTGTGAGCAAAGGCCAGTGTGAGTCCAAGGCACTGAGTGTGAGGTGTGAGGGCTGGGCTGATGTGACACAGCTCTGTTGAAGTGCAGTGAGGACAGCACTGAGGCTGGCATAGCACCAAACTCTTTATGAGCTGGCCAGGTCAATTGGAAAAAGACCTTTTGCTGGTATCGCTTTTTTTCCACTTGAGGACCTGGTTTAAGCTGTCCTGCCAGACCTCTTTCACTGGGATTAACTGTGCATCCTATAAGAGGTTTGCTAGCTCAGCCTTATTAACACCACTGTAGAGCAGCCATTTTGAATCCAGGGCTCTTGGTTTGTGGCATCCTTCTGCTCCTCAGCATGGCTGCCTGCTTCTAAGTGTTGGTGATGGGAGGGAATTGCAGGACAGAAGTGTCTCTTCAGGCATGTCTGCTGCCACTTCCTTTCATGCCTTGTAAAGCTACCTGAGCTATTTTTAGATGGGCAGCCTTGTAAGGAAAGAAGTCTGGCTGTGGTATCTCTGAGATCTTGAGATCTAATTTATCTTTGTTACCTGGGCAAATTAGCCCACACAGAGCTCTGCACCATCCTGTTATTTATTGATTCCTGCCTAGTGAAAATCTCCTCTGCAGGTCTGCGTTGTGGAGGGTACGTGTGCATTGGTAGCCTGGCCAATATGATGAGAAGGCAAAAGTTCCTCTGAATAGCAGGACAGAAAAAGGAGGTATTAACAGGGTTGAAAGTACACAGGAATTTCAATTTTGCAATTCTAAATCTCCATCTTCCAAATTTGGTATTCTACCTTCCCACCAAGCCTCAATCTTACTTCACACAAAGGACTATGTTTTCAATTTTTTTATTACAAGAAAAGTAGATTGTAAATTCAAGCTCTCAAAAGTAACAATGAACAAAAAGTCTCCTTAGAAACTTTGGCTGCTTTGATCAAAAAGGGGTAACGCTCCTGCTGCTAATGGTTGTTAATAATTCACAAACAAGATTTAAAGTGAGTATAACATAAAGGAAAACCTCTATTGCCAGAATCTCTGAGCTGTTGTAGCTTTGATGATGCTCCTTAAGCTGTTGTAGCTTTGATGATGCTCCTTGCTGACACTGAGTGGTGCAATTACCACATGCTGATGAAGGAGAGCTGCAATTACCACATTTTCTGAGTCAACTGCTGAGATTTTTTTTTTAGTTGTTATTGGTATTTATTTATGTGCTCATTGTAGGTAAATTTATAAAGTGCTTCCCCAATATTTGTAACTGAATACTAGAGAGAGACATAGATATTTCTCTTCCTTTTTTTTTGTACCATAAAAATTGTTGCTTTGTGTTAAATCCCTACTGTGAGCAGTAGTCTGTACTTCCAACTTAGCTGAAATCATTGGGGGAGTCAGTGGGGGGCTCTGTGTAAGAAAAATTGTAGCAGAGTGCTGGAGGCCTTGAGAAATTTTGTATGAAATCGTTTTGCCCTTTATCATGGGGGATGTTAATTTGTTTATTTTTGCAAGCCCGATGGTAAAAGTGGGGATAATTAACCCTTCTGTCCTAGATTTACCAAGGACTCGGAACTGTTTGGGAAAGGACCCAAGATGTTATTTTCATTTAGCAATGTGATTGCCATGATTGGCAGCATAAAAAGCAGCTTGAGTGTCTGCTCATACACCTGTGCATATATTCGCATGTGGGTTGTTTTTTTTTTCACTTGCTTTTCTGATAGAAATATTAAAGATTGCTCTGAGTTCAGGAGCAAATTGTTTGGAAAATTCGGTGCTAAAATGGGCTCATCTATTTTCAAGAATGAAGTGATAGGAAGGGGGACACATTTTACTCTTTCAGCAAAAGACTGTCTAGACTGTGAGTTTGGAGGTGATTGGCAACAGAGGCTAGGCACATGGCTTGTTTGCCCATGGAGTGTGTCATGGAATGTGTAGGTAAGGTCTAGGAAGGAGCTGAACAGTTCACGTTTTTCATGGAAAAAACCAATAAAACAAAAAAGCCCTACCCCAATGTGGTGGTTTGGCTTGGCCCAGTTTTTGCTAGTGAGTAAGTGGAGTACAGAGATGGCTCCTGTGTGAAGGTTCTGGAAGTTTTTCACCATGTCTAGCAGAGCCAGTCTCTGATGGCTCTGAAGATGATGGACATGCTGCTGGCCAAGTCTGGGCCAAATAGAGATGTTAGTTACACCTCTGTGAAAACATATTTAAAATAAATCAAAACAATGTTAGCATGCACTTCTTTTTAACCAGAGGAGGAGGTAAAAATATGTGAGGGAGAACAACATGGAGGCACCAAGGTCAGTGGAGAAGGTGGGGGAGGAGGTGCTCCAGGCGCCGGAGCTGAAAACACTCTGCCGGCCGTGGTGAAGCCCATGGGGGAGCAGGTGGTCCCCCTGCAGCCCATGGGGTCCAGGGGATGCAGAGAACCCCCCACAGCCTGTGGGGAGGTGCCCACGCCAGAGGAGCAGGTGATGCCTGCAGGAAGCTGTGATCCAGTGGGAGTCCCAGAGACTGAGAGTTGCAAAGGCCTTGCAGGAGAGAGAGAGGCCTTGGTCCCCGGGATGGAAACAGCCTGGCCTTGGCTCAGAAGTCTGCACACTATGGACAAGAACTTGTGCTGCAGCAAAATTTAGGTGGATTTTGCTGCTCGTGTGATTGGACCCATGCCAAAGAAGTTCGCAGAGAACTGTCTCTCGTGGGACGGACCCCATGGCTAAGTAGAGGACTCTTCTCCCTAGTGGACTGACCCTGACCAAAGGAAAACTCTCATACCCTGCCCCCACCCTGGAGCTGTTGGTTAGAAGGAAGGAGGGAGGGGGTGAGCTGAGAAATGGTGTCTTAATAGGGAGAGGGGCAAGTAGAGAAACAGTGTCCATAGCACAAGAATTGTGGTTGATGGACTGAATAAGAGAAAAAACCCCATATCCTGCCCCTGCCCCGGAGCTGTTGGTTAGTTGGAAGGAGGGAGGGGGGTGAGCCGAGAAACGCGCCTTAAGAGGGAAGGGCGATGAGTGAAGAAATGGTGTCTTAAGAGCTTATTTTTACCTCTGATTTATCCTCCGACTCTGTTAGGTTAATAAATCACTTTGCAACTTTAAGTTTCCCACCTGTTTTTTGACCTTTTTCTGTGCGTCCTCCCACCAGTGGCTTAACTCATGAGTCCAGTGTGTTTGTGTTAGTTTCTTCCCTCTCCTCTGCATAGCTGCAGCAGGAGAGAGCATAGAGAGCAGATGCTGTAGGTGCCTGGCATTTAGCCAGGGTCAAACCTCGACACCCAACCAGACCAAAAAATCTCCCCCTGCCATGCAAAAATAATTTTTTTTAAACCATCAAAATATGGTAAGAGGATATTAGAGTTACAATAACATTGGAAAAAAGACAGGAAATAACCAAGCAATCTTCTGTATCCTTCTGTAGACAGGTATGTATAGCACATTCTTTCATGTCATAATCAGGTGGTATTTTAAAATGTTTTTAAGACCTCACTTGCTTCAGTGATACTATCTGTCAGTGCAGTGTGAGGCTGTGAATGATCTGACATCCAAAATATCCCAGCCCATCAGCTGATGGCATCCAGTGATCAGGGCTCAGCTTAACAAGTCCCATGAGAAAGGACAAACTTGAGCCCTTGGTAACTGGTGCCACACCTGGCCACACGAGGTGTCTCATGTCAAATCCCTGTACAGCTCCACCTGTCAGTGCTTGTCAGCTCTGTGATCTCGGGACGCAGCAAAAAAAGTTCTTGTCCTATCAGGCCTAAAAGAAATATAAAGATGCACACATTTGCTAATGTTTCAGAAATACTTTTGCATTTTTTATTTGTTTACACGTGTGTGTACAGGTGTAGGCCTTGTCAGGGACATATTTAGTCCATTGGATGACAAGCAGACCCCAGTGGTCTCGGCTCCTTTGCTCAGAACCAGAGGTACAGACTCTACTCCAGGCAGCAGATCTTTAGAAATAGCTGGAGGAGGGTTGTCCTGTCTGCCTTTGCCATTTCACACAGCATGTGAAAGATGAGCAAATCTGATTATAGATGCCTCTGCGTTTTCTGGAAGAGGAAGAACAACATAGGTTGAATAGATAATGTATCAAATACAGTGGTGGTGACTCACCTCACCAGCTGCATCTTGTTGATGGCTTCACACCTTGTGAATTTTTAAAATTTATCTTTCAATATCTGACCGCTCATTTGTCATGTTGACAGGCAATGGCCAGCAGAGAACACTAGCTACTGTTATGGGGTCACTAAGGCTTGAGAGACAATGTAGAAAATAGCAGTAAATATAAAACTGCTGGTCTGTCTCTAAACACATAGCTGGATTAATGGTCATTGTGAATATGTTTGCACACAGAAATACAGCCATTCTGTTGGTGTTAAGCAACATCAGCTTCAAAGAAGAGCTTAAGGTAAAAAGATATGTTTCATTACAGATGAGGAGGAAATAGGTGCTCACAGGATGTTGGCCATCCTTGAACTGAGCATTCTGACTCAGAGGAAATGTAGATGTGTAGAGAGGAGCACAGAGGAGGTGGAAGCCGTTCCTCTACCTGGATTCAGTAACGCTTCCTTATTATGAAAACATGCCCAACTATTTGTTTTCAGAAGATGTCAAATTCCATGTTAGTGTATAGTGGAAACATGTCAGAGTCAAGGGTTTTCCTTGGGTATCCTCTGAAAGAGCTTGTGTAATGTGAAATCTGAGAAACAGTCAGAAAATAACTTTTTGTGAAGATGAGTTATGTGAGGACTGTCCACCAGGCTTAATCTAAAGGAGAGGCGAAGATGATGTTTTCTGGAAAACTTACAGATAGAGGTGTCTGTGTTTTGGTGTGGCAGAGCGTTGTAAAGGAATCACTCAAATCTTCACTGTGTCTTATAAGGATAAATCTGAATTTTCTCATTTGAAGAAGGGCATAAGTAATATTTCTAGGTGGGCAAAAGTAGGTTGCAGTGATAGAAACAGCCACAAGCAAATGCAAAGCCGATGTGTAAGGGTAACCCTAAAAATGGAAGGTGTTATGGGAGATGACAGTAAAGAGTTTTCATTATGATTGAATATTAATTAGTGACATGGCTATTAACGATGACAGTAATTAACAGAGGAAGGAAAGACTTGTCATTGTCCCAAGGGTGAGTAATCAGTCTTGGCAGGTGATAAATAATGGTTCAGCAAACTCAGCAGAAAGATAATCTGTCTGCCTCAGGACAACTGCAGAACAGCTATAACATCTTCCAGGCTCTTGGCAACAGTCAGGAATGACTTCATGTTTTTAACAGAGACAAATTAAAATTCCTGATCTCAAGTGCTGCTTATACTGTGGAGTGGCTGATCACAGGAGTTTTGGTTGAGTCAGTACCTTCAGCTTCCTTACCCCTTTAAACCTTTCCTGCCCATTTAAACCTTTTTGATGAGGGGTGAGAAAGACTGGGGAACCAGCTTTCAGCATTACTTGAATTTTTCATTGTCGTTTGATGGAAATTGAATAAATTCCTCAAAAGCAACCTGGAGCTGAAGATGTGATCATTCTGTGTAAAAATGGAGTGGCACTTAATCCTGCACTAAGTATTCCTGTACATCTGGAAAGAGGTCATGCAGAAAGCACTTCGCCTCCTGTGAGCAAAGTGATGCAATACTGTAGATGCTGTAGATGATCGTCAGGTATCAGTTCTCATGTCACTTGGCAATGCAAAGCCTAAGAGATCACTGCAAGCCTGTAACCAGAGACCAAAATCAGGAGAAACAGTGGATTTTTTTTGTTTGGGGGATGAACTGAAAAACCAAGAAAGATTCTGGTTCCGCTTGAACCAAGATGGCATTTTGTGAGGTTTTGTTTCTAACAATACAGAAGCACTCAGTTTGAGTCTTCTTGAATTAGCTTTCTAACCATAAATGTTGTGCTCTGTGTTTAAAATATTTTTGTTTTGTAAAAGGTAAAAGGGAACATCCATCTTTATAAAATACAATATTTTATTAAGAATCTTGTCAAAACAACAGTTCCTGGCTCTGAACATATTCCCCATATGTTATTCAGTTAGCAGTGTTCACTAGATGTGTTCTCATTTAGCAGATAGTTTTGGACCCTTGTACATATTTTTCTGAATAAATTCATTTTTCACCAAAAAATGATGTGACTTCAGGATGCATCTGGCAAGGTTGTTTCAGTAGAGAAAAGAAAATGCTGGCACCATTGCCAAAGGTACTGGTTTGCTGTTCTGCAAGGTAGTGCCTGCAGTTTTGGTGACCTCAGTGCAAAGAAGTTGATTTAAATTTGAAAAGTTGCTGAATGGTAAAGTATAGGGAGAGACCACCTTAAGAGGTCATAGTAAGAGTTAGGTTGGCTTAATGAAACGGAGGTGGGGAGACAAAGTGTCAGCCCTCTATAGAAACACTCAGGAGAAACTGTCAAGGAAGAAGAATAATTCTTTTCCTTCAATGATAATACAGTTATGATAAAAAAGGCATATAAACTGCACATTAACAAACATAGGTTATGAAGTTATAAGAAGAGTTCAGTCTATCAAGAAGCAAATTCCAGAACAACTTTCCAAATAGGATAGTGGCAAATGGAATTGCTCCTAGGTGAAGTTGGGAGGTGTGGAGTATGACTGCGCTGCTGAGAATACACAACTGTGAGATTGGTCCTTTAGTATCCGATTCAGTGATACCTTCAAGGCAGATTGAGACAATGCCCAGCTGCTGCTTGTGGGTCACATCTGTTTGCTGAGTATTTAAGTGAAATCAGATGCTTCCCTGATCTTCAGCGAATCTCTGCTGATTGCCTGCAGGGTACAGTTAGTTTATTTCACCTGCCTTGGGTGGGGACGAGATCAGGTCCATATTGTTGCCTGCTGCTGAAGTTTGACTGAAGAGGGTTTACTGGTGTTCCTTGTAGTGTTGTGGGTCTACTTCCATTGTCAGGGGAGTGGGAGATGCTGTCCCCTTCTGTGTGGGGTAGAGCTCATGTTTCTAATGGGAATTTCACCTGTAAGGGAGAGTCAGACCTGCAGATAATTGCAGGAACCTGGGACACTAGCAGTGCATGTTGTCTCTCTCTGCGGCACATCATGACTCCAGGCCTTTATTATACTTAGGGTTTACTGAGGGTATGGGGATGCTGTGGGCATGTGGAAAGCAAAATGTTCTTTTGGAACAACCATTATGGTTATGCTGCTCCTTGAAGTCCTATCCATGTCTGAGCTCAGAAGTGCTCCACACAAATAAGATTCTCTGGGATTTGTTTAGGTTGGATCTGGGTTGGATGGAACTTTGAGCAGTCTGGTCTAGTGGATGGCACCCCTGCCCGTGGCAGGGGAGTTGGAACTAGATATATTTAGTGTGCCTTCCAGCACAAACCTGTCTATGATTCTGTGAGGTGTTACTGGGGCTATTAGCCTACTGTATGTGAATGCAAATATTTCTCAGGAAATTGATAAGGGCTTGGTGTAATGTCTGCATTGAGACATTGCATTGTTAGGTTGTGCTGAATGCTATTGCAGCTTAGTATGGACTTGCTAAATTGCCTCCAAGTGTCTTTGCTGATTGCCTTTGACTTTGGAACAACTCCAGTTAGCTGACTTGTACACACCACTGTGTTTAATTTTAAGCTTAACTTTCTGGCTATGTGATATAACTAAATTTTGCTGCCCTGTCATGATGTGTTTTAGTAACAGGCCTTAGTTTCTACTGAACAGTGACAAGATTTCCACTTCTGTGATTTCCATGCAAGCAACAGAGGTTGTGTCCGTACTGAGGATCAGTCCTAGAGAATTTTATGCTCTTTATAAGATAGAAACAATTTTCATTATACTTGATTATACTCATATATTTCATTATACTTCCATTATACTCTGAAAACCTACTGAACTTCCTGATGAACCTTAAAGGCTCACTCCTGCTGGCCACCATTCAGTTTGTGTGATCACCAGCAGGTGACAGCTCAAAGATGCTTTGGTGACAGGCACTCTGAATGCCACTTCCTTCTCTAAGACATTGCTTGTCTTTGACATGAGCAAGCCCTTCCTGGTTTTTTGGACTGATGTTTCAGTTCCGTACACCTATACGTTACAGTGTGAAGTGCCAGTAAATGCTCCTTCATCTCCCTGCTAACTAGTGCTTGCAGAAATGTAACTCTGTATGCTGAGGTGAGATGGGGGAGAACAGTTACATGGAACCATTAGAGTAATATCTGACTTAAAGTATGTCAAGTCTCCTATTGCACAGAAAGCTCCATGGGACTTAGTACCTGTCAGTAACCATGTAATTGCAGTGCGGCACAAGAAGGAAAAACACTCTGAAACCTCAGTGGAAATAAAAAGGAAAATGGAATAAAGTTCATGTCAGTTCTGTTGTATCTATCTCAATGTTATCTCTCTCTAGGGCTCTCAGACCCTGTGGTCTTGGTGTCTAATGCTTTCTTAAATTTTTGTTTGTTTTTTAAGGTTCTGATATTGTGCAGTGGCTTATGAAGAACCTCAGCATTGAGGATGCAGGTAAGGTGACCACAGTTGGGGAGAAACAGGTGCTCCATTGTATTGTGTGTGCCATTAGACAGTAAATACTATATAGCTGCAGTCATGCCAGTGAAAGAACATGGTTGATTTCAGCATTGGAGGGAAGGAGGATGAAGAGTTAAGAGTCCACGTTTTGGTTAAGTCTAATGCCTTATACTGCAACACACAAAAACACCATTGCAGAATTTTAGCCTGTCTGTGAAATTATTGCTACCTACAGAAGACTGATTGATTTTAGGTTTGTTCCTAGACTTCAAAAAGAAGTTGGTGGGTGTGCATGGTTAAGCAGGCTAATGCAGTGGCAGGTT
Organism: Origma solitaria; assembly: GCA_013397895.1. NCBI lineage: Eukaryota > Metazoa > Chordata > Aves > Passeriformes > Acanthizidae > Origma > Origma solitaria. The sequence goes on from VZRL01004623.1 coordinate 1,086,448, forward strand.
TTCATGGTGTGAAGAAAGGTAGCCACAACTGACAGGACATGTCTGTGTCATTTTTGGCCAGGGTCATCGAATCTGGTGACGATTTCTAATTTATGAAGAAGACCAAATAGATAAATCAGCAGATAGATAAATGAATAATCAGCCATAAAGAGTGATCAGTGCATGGGCACAGTCCAAATAGTTCACTCTTCAGAGAAATCAGAATCACTTTGGCACAGCTAAGACATATTTAGTAAAGGAGAAGAAAAAGATCTGCAGGTCCAGAAGTTTCTTTTCCTTTTCAGGAAAGGGAAAAAATCCAGAATCTCACCTACCAGTATTTCTGCTGCCTTACTTGTCACTGTGTAAAAGCAGATAGAGGCAGTGTTGAATCACCCAGCAGGGTATCTCTATACACACATCCCTTCTCATGAGTCCTGTCAGATCCCAAATCTGAATTTCAGCTGCAGACAACAGCTTTATTTTCTATCTGGACATGCATGAGCAGATGATTTTTCAACTCTGAGAAAGCTGATGCAGTTTTTGACAGCTGGCATTGCTTGAAAATCTGTGCAGATGTGCTTCTGCGCTGGGGAAGGTTGCCTGGGCAGTGCTATGATAAGTAACTCCCTTTGCAACATTTTCTCTAACAAGTGGCAATGCTACAGTGTGAGGATGTGTCTTTATGAAAAAATATCCTGCTAATGAACTGGTGTTGCAGGTGCTTGTTAGATTTGGTAGAGGAAAGTGAGGTTCCCTGATGGAACAGGCTTCTTGTCAGCTGTCACCTGTGGTGGATAATGTGCTTTGAAATTAATTTCATACTACAGAGCTAGAGCTGAACTGGTGTGTGACATTTTGTAAACAAAAGACCAGCGGGTTAAACGTTTGAGCAGTGCTTCATTTTATTGTAAGGCTGATTTCTGCACTCCGGCTTTGCATGGTTTGCTTGGAAGTAGTAGGGTGTGGTGTGGGCACAGAGAGGCATGTGGGCACCAGATTTCACATGAGTCATCACCACCAGAGCTGCTATTGAAAGCAGAGAGATGTGCAGCGCATGTCTTGTTGACACATCACTGTTTTTTCTCTTTCACAGGGGAAGCAATACACTTGGGAAGTCTTATTGCTGCACAGGGTTACGTCTTTCCAATCTCAGACCATGTCCTTACCCTGAAAGATGATGGGACGTTCTATCGTTTTCAGGTTGGTGAGCCCCCCGACTCCTTGTGGCGCCTTCTACTTTCCCTGCAGTAATACTGCTGAAATCACCCACTCTTTATCCCTAAGCAGCCACTAGGTTTACGAAGCCAGGGATGGAGTCTGTCTTGGTGGATGCCCTAGGAAATTATGAAGTCCTTTCAAAAACGTTTGCTTTAGAATCCCAAATCATTCTTATCTACCTTCTGACTGACACATTTTTTACATAAATGAATGGGTATGTCCTGTGACTGTTTTTGGTATGTGAATTTGAGGTTGTTTTATTCAGATTTGAACTAAACCAGGAGAAAGAAAATGGCTTTCAGATCCTAACTCTGATGCATAATTAGGTAGCCATTCTCCTGTGCAAAAATGGACTGGGGCAAACTTAGGAGTTGGACATTCAAGTTTTGGCAGAGCAGAAAATTCAAATTTTTATCATCTCTTGCTTACAGATTGGTGTGGGAGAGGGCAAGCTTAAGGCTTTGGCTCTTCTACAAAGGATGTGTAACCTTGGCAGTCACCTAAACTGGGACATCTCTATCCCTCAGTGTTCCTGTGCCTCCAGATGTGCTGAATTTTTAAGGCACCTTGTGATTGAGTTCCATGCCCTGTCCAAAATCTGCCACTGCCAGCTTCCTAGATAACTGAGTGCTTGTGCGGCAACAACTCCTTCTGAACTGATTTTATAACTTTAGAAGAAGCAGTAAGTCCAAACTTGGAGTTCTACTGCCTAATCCTGCTGGCTGAATTTGTGTTTTTCTGTTACATGATCCTAGCCAGCTCCCTTATCTTTCCTGACACCTCTCTTCTGTTCACCCTCCTGTTCCTCCTCTACATTTTTTCCCCTCTTTTTTAGCTTTTATTTGAAAAGCCATTTCTGCTCTTTGCATCTAATGTTGCAGCTGCTCATGCTCACTGCTAATGTGGTATTGTGTTATCATATGTGACCGATGTCATGGTGAAAAAAGAAGCCCAGGAGATCACAGACCTCCTCTTATCTCAATCCACCTTCTGGTTACAAGGCACCATTCAGACTCAGATTTTTCATTTCAATTCCCTTTCTTTTCTGAAAGTCCTCATCCTCCTGTTGTATAAGACACAACAGAAGCAGGGGTAATATGGGTTGCCCATTTTGCTGTATTTTTCTCTGTTTTAGAGGAATGACAGTCTAAGAACTTGTCCTGTGCAGTTTTCAGGAGCTACATTTCAGTATAATTTAATTTATTTTTTCTTGTTTTAAGTCTGTTAAAGACACATAATCAAACTGACTGCTTATTGACTTTTCTTTCCCTTGTCTTTTCTTACAAATTTTGCGTATTCTTTGCCTGTTGTCATTTCCTGCAACACACCTCCGTAGCTGTTTTCTGCAAAAAATAACCTGATAGAATCATACTTCCTTTCCATTACTCTCATCTTGCTACTTTTTACCTCAACATCAGTCCCTTCTTTAACAGTAGCTCTTCTGAAATTCTTAAGATATACATCAGTGAGGAGCATTGAACCCTGTATTGTTTGAATCCTCTGTGTTTTCTCACTGTACTTTGGTGCAAGGAATAGTCTTTGTGTTAATGTCCTATGCTCATCTGTAGCATTACATCAGTAAAGCAATGTGCAATCAGCAAGCGTTCTGTAATTTGTGTGATCACCAGCACATTATTTTTCATTCATGTTAAAACTGAAGTACAGTCACATATAGTAATAGCTTGTAATTAATTGTAGCAACTGCAATATGCAGATCTGGATAGAAAGCAAAAGCAGTAAGTTTAGCAGGACTTCTGCTTTCGGAATGACTCTAAACAGCTGAGTTTTGACCTCTACCATCTGTTAAAAAGGAAATTGTTTTGTAGTCTGGCAACCACACTGGTAGCTGCTCTAGAAAAGCAAGGGGTATGTAGCATGTAGATAAGACCACAAGGTTTCTCATGCTTTAAAAAAAAAAAAAATCAGGTTGCCTGTGAATTCCTGGGGAAAGAGAAGGTTCTGGGGATAGAGGATAAGAGGTCCACATTCAGATGAGCTGGCAACAGTGTCTAAAATTTCATCAGGACACTGAACGTCCTCCCCAAGAGATGCTTGCATTACAGCATCTCTGTTTACCTGCATTGAGGAATATTAAGAGTCATACCTTTCTGGAAAAGCATCCTCACTTTTACTGAGATCTGTAACAGTGTTTCCCCTGAGGGTAGAGACTGGGTGGTAGATTTTGTGATTCCTCTTTTCTTTTTGTACTTGTAATGATTTTCTGCATCTGAATTGGTTTTCATCTCCTAAATTACAAAAATGTATATGTTTTTTCTTAGGCACCATACTTTTGGCCTTCAAACTGCTGGGAACCAGAAAACACAGACTATGGTGAGAGTATAATTATTTCATTGTAGAAAGTTAGTATGGAAAGTTTGTGATGCAAAAGATTGTCCTTAAATAATTACTGTTGGCCATCTATACCCTTTATGTGCAGAGTTCCTTGTCAGATGGCAGTATCAGGGGCAGGTATGTGCCCGTCTCAAATGCGTGAATTGAAATCCTGGGGTTTCTCAAACCCATGGAACTGTAGCCATTGAGTTCAGTGGGGCCTGGGTTTTGCCTACCATTATCTTTGTTCTCCCATAGCCCTGCTCATTTCAGCAGGATTTGTGGCAAGCAGAATTCTGGTTCTTGGGAATCTTAAACAATACCAATAGAGCTTTTGTGGGAGAACGTCTCCTGATCTGTAGCTGAATCTGTTATGTTGATCAATAAAATTTAGTTTATCTGGGCACTCATCTGATTGATCGATAAACCAATACATAACTAACTGCAACCTATAGTTAAAAATTCTCTGACACATGACATCAGACTTACTTTCCCATTTTTTTAAGATTACCAGATGATAGGGTAAAAGAGATGACTGAGCATGGTTTATGAGCTAATAAAGTGCAACATGGTGTTTTAAACCTGAGTGCCTACAGGTAGGGATAATAAAGAAAATACGTCAGTGTTGTTATCGTTAGCTGTCTGCATGCAATATTGCTGTCTCTTACAGAACTGCACTTCTTTCACAGTTAAATGATAAAATTAATTGTTGCATCCTGGTGTGGCTTTTGGAAGAGGAAGCATATCCATGTGTGCAGTCATAAAATGGGAGCTTCTGGAAGTCCTTTTATCTCATAACCTAAGATTGGTTTAGAACTCCTCCCTGAATAATCAGTTTGGTTTTTTTCCTTCCCATGCAGTAATTACTCATCATTATGGATTCTGGAAATCATTTGCTGGGCTGAAGAAGTGGCCTGCAATGGTGTGTGTCATGGTAGTTCATTTGCAGTCCTCATCTGCAGAGGAGCTAGCACAGACTTATGTGTTTATCCCAGTGAGAGACCCGCTTAGGAGAAAACATGATGGTGTTTTGTATATGCAAAAAAAAAATCCAGATTTTACAGTCTTCCTATATCACTGTGTGAACTGTGCCTGATACGTATTCTGTAAATACCAGAAAAACAATGTGAAGAGGGAGGTTCTGTTTTTTTTACCGCAGTATCAGATAAATAATTTTTTTTTGCAGTCAGATTATTGTGCTGCAGTGGCATTTAGCGGAGCAATACACCCCAAAATAAAGCCCTATCTGAGCTGACCCACAGCTGGACAAGCTTCAACTGCATTAGCTCTGAGCCCTGTAGTGACAGATTTTCATCTGTCCCAGAAACCTCTAACATATGCTTATAATCAGACTTTGCATATCAGAGGCCTGTACAGATGGAGTCTTCCTAGGAATTAATCCCAAACTAGCAATAGGCCCAAATAAAACTGAAATCCCAGCAGCACTTCATACCTTTTTTTATTTGCATGTGTCCACTTACAGGAGAGGAACTAACTTGCTAATGGCAGGTCACTACCTTGCATGAAAAAGCACTGTGAGACAACTGACTCTCACTTTATTTGGTGTTATAAGTTTCTTACAGAGGAAACTGCCTTTGAGATGTGTAAATATAAATGAACTGGTCAGCTCAGGTTACAATATATGATACTTGTTCATTATGTGAATGTTAAAATTATAGAAGCAGCACAGAATAGAATTACATGAGTAGCACTGGGCCTCTATTATGTTCAGACCTGTCTGTGTGCCCAGAGTAGGCTGTGGACCTTGTTTCAGCCTGTAATGGAAATGGGGTGAGCTTAGCAGATCCAGGTGGAGCTTTCCCAGAAGGCAGCCTGGGACTGGTTTGGTGGTGTGCCCTGAGCTCATCTTGACCCGCAGAATCCCAAACCACATCGGTTTCAGCCACGTCTGCCTATGGTAAAATGTGACAAGGCTTCTCTTAAGCATTCGAAATGTGTAAGAATAAGTGGATGGAGCATATTAAAAAATGCACAGATCATACCTTTAAGATCTGGTCCATATTTCTATCCCGATTTATGTTTATTTTTTCTTAGCAGAAAAGAAATGCAGGGACGGTCACTTTGACATACATATTCCCAAAATGCTTAGGGGAACAGGTTGCTAATGCTATATCTTTTATCAGACCCAGATGCAATTGTGCCTTTCTTGGATATCTTGTTAGGTCCTGGCATCTGCTCTCAGCACTTTTAAACGAGATGTCCCAGATGTTTAGGACCTCTGAGATTACTCGTAAGCAATGTCAGCTGGGTGTTCAGCTCTCTCATTCCTTGACTCATGTTGCTTTCTGATGAAAATGAACTGGACTACTTTTTTTCCTTTTTTTTTTTTTAAAGATCTAGTACTAATAATCTCTCTGTAATTGTTTTCCATTCTGTTTCTCCCTCTAGCCATCTATCTTTGCAAACGGACCATGCAGAACAAAGCTAGGCTGGAGCTGGCGGATTATGAAGCCGTAGGTACACTGCTGCTAGAGTTTAAAGCTGGGGGGTACACAGATAGCTTTGCTTGGCAATTGAATGCTGCCATTTTGTGCTTTGGGATCAACCTTTACTGTATTTTTTCCTTAGTTGTCAGAATTGCGTGAAGGTTGATATGGAGACAACATTAGGAACATGATTGATGAATGTTCCTGGCTTTGTAGTGTCCCACATTAAGGCATCTACTGTATAATGAGCCCTTCAAGACTGGGGCAAATTACACAGAAGTTTAGGTTAGTGTCCTGTTTCCAGTTAAGAAATCCGGGTTTATATAGCGGATTTTATCTCATGGAAATGATGGATTTACAGGTGTGCCATTGGGCACTTAAATTGTTGATGAGACATCTAGTTAAGAAAGTTTTCAGATATTAGACTTGGAATGTTTTCAATATGCTATGTGAAAAATATTACTGAACTTTATTCAGAGTGTGTTTTTGGATATGGAATAACTATCAATAAAAATATCCCAAACTTATCAGAGTGCAGGGTGGAGAGGAGTGGGAAGATCGAGATGGGAGGGGCAGGTTTGTGCATTTCTTTGAATACCAGCAGTGTAGCACTTTGAGCAGCGACTTTTGTTTCTATCATATTGACTTTTTTCAGTTTAATCGTTCAACGGTGTAATAGAATTTTATATGTGGAGTTTTTCATTGGAGGGTTTACAGAGTTGGTTCTAGTGGACTTCTGTGGTCATGTTTATTACAATGAAAACATTTATATTGCATATATTTGCATGTATTTTAGGGCGGGGGGGTGTTTCTGAGATTGGAGTTTTTCCTTCTACCTTACCTTCTTCATTTTGAAACATTTGTGCACATGGAGAGATACGTTCATGCCATTTGGTCCTTCCAGTGCAGAGCATGCAAAAATTGCCACTTATCTAGTCCATCCTGGAAATGCATTCAGACTTCCTGAGAGTTCTAATCTCGAACAGGCACAAAGGAAGGAATATAATAATCTGCATGCACTTACATGTCCTTTTGCTGAATTTTCTCTTCTGCATATTGTTGATTTCATTATTAAAACCATTAAAATTGCTCACATCCAACCAATTAACTGTAAGTACTCCAAAGATCTATCATAAAGCAACAAAAGGCTGTTCAGCAGTGCACATACTCCCACACACATGCATTGAGGCTATGGCTAAGTACTTTTGCACATTGTTGCCTACTGAGAGTAGCAATGCTCCAGTGATGGTAAATAATTAGATCTTGGCAGTCTCTCATTTTTCTTGTGAATATTGCATTGCACAATTAGAGGTTACTTCTGCATTCAAACTTTGTTCTCTTAATTAGAGACATTCAGATAAGAATGGCACCAACTCTTCCTAAGCATTACGGGTCCTGAAGCAGATCCAGCAAGGGATGTAAGCTCAGCACAAGCGAGAGAAACAGGCTTGCAGGAGTGAGAAGGAGCTCTGTACATTCAGTACATGTTTGGAGATGCAGTGTGAGAATGCTTCTCTGTAGGTATCAGCAGTGACCTGGAGCTTCAAAACAGACTCTCTACAAAAGATCTCAGACATCTCATTTTTAGGTTCTGCTTGCAGCATTCACAGATAACCCCCAGCCCCCTTTATACTGGGTAGAGCAGGGGTCTTGATGAAATCATTAAACTTGTATAGTTGCACTCAGGTTTCTTTATCATTGGTCAAACATGAGCGTAATTCAAATATTGCTTCAAATGGTGATGTTTCATTTGCTTCAGCATATTTACTCCAGAGGGCACATGTGAACATCATTTAAAACAAAATAAAAATAATGAAAAAAAACCCCACAAAAAATTGTGTTACAGATAATTACAAGTTGTTCTTCCTTGTAGCCACAGTTAAGGAAACCATCACAGTTCAGTACAGCTGTAAATAATTTGTTTAACTGTTTTCCACCAATCCTCCAGACTGAAACTGTTACATGGACTTGGTAACAGGGCCAAGCTTTATGCCTTGTGTTATAAAAGAGTTTGAAGTAAATAATAGGAAGATTTCTTTATTGAAAGATTCACATTGAAATGCATGTGCTGTAAATAAATGTCTTGAAATAAAGGTGATAAGTATAGAAAGAACAACAGTGGAACTACAAGTGTTTGTTTTCAATGTAAATTTGAAACCATTAAACCAGTTGCAATGGAGAAGAGCATCCTGTTAATTGTCTCGCAGGTCTCCTTTCTTGGGGAGCATGTGGATATGTATCTTTGGGGTGCCATTTAAGCCTGAAATTCTGGTCATGTTTTGAATTTAACCTTGAGCTGTGATGAAGCCACATCCACATCCAAATGTTCAGATCACTACACTGTCTGTAATGGGTCTGGACCAGAGCTCTTGCTTCAGTTGTAGAGCAAAACTGCATCTGGAGCCATTCTTTGCAGTAACTGTGTTCATTGTTCAGACAAACAAGCTATTTCCTTTTGTGAATCATCCTGGCAATCCCCAGCCTTCAGTACTATGCAGCTGCACAATGCTCTCAGCAGTGACCAGGACTGAGCAAAGCAGGGGATGCTCAGGCTTTGCACCTTTACAAAAGCCTGAAGGGAAGAGAACAGTGCAGAGAGGAAGGGAAAGTGAGGATGAGAGGGAAACGTGCAACTGGCAGCCATCTGCTATCAGAAATGAAAGTCATCTGCTTCACAAAGCTTCTCAGTGTTATCTTTTGGGAACAAGTCCATAATTTTTTTCATAGTAGAGCTCAAGCTGTCTTCATCACACTCCATTACTTATCCCTGAAAGGGCCCTTTGGGTTGCAGCCCAAAAAGATGTGTTACAGCGTTGCTTTGCCTGCAATATAGTTTACCTGAAACCAGCACTGACTTCCATGTCTTTAGTTTCTCAGCTTAAAAGAAAAAAGGGAATAAAATACATACCCACCATGCTAACTGCGCTCTCAAGAAATTGTAATTACAGAAATTAGTTGTTCTTACTATCTTCATCTTTTGACAGGAAAACTTAGCAAGACTTCAGAGAGCATTTGCAAGAAAGTGGGAATTCATCTTCATGCAAGCAGAGGCCCAAGTGAAGTGAGTAATCCTGGAGCACTGAACTGCCCCAGTATTTAGAGCTGTGACGAGAAAGGAATCCTGTACAGATAAAACTTCTTTGTCAAAATCTTCACTGTGACTAAGCTCAGAAGGTGTTGCTGAATTTTAATCACTGGCAGACTAGAAACAGTAAAGAGCCAATTCTGAAGGTCTTCCAGAAACTGAAAGATGGGTTTAATTATATGTACATGGAAATGTTGGTCAGAAGCTCCCAAGCCTGTATTCTCCATGGGACCTTGGGTAATTCGCAAGCCCATTGTGCTTCTACATTTGTGTAGTATTTTTGTTTTGTATGAATGGAAAGAACAGACTTTTGTCATCTGTGTTCCTCCATGCTTGCAGAGTATTTCTGAGTCTAAAAATATTGTCACTTCAATGTGATTATAAGGGTGTTATTTACTGCAGGTACTTCTTCTCATCTTCCCTTATGAAAGCAGTATGGAGCCTCTTAATATGTTGAGCATGTTTTCATTACTGGTGGTAAATTCAGTATGGTCCAGGGTTTGTGTACTATTGTCTACAAACTAATACCTGAAACTCTCAGTGTCCATTTTGTGCATGTAGTTGTCACCTATAAAATGGAAGGGTTGGTGAAAATGACACGTGAGAACACCAGTACTGAAACTCTGTTCCACTGGAAAGAATTTGCACTTTCAGCATTAGATGCTAAAAAGTTAAGGAATATCACTTCTTGAGGTGTGGCTTGAGGAATATGTCTCTATCTTTGATTAACCCTTTGGAATTTTGTTGAATTCTTTGCTTAATAACATTGCAATTATGCACCATTTAAATATATGGTAATTATCTTTTAAATTACAAGGTAATTAAGGGATTTTTTTCCAACCAGAATAGCAGTGTTCTGTTTGGAAGAGAAAATTAGAACTTAGGATAGCAATTGTACTTTCAGTTACTTAAAGGCTGTTGCCAAGATGAAAAAAAAAAGTGTAAGTCAAAACAAAAGTCTGCATTCTGTCTAAAATATATAATTATTACCTAACAAAGAAGTGTAAATATCAGACTCTTTGTGATCACTGTTGGTTATTCCTCTGTTCTCCATTCTGTGTTCTTTGAAGCATAAGCGTGAACTGGCCACTATCAACTTTTTGCGCTGGCAAATTTCAGCTTCTTGGATCACAGCTCACGTGATGGTTCAGTCTTCAGGTTTCCAGAAACGCAGGGATGGAATTCATGTTGTAATTAACAGTTAACTAAAAAGAAAAAAAAAATCAAAAACACCTGAAAACATTCCTTCTGCTTACCAAGTATTGTTTTGCTTTTCACATCTTTGTTTGTACATAGGATTCCTATTGCTATACCCACATTTCTCAAAAAGTGCAACCATAGAGCATCTAGCTGCTTTGAGTCTTCATAGTTTAAAATGTGAAATACTGAGTTATCACTAAGTTTGGAGATTGTGCTCAACCCAGATTTTCAGGTTCTAAGTATTGGTGAAGAAAATTAATGAATCCTCCAAAGGGTCCTCCAAAAAATTTGTGTGCGCTGTGTGGTATAAGATTCGAAGTAGTCTTCACCTTCCCCTTTGGACAGGTGTGAAAGACTCACTCAGAAAAGTAGTTTTGGGCTAGGTGTCCTCAGTGCAGTACAGCAGCTGCTATTTGTGTGGGGACAGAGCTTGTGCCCAGAGCTTATTTCTCATCTCAGCCTTCTAAGAGAGAAATTCAGCAATTGATGCCAAACTGTGGAGAATTTGGTCTTCTTGTGGGGTGGGGTGTTCAGAACCTTCCGTTTCAGTCCCCTGCTTCCTATCCTCTGGGTACATTTCTAGCACAGATTTAGCCAAGGGTCACTGCCCCTCCAAAACAAAAACAGGTGGGAAAGAACCTGGTGGTCAGAAATCACAGCTGGCATGGTTTTTCTTTCCTCACTGCTTTGATTTTCGTGGTGGCAGCAATGTGGGAGCCCAGCAGAGGGACACAGAGCTTTATGCAATCCTGCTCTGGAAGTGGAGGCTGTTCGTCCTTCCATGTGCCTCCTCCAGTCTCTGTGCAGGTAGATCTTGCTCGCTAGTGCTGACTTTGTGCTCACACGTGAAGCTGGGTGAGGCACCAGATCAGTGACTTGCTCACTGCTGCCAAAAGTTGCTTTGAACAACTGCCGGTGGCCTTTGGGCTGTGTGCTTCGGGTGAGTTGGTTCACTGGCTGCATCAGGACTGGAGTAACTGAGTTCCTGCTGTGCCAGCCCAGTCACGTCTCTCTTGGGTGGGTGCTGGTTTGTAGGAGCCATGCAGCAAGCTCAGCTCTGGTCACCTGTGCTGTCACCCCTTGCTCTGCCAGCACCAGGGCACAGGGGCATAGTCAGTCTTTGGGCTGAAGGCTCTAAGGAGGAGTGGCCGCAAGTGCTGCCCATGCTGTTGCTGCTGGAACATCTGGGACAGATCCTCCTTTGCAATCTGTATTCATGCCAGTGGTGCTGCTGGAGGAGTGAGGTGCAATGGGGTCTCCTGATGGGGACCTCAGTCCAGCATCAGCCAAGAGCCTCACCTGGAGCAAACAGGTCCTGGTGGGTCTCCTGAGACAGACAAAACTACGAACTCTCCCAGCATGTCAAATCAGAGTATGGGAGCAGGAAAAGATTTCCTCAGCAGATGAAAAACAGCTGTTAAATTTTCCATGTTAATAGGAAAATCTCTTTTGACCCATGTTGGAGTAAATATCAGTGCTATTTTGTTCATGGCATATGGCCTTGTAAGTGAGAGTGCAACACTGCTATACAAAAAAAAGTTGAATTCTGAAATTTTTTGTCTGGGGTTAAAAACACTAGCTAGGAACTGTATCAAAGAAGAAAGCATGACTTGTACCTTGACTCATACTCACTTATGCTTTTGTTTTCAGAATCGACAGGAAAAAGGATAAAACAGAAAGAAAGATTTTGGACAGCCAGGAAAGAGCATTCTGGGATGTGCACAGGCCTGTGGTAAAACTATTTTTGAATGATGAGACTTTCCAGGTTTTGACAGGGAAAGTTTTATTACTAGTTAATGTGCTATGCAAAAAGACATTGGCTTTACAGTCACCTTGTGGATTTTCCTCGCAGCTTGAAATGCACCAAGTGTCTACAAGATTATTTGAGACGTTCTGGGCTTGTTGCTCGTATGGGACTATTGATTTAGAAATACATGAAAAATATGAATTTTAGAAAATCATTTACTAGTCTAACAAAGAAAAGTGGCTTACTCAGTTTGGCTCAAACTTCCTAGAAAAAGTTCCCCCCATTAGTTATTTCCTTTCGGTGCCAAAGTCATGAGTAAGTGGATTGAAAGCTGACATGACAACCTTGGGTATAAGTAGTCTTTTGTTTAGCAAGAGTAGTTTATGGGACACAAACCTCAGGAAAGAGTTTTGGACAACATCTAATTGTATATTTCATAAAGGTAAGGTAGCATGAAGATCCTAAACAGAGGAGTAACGTGATTACCATCTCTTTTCAGCCAGGCTGTGTGAACACCACAGAAATGGACATTAGAAAGTGTCGCCGTATGAAAAACCCACAAAAAGTGAAAAAGGTCCGTTTGATTTCCTGGTTTTGGTTTTTGCTTCCTTGGGATTGGTTGGTTCACTGTTTTATTTTAATGTAAATCATACTTGGCATCTACAGTATATGAGACTTACCCAACAGGAACAAAAAAAAGTATTTTGATAGTATGAGTTCTGTTTTGTTATGCTTGGTGAATTTATTATTTCCATTTTACCAGCAGAGTGGTATAGACTGGGTGGTGGGTAGAGCTGAGAAGAGCATTAAGGAGCTCTGTGTTCCAAATGTCTGATGGCTCAGCACTCCCATAAAATGAAAAGGAATTGGCAAAAATACCTAGGTCCCCTTTTAAGAAATTATATGGGCACAGCTAATGAGATGTTTACCTGCCTTAATCATTTTGAAGGCTGGATCATTAGCAACTTGGGCATCTTTGACTTTCAGGAATTTTGAGCTCTTCTGTGTATATGAAGTCATAGAATCATTTAGGTTGAAGAAAACCTTAAGATCAATGACTTGAAACCTTAACCTAACCAAGTCCACCACTAAACCATGTTCCAGTCTTTTAAATACCTTCAAAGATGGTGACTCAGTAACTTCCCTGGGCAGCCTTGTTCCAGTGCTTGATAATCATTTCAGTGAAGAAATTTTTCCTAATACCCTGTCTAAACTTCTCTTGGTGCAGCTTCAGGCTGCTTCTTCTTGTCTCATCACTTGTTACCTTTTTGGATGGGGCACTGGACTCCTGAAATTCCATAGGTAGTTAAACTGCAGCAGAGCTATTCACATATCTCTTAGAAATTTTGCTGAAAAGCAAACGCACTAAATGAAAGGGCAAATGATATTACTTTCAGTGCAGGTATCTGTCTTGAAAATAAATGCCTACAGGTCAATCTGCAGGTTTTTGTTTAGAGAATTTCACATGAACTTGACCCATTGACTTGACCTGGTTAAGCACTTTCTTCAATATGTGGTTTTACATCAGGAAATTAAACCAAGTGAAAGATAGCAGTAGAGAATTAGGTTCTGGTATTTTCTTTTGCCACTTGATTCACCCCAATGGTCACTCCCAGTGTTCATCCTGCAAATGTTAACACACACAGTCTTCAGAGCTCGTAAAAATTATCAGCTGCATTTTAACATTTAAAACAAACTCTTTTCTTAACATGCCTACAGGCCTTCCAAGTGCAGGCATCAGCAAGCATGGTCTGATCTGTAAATTTTGCTCCAGGATGAATGATTATTGACCTGTGTGGGTATAAACACTAGGAAATTGCTGGCTTGTTACCTTTCTGCTTTGCATACCGCACTGTTCCTCATTGCATAACAGAAAACTGCTGTAATCCCTTATGTTTGTTCCTTGGTTCCTCACAGTCAGTCTATGGGGTTACAGAGGAGTCTCAGCCCCAAAGCCCTGTACACATGCCCTCCCAACCGGTGCGCAAAACTACAAAAGAGGATTTCCGGAAGCAAGTAAGTAGGTGGCTGTATGGCAGCTCTTCTGAGAACTGCTGCCAGAAAAAAAGCATGTAAAGTTATTGAGATATCAGCAAAACCAACTGTATGTTTTACCTGTCCTTGATCCTCACATACTTATCCTTGATGCTCACTAATGTGAAGTATTAGTAAATATTCTTTGACTAGTGCAGTTGTATGGTGAGATGCATTATGAGTAACACTGACCTTTGAATCTACTGTTACTCTGTCTGTGGACCAGTAGACAGGTTAATTTCCAGTTCACTGAGGATGTCTGAAAAGTGGGCAGTGACAAAGGCCAGCATAGCTGGGCATGGGCTGGGGATAAGTGGTGAGGAAAGGCATCATTCGGTGCATGACTGTTAGACAGTACAGTCAGAGCTTTTAGGAGACTAGGAAAAAGTTATTTGCACAACCACGCCAAGGAATGACCAGCCAATTCACACATCCTTGCCCTGGCACAAAGAGCTCTCCCTCAAAATTACTTTGCTGCAACAAGCAGCCCTCACTGAAAGACAAACAGGAATCACTAGATCAGCATTTTACTAAAGGCAGCTTTAAACATGTTTCTTAGGCAACCAGTTTTTGGGTGGTCTTCTTAACTAAACCTGGATGCCATGTTTCTTGAGCTTTTTCATCATAGGCTGAAGAACTGGTTCGTAACACAGTGGAAGTGTGGTGTAAAACTGTTACTGGTCTTGTGATGCTGGTCAGTCAGAGAAATGGGAGAGCCGAGTGTGGTTGTAAAAAGGAGATCATATTGCACCCTGAGTAGTCTAGGAACCTTGGCCCCAAATATGTGTCTTTCCTACTTTTAATTATGTCTTCTGAAGCTTCCCCTAGGGCTTTGCCTTTGGAAATGGAGACTTCTATTGGAAGCAGTTAATAAGCTTCTTCTGATACCTAGGGAAGGGTCCCATTTCCTTCTGAGTTACTTTCAAGCTGTTTGGAAAGAGAAATCAATAGCATGTTGGGATATTGTCAATGCATGCTGCAGAACTCATGGATTGCTAATGTCCTTGTCATCTCTCTCCTCAGATAACTTTCCTGAACATGCAGATAGAGAGACATTGTTTAAAGATGTCCAAAGTAGCAGAAAGGTGAGTGTCCCCATTCTGATGATTTCCTGTTCTTTCTTCATCTCCAGTTTGGCATTTCTAGGAACAGAGCAGGCAGCAAAGTACAAAGGCTTGACCCCCTTTCTGTGCATCAATCTTTTCCCCTCCTTGACCAGCTGCACTGCCTGTCTACTGCCTGCTGACACTTCTGTACTCGCTTTTCTGCTACTGAGGAAAAACAGGTGGAAAATGAGTACCTGTCATACTTCAAAAGAAAAGAAGCATTTACAAAAGAAGGAACCCTTGCAGGACTTGTTCCCCACCCCTTCACAACCCTAGGGTTTATTTTTGGAAAAGTCATTCCTGTCTCAATTAGAAAATACCCTTTTTTCCCTTTGTGGCTGAACTCTTAGTGCTCTTCTCTTGTTAGTCTGGCACAGCTCTGGGGAAGGAGCTGTGTTTGCATTTGTTGCACATGGTATTCATGTCTCTGTTCGTATTGGGGTTGTAGGGCCAGTTCCTGCTCCCACTTTCAGGTATACGAAACCCCTAGAGAAGTAGTGGGGTTGTACCTGGACTACTCAAGTCAATGTTTTAAGAAGTGGATTTCTCTGAAGCAAATCAAGGCACAGTTTGTCTTGCAGAATATTTAGTTTTGGTAGAAAAGTATGAATAGGGGAATAACAAGCTCAAATTTAATTGAGGATGACAGTTCCTTTACTTAGGTACTTGTAAGTTATGCATATTTGCAGGGTAATCACTGAGATGAAGGAAGGAATAGTCATGCTCTTCAGTGACATCACTTTTAAAGTAAAACTGTGTTGAACATGAAGGACATGATAAGGGCTGGTTCCTTCTAGGAAGATAATAGAGGAATTTTTATTTAAGCAAATTAAAAAAGAGATTACCCCATGAAATGTGCTTTGCAGTGCCTGCACCTTTAGTTAGCATGTGTGTACTAAACTAGGTAAATTAAATGGTGAGAGGACCAGTGTAAGTTCCTATTGGCTCATAAAGTTTAGCAATTAAAATGAAAATGTATCCAATTAAATAAAAAATATGCAGAGGCTCCCTGAAATCCTGCATGCAATACATTGTATGATTGAAATGAGCACATTTATATTTATGTTTGGGGCTTTTGGATCTTTTTAATTAAGGACATGTACTTTAACAAAAAAATGTCATTGTACTGAATTTACTTACAATGACCTTAATATACTGACACAGTAATAATTTTCCTGATTTGAAAGGGCTTTCTTTTTTTTCTTTTTTTAATCTGCTCCCAAGTTGGAGAAGAAAATGTTCATATCAAAACCTGTGCAAAATAATAATCAGGCGAAAAGTAAATAAAATGAGAGCAATGAAATTATAGAATCATAGAACATGCTGAGTTGGAAGGGACCCACCAGGATCATCGAGTCCAACTCCTGGCCCTGCACAGGAAAGCCCCAAGAATCACACAAGAGCATTGCCCGAGAGCATTGTCCAAACAGTTCTTGAACTCTGGTAGGATTGGTGCCATGACCACTTCCCTGGGGAGCCTGTTCTAGTGCCCAGACACCCTCTGGGTGAAGAACCTTACACTTCTAATTAATTATTAATAATTATAAAAAAAAGAAAATTATGGTTGTGATGTTTATATCTTGTGAGGAGGTGTTTGGCTATGTGATGATTTTGAATGGCAGTATTGTTGAGAGTCCCAGAACTTGGTGTAGAGAGTGGTGGGAAGTGTAGCCTGGATGTGGAGCATTGTAGAGCAGGTAGGAGGGAAGTAGAGGGGCTGATGGGTCCAGTGACTTTGCAGGGATGGGGACTGGTGAGGAGGAATGAACGTGGATGACCCGACTCGAACAATTGCCTGAAAAAAACGCTGTGCAGCCTTGAAAGCCCCATTAAAACACTGAATACAAGCACTGGGAACAAATTTGCTGTGTAAGGAGATGCTGTTATTATCAAATCAGTTTTCAGGCTGGACCCTGCTCTCGAGACAGTTTAAGTGACAGTGTGGCAGATCAGGGTGCAGGAGATGACTTCTTGGCACGCTCCCTTCAACAGTTAAGCCTGGCAGTGGCACCACCTGCCAATTTTTCAGTATAGCACAAAGGCAATTTCAGAGAGGATGACTGAAGTAACAAGGAGCAAGTAAGTCAGGAAGCACTAGGGAAAAGAATTTATAGGAATAAGATATAGATTGTTTCGATAGTAATAGATCAATTGTATTTATTTTCCATTAATTCACACTATACTTGGGATAGCCCTTGTCCGTCAGAAGAGAAATGGAAAGGCTCTCCAAAGGATATCTCCAACTTCTGTGAGATAAATGCTTTCTACTAAAGATTTTCTTCGCCCTCCTCCCTCTTTCCCTTCCAGGAGTAGCTCTGTACCCACTGTGGGAACAGGCATTCCTCAGCTGCTCCATGCACCTTGGAAACAGTTTTTCTTCCACATCCTTTCTCTCCACTTGGGACCTGCATACTGTCAGTTTTAGCCATTGAGATTTGAGAACTGTTGAGCAAAACCATCAATATATTCTACCTGTTGTTTTCCCTCACTGCATTGTGCAGTGTGAGTACAATGTCATTAGACACAGCATCACTGAAATGGCTGGGGGAAAATGAGCATCTTCCTACTGGAAGCAGTCTCAGCTCCCTAGATGAAAATCTATGCTGTCCTTTCAGCTGCTCAAAGTTCATGTGAAGGCTCGGCAGGCCCCCTTGATTGAGAGACAGTGGAGTTCTCAAGGCAAGCTCTGCACCCTTCAGTCAACTGTTCCCACCACCTCTTCTTCTGGATATAGAGTTTATCACCCAAAAGACCAGGTTTGCATTTTGAAAGAAATGCTTTCCCTTAGGAGTTCTCTGCCTGTAGCTGCCTTTAGACAAAGAGGCAATGATTCTGCTGCTGTCATTATACTGAATCAGCAAAATGTGCTTAGAAATTCCCCCTTGTTTCATTTTATTTTTTCCCCCTTTCCTTTTTGCTAGTACTTGTACTAGCACTTCTGATGCCTTCTTATTCTTTTATTAGGAGCAATTCAGGTTTCACAGCAGATATCTCCTGACTGATCCTTTTTGGCTTTCCTTTCTTTTTTAACCAACCCTCTCTTTCATTGATGTCTAAGGGATTGCTGCTGCTCTGTGAAATTGGACGCTGCTCCCTCCTCCAACCCTTGACCCACAGCAGTCATGAAATGTAATTAATGAAATGAGATGAGACAGCCCTGAGTGCCCTAAGGGGCAATGGGAACCTGCTGTGGTTACAAAAGTGTATGATTTTAATGCCTCATGATAAGAGCTAGGACAAACAAAAAGAAATAATTACTATAGAGCAGGTCAGGGAAACTTTCTGCCTTTTATGACCCTTTGTTTCACAGGGTCTTTTCATTCTCCTGCTTTTTTGAGATGTGGAGGACCAGAGGTAAAGTTTAGCATGGACAGTCACAGTGCAAGTACATTAGTTGTTCAGTATGATGAGACACAATTAACTTAGTTAATTACTTGGCAGACCTAGGCAAAAAAAATTAAGTGCCTTAGAGTATTTCCAATATAGACTAGGAGAAATTTCTTTTGATTTATTTCATATATGCTGTCTTTCTTTTGTAAAAATGTGCCCCTAGCCCCAACCCTAGTGGAATTCCTGAATCATTTATGCAAGCACAGTCCTTTTCCCAGAAAGCTTTTTGAATCTCATCCTAGTGAGGATTAGAGGCTATATGCCTTAACTGACTCACCATGAAGCAAGCAATATAAAGGCCAGGTGTTTTTCCAACATGCATATAATTTACTATGGTCTAAGTTACTTATTACTGTTGAAGTATTTTACAATAGTGCCATTAGTCTAAATACTATACCAACATAACTAAAAAGTATCTATAGGCAAAGCTTTGATGCTCAGGATTGTGATCCTCCAAAGATTTAAGCATATTCTTAGCTATAGCGCATGACCCTATTTAGGTGTGTTTCTCATAGTACATAAATTTACATGGGTGGAAAAGTCTGCAATGGGATGACACACACTTCATCTCATGGCTCTCTGGGGGAAGTCCTGCCATAGCAATCCATAGTTGTTGCCTCATCAGGCTTTTTGGGGGCATCTCAGCAGAGACAAGCCTGAGGAAAATGCTGCTGTTGAGGAAAATACTGCAGTGAGCTGGTGGGTGTCTCCAGAGAAATCCTTGCATGCATCATCCCTGGGAAAAGGGTCTCCTGTGGTTGCTGAGAAACTGACTAATCTCTATAAATAAAAAGAAGCACACACACACACACAAAAAAAAAAAAGATAAAAAGAAAAGCTGTACCTCTCTATGTGACTGAACATTCAAACCCTTTCTTTCTTTTTTTTTTTTAAACTTGTCAGTTTAATAGCCTATACAGAGCAGTATGTGGAATATGACCCCTTTATAACTCCTGCTGAGCCTTCCAATCCCTGGATAAGTGATGATGCAGCATTGTGGGACATTGAAATGAGGTAAAAAATAATTGGTAGTTGTAACTAATGTGAGAGTTGTCTTGCCATTTTGTTTGTATGCTTTTCACACTGCCCTGTTTGGAAAGGAAGTTGAATGTAACTACAAGATTCAAGAACACAGCTAAAGTTTATCACTGTTGTCTGTGAATTATTCAGCCCTTCCACTTCCATGTGGCTTGATGTATGGTAGTCTGTAAGTCAGATAATGGATGTTCTCATACCTGTCGAGCACATGCACAGAGTTAGGTCTAGGAGCCTACAGCTATAGGATACTGCTAAGACAAACTTGTTCCAGCACATCTCATTTGACCCTTGAGAAACTGTTGCCTGCTCCTCCCCAGCAGTGCTCCAGCTCTGCTCCTGTCCTAGAATCCCATTAAAAGTGCTGCTGGCAAAATGGGAGGAGTTGTAGAGTAGTGGCCATTCCTGTTACAGTGTCTAATAGATGAAAACAGGGAGGAGTTACTGAAGAACATTCAATGCCTTGCACCTCAGAGAGTTTCTCCAAAAATAGAGCCTGGGACAGCACTGCAACAAAGATCATGTTTTGCCCATGTGATGCTGGTGCACGGGAAGTCTGGCCTGTGTCGGTGTCTCTTGCCTTCACAGTCCTAGGGGAGCTAGAATTGTCCTGCCTGCCGCTATGCCTAACAGCTCCCACAGCAAATTTGAACGAAATTACTATGCCCCATATCACCTTTACTACTCAATCACGTCCTGTGGCAAACAACTTCAAGGGCTCAGCAGCTTCTCCAGTCTTTGGCTGCTGCCATTTGGCACCAAATCTGAACTTAGAGTTCACTTTAGCAAATCTTTGATAAGAGAATGCCAAATCTAATCCTGTGTATTGTTGAATAATAATTTAGAGATGCTATTGGCCTAAGAAAATTGATTCATAGTAAATCAGTGTTCCAGGAAAAGGACAAGTCTTTTGCCCTGTTTAAAAACCAAGTAGTTTGGGATGTGAGAGTTGTTTTCACCTGCTTCTCTGGTAGTTGCAGAAATCCATTATTTTACTAACCTCTACCCCTCTTCACATAATTTTAATATTTGAGTTTCTTTTTTAGCTAGTTTCTCTCATTTTCTCCATCCTCCCTAGCAAGGCTACTACCAGATACCGCCCTTGCAAAACACTGCTCTGCAGAAACCCTCACCCACAAGGTAATCCAGGCATCCATTATTTTTACATCTGTTGAGGTAGCTGCAAATCCCAGAAAAGATGTCTGTGTCCCTGAAGAATACAATTAACCTGATGTCACAGCCTTATAGGAATTTAAAATAAATGCTTGGCTTCTGCTATGATTTCAGAGTTAAGGAAGGTGATTCTCCTGCTGATGAAAAAGAGAAAGCTGTAGTGTGGGGAGATGGAAAAACAAACAGCTCTGTATTTCCATTTTATTCTCTATTGTAAAAGAACTCACTGCATCTGCATCTAGTTGCAACTTGCATGAATAATTCAATGATTCCCAAGATCCCCTTGTGTTGCCTGCAAAGCTGTTTCCTCAGTTAGGAGAGCAGAGCCCTTGCACAGGAAAACAAAGAGCCTCTCACTCCTAGTGGCAAGGCTGGCTGCTGAGTACGGGCAGCCCCGTGCCATTGCAGTTCATCCTTCATGGCAATGAGGACTCAGGAAATGCCACAGAAAGCATTCAGTTTTAGACAGCACTTTGGTCTTTTTTTTGTGCTAGAACATTGTGTAGCTTCAAGAAGAGCAGCTACAGATCTCTGGATTCCACAGGAAATTCCCTGAGCTTAGCCCATGCATGGCTCTGCACGAGCATGGCTTTCATGTCCCAATGTCCAGGCTGGCTCACGTAACAGGTAGGTTGCATCTGCGCCCTTGTCTGCAGCACTGCTGGCTCCTGAGCGAGTGAAGCAGGAGCCATCCCGAGTGTGCTGCTCCTCGAGTGAGGACATGCCTATCAATTTTGCTTAGCCTTTACACCAAGAGAAAATCAAAGCAGGCATTTTATTTACCCCTTTGGCTTATTTGTCTTCAGCACAGATCGCCAGTGTCCCCTAAGGCTCCGTGATTAGGAATCACTGTGGACATGACGAGACACATAGTTTAATAGATATGTACTGTTAACAATGGCTCTACTGTCACAAATGTGAGCAGCTGAGCTGTGTTTTAATGGTTGTCTCATAGTATGACGCCATCACACCAGAAGCTTTCAAACACTTTGTGAGCCCAGATTATGCTCTGATGCAGACTGTCTCATAGGATCCTCGTTGTGATTCCTGGGCACCACCTCTCCCCATAGGCATCTCTGCAACATGTCTGGCAATTCAAACAACAGCTTATGTAAGTTGGGCTGTATTAAGAAATAATTTAGGAGAGAGGTTGTTAGTGATTTTCAGTGCCTCTGCATCTCAGTATCCCAGCTGAGACACAAAATAAAAGTCTGATTATCATGGAGAGTAGGAGGAAGATGCTTTTTAGTCTTCTGAGACTTAGGCATGCAAAAATCAGAGGCACTGAAAAATAAAAGACCACAAACCAGTAATCATTTTAGATACTTTGTCTGCACTGCTTCTTAGTGGAACTGCTTTTCTAATGCAAATGTGGATCTGAAAATCTGAAGCCAGTTCCAAGTGACCAGGCAGCACTGTGTGGGACACAAGGAAATGCTCTGGAACTCACCAATGATCCAGGGAACATTGCTGGGAAAATTCTGCCTTGACACATAAGAAATTCTACAGTGCGTTTGAGGAGATATGCAAGAAGTGCATAATGAATAATCATTTGAGTATGGTATGCTGTTCTTCACAGAAACTGCCCTGAAAATCACATCATTTACAGTCTCTCTTATTTTGCCATGTACAATGATGACCCTCATCTTTTTAGCTTTTTTATGTTATTTGCTAACTTGTATTTCTGCAAAGTCTTGAGAAAAAAACCAACATCTCATCTGATAATCTTCCTCCCTTCACTTAGCAGAAACAGCAGCAGCTGCTCGGACAGCAGGCAGAGATGCACATTCCATCTGTTTTTGTCCTTCTCTCTCCAAACAGCAAAGAACCTAGTCAGCAGCGTGTGAAAAGATGGGGTTTCTCCATGGATGAGGTGCTGAAGGACCCAGTAGGACGAGACCAGTTCCTTCGTTTCCTGGAATCAGAATTCAGCTCAGAAAACCTCAGGTGAAATCTTTTGTGACGTGAACTAAATGAATGGGACTGATCCTACTCTCTTGCATAGGTGAAATGCAATGTTTGGTGTGTCTTGAACTGCTAAAAACACCCATTTGAATAAAGATGAGAATAGCAGGGTTTGGCCCATAGCACTGCTACAGATGCCTATGCTAGACCTATGTAAATAATGTCAGAAACAGCATTTAGCAGAGCCAGTGTTGTCAGGTATCTTACGCGAGGGCTTGCAGACTTGTATGATGTGATGAGATGCAGCGCATCACTACTGAGCTCCCTGACAATATATAGGATTTACATGTGTCTTTGTGGCAGGGCTTGTGTGAGGGAAACAGTATGGTGATGATGTGGCTAAGAGCTGTTGCAGTATTGGCACTCACTAAGTCAGGTCTGCAACAACTATGTTTAATTTTGGCATCTGCTAACTATCCAAGAGCTTAACAGGATTCTGTCTGTGCGGGGATTCTGAGTATCTGACTTCTCAAGATGTGAAGAAATCAAAACTTTTATTATGAAAAATTATTTAGACACCCATGTGATCCTACATCAGGCTGAGTGCCAGAAAACCCCACTTTTGTTACAGTCTGAATTACACTGCACAGGCTTTGTTGCAGTGCTGTGGTTGTTTCTCAGCACATGGATGGGTACAGGGACAGGTTCTCGTGGGGTTTTTTTGGGGCGGTTTGTTCCAGAAGGCTGAGTGAGCATTTGCAGGGATGGCCAGAGAAGCTTTCAGGTTCACTGGCAGAACTCTGCCTGCTCTTGGGCTGAGGATATCTGCTGTCAGTGAGCAAGCAGGCAGTTGGGTTTTAGCCTTTGCTGGTAGTGAGCAGGCTTGATGTTCTCTTTTTACACCAGCTAAGAACCTGATTGCACAGCCTATTTGAGTTTGTGGTTTTTTCATTTTTTCCACTTAGAAAATTAAATACATTACTAAAGCATGTGAACAATTGTCACTGTAGTACAGTCTGTTAGCCCGCAAGTTCTGAAAGGGAAATTCCCCAGAAAGTGATTTTTAATGACATTGGAACTTTCCATCTTATTTATCAGGTTTCCTTGTCCAAAGAGAAGTACAGAAAGCATGCCAGCAGCAAAACAGTGAAAACTTAATGCACTTTATTGTTTTTAAAAACCTGAAAGTTAACCAGTAAGAAAACAAGGAAGTGTTACTAATTACATAAATGAGCTTGAAATTTTATCGTTGAACAGGTACTGAACTTGCACATGCTTACTGCAGTTATGTACAGTGGCACTCATTTGCAATTAAATTGTAGTGATGAAGTGCAAAATTAATATACTATTGAAACACTCCTCAAATGAATGTTCTAAAATAAACCTGTTGTGCTAATGAAATCCAGCAGGTTTTATGATTAGTGTCTGTCCCCCACATTCAGCCTACCAAACAGATGGAGAAAGTTTGATTACAAGAAGGCAAACTTGTACCTGCCTTGGGCAGTTGGAGCTGCTCCTCCTGCTGATGCACCTTCTCTTTGGTTTTGAGATGACTTGTACTGAAGGGTGGCGGCAAATCAGTGGGCTGGCATAGAGAGGTTAAATCCTGCATCCTTTGTGGACAACACTGGTATCATTGTTGGCATGGGAACTTTGCTATAGTTCTCATGGTGTCATTACCATGGTATTGGCTTATGTGGTAATATTATCTAACATTGGATAGCATTAGCAAGCCTGCTTAAAACTTTAAATAACCAGTGTCACTTTAGAGAGAGAGAAGATAAACTGAAGAGGAGTCAGTGAATCACCTGAGGATTTGTTTCAGCTTTAAGTGGAAACAAAACTAAAGCACCTAAATGACACTCTAAAGTGCCTGTCTCTGGTTACTATAAGCCTGGAGAGACTGATTCAAATGAGTGTGTGCATGGTAGTCAACTCCAGTTAAGTGAGCAAATGCTGGGAAGGTGTAAGAAACTTTCTGAGGGCACAGCATTTAGCACCTTGCTAGAAAAATGACATTCAAAGTTAATCTTTTCAGGACTCTCCACCTAGTACCTACCCAGATATCAGGGAATATTCTGTTGCAGCAGGAATGTATTATCTCTTGGGAGTATCAGTAGGATCTTCATTAACACTGGCCAGAGCCCTGTAGGCCCCTGTGTTGAACTTAAGGCAGATCTGAGAAAGTGACTGCTGGAAAACCTAGAAATTCATGGTAGCACTGGAAAAGATTTTGTGAAGTGTGTGTTTGAGAATGCCTTGAAATACATGTAATTCAGTAGTATAGCAAGGGGACCAAATTCTGCTCTTATACCCAGCGGTGTGTGTCCCAAATCACAGGGCTGATTGTGGTGGGGTATTTCCATATCTTCCTAGCTGAGAAAAATTGGTCCCGGTGGGGGTCTTGGGTGAGGCACTGCCAGAGGTAGAAGCAGACTAGACTCAATGACCTCCCGGATCACCTTCCAGCTGTGTTTCTGTGTTCTAATAAACTTGCAGGATCATGTCCACCAGTCTCCTGGGCTCGGCTGAGCCCTGTAACTTACTTATTTACTGGCTGTCCATTATTTATGTGGGAGCAGGAAAGCCAGTCAGTTGGGTATTTTTCTCTCTGGTTTTATTTTAACTCTTTTCCTTGCTCTGTTTTCTTTCTCCTCTCTGTTCTTTTCATCTACAATTTGTTTTGATTCTGATGATTTTTGAAGTGCCCAAAATGTAGCAGACAAAATGCCAAACTTAAATTTAAAACAAAACAAAAAAGAAAGTATAAGAAAGGGCATCAGAGAGTTATTATACATTTTTTATGACCTGGGAATCTTCTGAGACATCTTGAGACTGTTGAGATGTTCACCTAGCTAGTGGATTGAGTATTTTTTCCCCCCAGCTTCAAAGAGTGTCAGCTGGAAAGAGAAACAGCAAAGTGGGAATATGGGGCATGGGATTTTCACCCGAAGGGAAAGGAGGCTGCACACCTGTTTACAGACCTCAGTGGGAAACACATGACACTGTGGGAATGCACTGCGGAGCTGGTGATGCACAGATGCAGGTGCCCTGGGCCTTATTGACTGTGAGCACATGTTGAACACGGAGTTAGCCAGAAAGGAATTTTACCTGCAAAAAGAATTAATATCCTACCTGACCCCTAATGGTTGAAACTTGTTGCCAATCTTATTCCCCCCAGTTTTCATCAGGAAAGAAGTTCAGGCAGTGAGGAGAGCTCGCATACTGAGCAAACACACAGAGGCGCCCGAAAGCCCCGTGTTCCCTACCGAAAGAGCGTCTC
>VZRL01004623.1:1112466-1163232 GCA_013397895.1 Origma solitaria
GGGGCCCGGGCGGAGCCGCGCCACGGGCACGACTCCCGCCGGCGGGCGCTGCGCTGCGACAGCGGCGAAAGGGCTTCCCGGCCCCACAGAACTGAAAGGCAGTAGCAGGAGGGACTTGCGCCGTGGGCGCCGGGGTGCACCGCGTGGGAGTGGAGGGGGGGAAGGGCGGTGAGGGGGAGCCTGCGGGACGCTCGTCCCGTCCCCACCGGCACTGCGGTCTCCTTGGCAGGTCCCCAGTGCCCCAGCGCACAGGCTTGCGGCATCTGGCTGCCCCCAGCTTGCTCACCAAGGACAGGTTTCTGTTGGTCTTGGCCACTCCAAGGTCACCGTGCCGAGGATCTGATCATTAAACAACACAAAAGATGTGACTATTACCCCTGTCTGAACTGCATGTTGATTTTTACTTATTGCTTTCATTAATTTCCTCTCCCAGCTGAGATGTTCAATGATATTTCTTGGTGAATGGAAGAAGATTTGTGAATGGTTAGAGATGTGAGACAGGAGGTGCATGGGATACTGGCATGGAGCTACTGAGGCAAGTAGAGAAGTGTGCTTGGATTCTGACCTCAGTCGGACTCATCAAGTCACTTGATGATTTCACTGTCAAGCCAGGAGTATCCTGTCCTCGCCCAAGATGGGCATACAGCACTGCCCTTACCTTGACAGTTGTCTCTCAGTTTCAGGAGTCATCCATATGTTGCCTCCTGATCAGGTTTTAAAATTAATTTTTGTTTTACAATGTACGTCAGAAGCAACCACTCCCCTGCCACCCACCCTGTCTTTCCCTAGCAGCCTTTACACTGGGGGATATCTGCAAACAGCAGTGACCAAGTACCTCTGCAGTGCCCTGCAGGGAGGCAGAGAGCACACATGCCGAGGTCCAGGAGCTCTCTGTGCCTTGGGGGAGCTGTGGAGGATAAATGCCATTATGGGATATCTTCTCCAAGTGACAGCAGTTTAATTACAAGCTGGATGAGGCTGGAATGGTTTATACCACTGACAACACTTTAGGACAGCATATCATCAGCCTTCTCCAGACCTTACATGCTGTTTTATAAAGGACAGAGAACCTGTGATCAATACAGCTGTTCCCTCTGTGCAGACAGTCCCTGCGCCAGTCCTGCTCTGCTTAAAGGGCACCTGTGGAGAGGACACACAAGGACATCTCCGTTGTCCCCTGTCCTGCGCAAGTGTCCCTGTCCACTGGAAATCTGTCTCCTACAGAAAGGGAGGAAGCAATGCAGGATCTTCACCTGACTGCTTGGGAACTTGGGGCTGGGCTTGTGCTTCAGAAATTGCAGGAGTGATTCAGGGAGTGCATTTGCACCTTATAATTGAGCAGAATTTCCAGCACAGTCATTGTGTGTCTGCTCCTTTCCTAAGCAGAAATACCTGTTTCTCCCTTGTAAATGCTATAAATCCCATAGGAAGCCCTGCTTATGCATTGGCTTCAGAATGATTCCTCGTGGCAGACAGAGAATT
The DNA here is from genome assembly GCA_013397895.1 of Origma solitaria. NCBI lineage: Eukaryota > Metazoa > Chordata > Aves > Passeriformes > Acanthizidae > Origma > Origma solitaria. The sequence continues at coordinate 1,113,949 of VZRL01004623.1, forward strand.
TGCCTTGGACTTGAAGCTGTGGGGCTGGGTACCCCTCTTTGATATTACTTGATTTTCAGTTGCCAGCTATAGTAAGTAGCTTTGAAATTTTTAGCAAGACAAAACTCCCCTTTGCCTTGACGAGGACATCCAGCCTTGGGCATGAATTCACAATTGCTTGCAGTAAAAAGAACTTGTTCTTGTTACTGTCAGGTTGGTTTGGTTGGTTGGTTTTCAGATTGAGCCAAATGGTTATTAAAATGGATGGTGCTCCTGTTCTGGCAAGCTGTCACTTCACAGCGTTCCCAGTTCTCTCACGAGTGTGTGTTCCCAGCCTGCCTCCCCGGCTCCAGGGGCAGAAGATAAGCCAGAAGAAAACGTTCTCTCTAGCCAAGTGTTTGTCTGAAGTGTCCCAGCTACTCTGGAATCATTAGCATCTTTTCTCCCTATGTCTTTTCTGCATTCACATGTTCCCATCACATCTGAAATTGAATGATAAAGTATTTTCAAATAACGGAAGCCACGTATGGCACCAGATTATTGCGCTGGGAGTGCCACCCTTTACTGCCTGCATGCATGTGATAATTGGGGTGTCATGGTGCAAGTAACAAGGCAGGACATAAGATGCACTTAAACTCTCAAAGATGGAAAAGGACCAACCATGCACACCCCTCCACCAACCCCAAGTACTGTATTTCGGTTCATAAAATCAAATGTCACTGGTTTTGAGGTGTTTGAGTGTACCTCAGTCTGTTGTATTGACAGCCTGCCAAGGAAATGGGAAAAGCATATGAAGGAATACAGTCAAGTGGTTTGGGTGAGTCAGGGCTGTGGCATTAGGCCCCCTGATGGTTGGGGAGAAGCAGCAGACAGGCAAGGAGGATTTAGCCTGACCTTGCATGTAGTGTGGATGCTGGTTTTCTCCCAGAGTGACTGTTTGCCTCTGTTGCAGGTAGGGTACCAGGCTAAATGAGGTAGCAGCTTCATTTGATTGCAATAACACCACTGTTTCCAGGGTGTGTAAGTACTGCCTTCAGCTGTTAAGGAAGTGAGGGTGAGGAACAGCACAGGAGTCACCAGGCTGCTGGCTCCTCCACCCACCCTCACTGCCATCAGGATTTTTGTTTGGGACAGACCATATCTTCCTCCTTCCACCATGAAAGAACATTTGCTTTAGTGACAGCACACTGACCCCACTGTATCATTTGGAGTGAGAAATCAGGACTTCAGTTAAAATTCAACTGGTCTATAAGGGATATGCAGGATTTTCCAAGTTGTGCAGCTCTTGTGGATGCCCTGAACAAGCAGTGACCTAGACAAACCCTGTCGCCTCTGTACAGTCTGCCGAGCAGAGGGAGTGCATACCAGCAGTGCAAGGCAGAGGGATTGCCAAGGCAAACCCTGCCCTCCTTGTCATCCCTGGGCAATGGGCACCTTTGCCAGAGGGTAGGAAAGAACTGGTTACTGCAGGTAGCTGCAAAGGTAGCTTCTGTACCTATTTGTCATGTAGCCCTCAGCACTCCCTGCGGAGCACTATTGTACTTATTCAGCCAGGTTTCAGGGCCTAGGTACTCAGGGCAGGTAACCCTCAGGGAATATCTTGCTAGAAGATGGAGTTGACTAAAACAAAAGGCTACTGGGCACCATGCAACTTGTGAATTAATCACCTGAAAGCGCATACCTCTTTCAACAATAAATAAAATTAGCACCACCAACAAAATGTCTTTCCTTTTTCCTAGGGTAGAAGACAAAAGACGTGCATATCACTCTTGCAAAAATATCCTGTCGCCTTTTGTTTTACAGATCAAGATATTAATTATGCCCTTAGCCATTGAAGAGATTATCTTCTCAGTGTTTATGAACTTATTTTAGTCCATAAGCATGGCCTAGTCAAGAAAATATCCCTATAAAACTGGAGTGTGGCATGATGAGCCATCTTTTCTCATGGCATCCATCTGAATGCTGGTCAGTTTACAAGTGAAAGAAAAACTCTAAGTGGCATTACTACATCTTCACACTGGAAATTATATGAATATTAAGTTTGTTCTTCATTTTGCATCCCCTCTGGATGACCGATCCTGCAGGCAGGAATGACCAGCACATTGCAGCAGGGCTGTGGGAGGCTGAGCCTGCTCCCCCACTCCAGTTGCACGACTCTGGAGGTTTCCTGTTTGCATACCTAATCTGACACTTCTGCAGGGGCAGTTTGAATAAGAATGTATCACTTCTTAAAGCCAGCGTTCTAATCTTAGCCACAATGTAAGGGGGTGGAGTAAAGTATTGGAATCACCCCTTCCCCTTGAAATCATGCTTACATGGAGAGTCTTTGGTGAATTCTGATAGATGCAGGATTAGGTTCTATGTCTGTTTTGGGACTCTGTCCAGGCATATTCACAAAATCTTACCCAGATTTCTATCTTTTTCTCTTTTCTGCCCTTCAAATTTTTGCCTAGTACAGGTTTTGGTTGGCTGTCCAAGATCTCAAGAAACAGCCTTTACAGGATGTGACCACCAGAGTGGAAGAAATCTGGCAAGAGTTTCTAGCTCCTGGGGCCCAAAGTGCTATCAACCTGGATTCCCACAGCTATGAGAAAACAAGCCAAAATGTCAAAGACCCAGGGAGATATACATATGAAGATGCACAGGTTAGTTTTTGGTTTTATGGAACTACTGCTAATGAAACTCTCAGTTTTAATGTAATATTCCACTATCACATTGTAACTGCTCACTTGTAAGAAAAAGGAGATGCACAGTTTGAAGTGACTTTGAGGATATCTATTCAAGCTGGGTAAATGATATTTTTGTTGAATCTATCTGTTATAACAAGCTAATGCTCCTCTGGGAACAAATGTTCCAAAATCTACAAGTCTGCAAGGCACTGCAAGCTGGAGCCATGTCTCAGAGAAAGCACAGATTAAAGAGTGCTATACAGTTCAGTTTGTCTCTCTGTACTACCTGTCAGCAAAGTCTGGCATACTTACAGAATGGCCGATGTCATATCAAAATCCTGGCTAATACACTTTTTCTATAATTTATTTATTTTTAGCTAATTATATCTCCCTGCCAAACTCAAAATGCAGCAGCTCCCTCCAACACAGCTAGAAATTTATCCACCAGACAATACCTTAGAGTAATGATAGGACAGTATGCAATGCAGTGAGCTTAATCCTTCCCTCCTAAGGCTCCAGATTTATCGGGGAAGTTTTACAGATAAACTGTACACAGAAAATGCCTTGAGGAAAATAGATAATTTGAGAAAAATTGTTACAAGCAAGGATAAAGCTGCATAACCTTCTGGAAAGTGAAAATAGAATTTTGTAATTATTAAAAAAGAGAAAGGAAAAGGGATCATTTGGCAAATATTACTAGGGACACAATTAAAAGATATCCTCCTCACAATCTCTTTTATCAAAAGATGTTGTAAAACCAACAGCAAATGAAAAGAATTGCTGGGTTTTGTTTTTTTCTTTTAATTGGCATTCAAAGGCAATTCTTCAAAATACTCTACTAACAAAATATTTTCATCTCAGGGGAGATGTTGTGGACCACTTATACAAGGTTAGGCAATGAATTTTTCAAACCAGCATCAAATACTCTATTTTCCTGAATGCAATCTTACTCCTTGGGGCCAGTGTAGAAGGAATATACGCAAAGTTTGAAGGCAGTTCCCCTGTGAATATCAGGCAACTGAATGCCTTTTTAAAAGCTGAGAAATACAGGACTATGAAGACATTCTGGCTAAGATGTATTCTTTACTTGGCAGTTATAGTGAAAAAGAATTTCTTGCATCACCTGAAGAAAATTATTATGGCAAAATGCAGGCTAAAGCAGATAGGTGAATAATGGGGGAATTGATTAAATTGATAAGTAGAAGTACTAAGAATAAGATGAATGTTTAGACGATGAGTATTTAATTAGAAGACACGGAGGATTTAGCCTTGAACTGATCAGTTCACAAGGTAATTGCCATTCAAAGGGGAGTTGATAAAATCAAGCTGGAGCCCTGGCAGTTAGACTGCAATTTTAGCTGCTTTGGTTAATTTTATTTTAGAGGATTTTCATGCTGACAGATGTCCTCAATTCATCTGTGTGGTTCACAGACACACAAATATGAGGCAAAGGTAGACCTTCAGGGCCCGCTATGGTTATCTTGGAGATTGAATCTATGCCAAGAGAGGATAGCACAATGTGGAAGGTGAACCCAGTTACCTCCTTGTGCAATGGGCTTCTGGTAGCTCTCCAAAGGCCAAGCAAACTGTTTGTGACTGCATGACTGGATAGCTGAGAAGACCGTCTAATAAAAGCAGGAAGAAGCAGGACACTGTTGAAGGGTGTAGCACCCTGGTGAAGCTGGAGCAATGTTGGCTTTTACTGGCTCATCTTGGGGAAGGGACATTTTTGTTTGCACTTCCACTTCATGGGAGCCAAGGTAGATCCCTCCAGGGTGCTCTAAATCTCTCAGGTACTGCCCTGGTGTCCCATGCAGATCAGCCCTGCTACCACTGAGGTTTTTGTCCATGAATCTGCAGCAGCTGCCTTATCTCAGCACCTTGGCACTAGGAGCCCATGGGAGCTCCCACACATCCCACATTTCTAGGAACTCAACCAGATATAACCAGTGAAAACACCCTATGTGGGAGGGAAAATATGAGTGTTGTCCTGTCCTGTAGCTTTAGCACAAAGGAAAACAACTGAAATGTCCTTGTAAGTCAAGAACAAGAAAAAATTTGGTTTACTCAACAGCACATTCTTTGAATGCCTGCACCTCTGAGACACTAAGAGGAGCGAAAAGTGTTGCCTGAACTGAGAACATTTATTTGATACTCCTGCACTGGAAGAATAGGAGAAGGTGATGTGGCACTCTAGTCATGACTTGAAAGACCCACAAAATGCCAATTCTGTATAAAAAGCACTGGAAATGGACACATTGCTGTACTTGGGAAGGGCAAGGTATAGCAGAGCACATTCAAGCCAGCAAATGCTTTATAACAGGAAGTAGAAAGCGAAGCATCATTTGTTATCGGGTGCTTAACAGTCTACATTTATGAGCTTCTTTGCACAACCTTGGCTCCCAGCCCCAAAGAGCTCTCCCAGATGCTGCTCAACCATCTGGCAAGGTAACTAGCCTAGATGAAAACAGAGAGAAAAGGGGGCTCTTGGCAAACATGCCTCACTTCAAACCTCTTTGTCCCTGGGCCAATCATGGTCTGAAAGCAAATGGTTCCTCTGTTTAAGAAAATCTCAGCTCCAAATCTCAGTCCTCAAATGGCTCCTAATCCAAACCTGAATTAGGTGTGCATTTATTATTTCAGACAGACTTCTCTCTGAGATGGTTTCCTGTACCACAGAAGCAAATGTTTTGCCATTCCCCCATCTCATCCTAAGATACTTGCTGTGCTGTGTGTTCCTGAGTGCTGCTGCACTCTGCAGACCTGCACTGCTGGGCTTGCACCAAGCTGCCCCTCCTACTGTGGCTCCCTCAGGTGCCATCACCCGCCCTGTGCCAGGCTCAAGCTGTGCCAGCACATTTCTGCTCTGAGCAGAGTGTGCTGTGCTGGCTCAGCCTGCTCTCCCCTCCCCAGCTGTCCAGTTTGTTGGCATCCCCATCCTCGAGCAGCCCAGCGCTGCTCCTGGCTCTGTCCTTGTTGCCAGCTCTGCCAGCTATCTTGGTCTGCAGCACCTTCTGTTGTTTTAGTGCTGGGCCCCTCCAGAGGGGAGCCTACCAATTTAGCTGATTATTTTCTGCTCTTAAACAACTCTCCTCTGAGTAAAATATTATGATTATCAAACCGTTTTCACTGGGGAGTAAAGCGGCTTTTAATACAAGGGGCATCGTCAGGAAAGGTCAGTTCAATTAAACAGTGAAGTACTTAGCAGGATGTAAGCTCCCACAGGAGTTATCAGCATCATTGAACAACCAATGTGGGGCCCTGCAATATGAAGCAGGCACCGCCAGCTCTGGAAAGTAAATAGGTTTGGGTCCATCTGAATGGCCTCTTTTGGCTAATGAAGCTGCTGACAGCCAAAGTAATTCATCTTTACATGGGAGCACAGAGCTGTGAGTGTGACAGTTATGGCTTATCTGTACAACACATTATTAGTTTTTTAACCATTCTCCCCCTACCCCCGTCAAGCATCTCCTTGCCTGCCCTGAAATGTCTTCCTGCCTTCAGAGAGTCTTTAATCCCTTCCTTAGTCCCTTGGTGTTGGGAGCTAGTATCACAAGGATGCATTGTGTTTTCTCATAGTAATGTTTTTAGGGGCATTCAGTCTGCATTTATTGGTAGGCTTCAGAGCCAGGTGTACTAGAGTGAGGTAAGCCGCACAGTTGTCATTGAAGTTCCTTTCCTGTTTTCTTTGTTTATTTTTATTCTTCTATAAATAAAATATAGTTATAGATTGACATTCCTTTACCTGAACTAACCAGCTGTTGTTTCTATGAAGATGATTTAGGGAAATTCAGTTGTAATCCAGGATCAGTTAGGGATTTTAACTGTTCCTTGCAGATCCCTAGCTAATTCCAGGGCAGATTTAGACCGTAATGCCAAACTCTGGGCAGCTCAAACCAGAAATGTACCTGTCCCAGGTCTGAATCATGGAATAATTTAGGATGGAAGCCACCTTTAAAGTTCATCTAGTCCAGCCCCCCTGCAATGAGCAGGGTACATCTTCAACTAGATCAGTTTTCTCAGAGCCCTGTGCAACCTGACCTTGAATGTTTTCAGGGATGGGGCATCCACCACCTCACTGGGCAACCTGGGCCAGGGCTTCACTATCTTCATTGTAAAAAATTTCTTCCTTAAATCTAGTCTTGAGATTTGAGCCCAGTTCATGCTCTCAGCTGCCCCAGGTGTTGGTTCAGTTTGTTCTGGACTGTGATAGAGATACAAGTCCTGGCAGGATTCATCAGTGGTCAGTCATCAGCTTGCACTCTGGTTGTATCAGGAGGCTCAAGGTGTTGACAGAACTTGACAGGATCCTGTTGAATTCAAAACCAAACTCCGAGTTTAAGCAAGGATCTCTTGGATGAGAAATGTCATTTTTTACCAAGAAGAGAAAATGACAGGTAACTTTTCCTGACTTTGTGTTTTCAGGTATGCACAGGAGGTGAAAGGTGTCTATTCACTGGGCATACAGAGCTCCTTTTGTAGGTCTAGAGCAAAATCACAGCATGGAAGGAAAATGTGAAAATAATCATTTATTGTGTATCTGTATCCTGTTTCATGTAATAACCTGAAGAAACATTATTCCTATTTTCTTAAAGTTTTGCCCAGTCACCCGAGTTATGTGCATGCCTGTAAAGGACAATAATTAAGGATGGAGAATCAGGGTAACAGCAAAGCAGCTCGGGTTGGCAGTGCAGGCAGCCAGCAAGGGGACATGGGGCAGACCAAGGTGCTCTGCCTCTAAGAGGGGATCAAGTCCACTTGAGCCAGTGCTGCTCAGAGAACTTGAGCCTGCACTAGGGGGAATTGAAAGCACTGCTGTACTGCATCAGTAATTATATGTGAATGGTGTGCCCAGGGCTCCTGGAGGCTTTTGACAGCCTGCACCTTCCTGTGGAGATTAGGGACTGCACAATTGACCTTTATTCCCTTCTCCTCCTTTGGCTCCGATTCTGTGGGACTGGAGGAGAAAATCCTACCTTACACTGCACTCTGGTTGTCTTCCTTGTATTTGGGTTATGGTGACTGTAGAAAACACACAGAGTCTCACTATTGTGTATTTGTTACACTTAGAAGCAAAAGTGCAAGCTCCTGCACTTGTGCATTTCACAAAACAACCTGCAACCAAACAGAATCTAAAATCAAGAGCCCCACAGATACAGCCAGAAGAGTAGTTAGGTCTCCAGAGCAAAACCAGGAAAGTGATGGTGGAGGCTTATGCTGGTGTGCCTGGTGCTGTGCAAAGCAGGAAAAAGATTTGAAGCAGAGGTTTACATAGGAGCAGATACTTTGTGTTATTATTTTCCTGGTTTGGTTTGTTGGGAGTTTTTTTCAAAATGTATACGTGCACCACACATCTGAAAGTACTTCTTTTGTCTTTTGCCTTCCATTTTAATTTGTGGTTTAGCAGTCATGTTGTATGAAAAACTTTTACCATCCAGCTTCTGTCTTGCTGTTGCCTGTCTCTGGAAGGCATCAGGGATCAAACTACTGTCTAAGCTAATGTCCTGTCACACATGAGCAGAAAAGGGGCCAGGAAAAAGTCATGAGTGAGCTCTCTCCTTGCAGACACAGTGACAGAAGGCAACAGATCTCTCCAAAAGAAAGATCATGGGAATGGGGTAACAAGAGCAGTCAGCATATTCCCCCAGGACAATAGCCTGCCTGTTATTCAGGGTGCTGATCCTGCCAAGCTGTCTGAAACTACATGCATGAGCATTAACAGTGCCTCAATGCCAGATATTTGCTACCTCTAAAAAATACCTTTAGGTGGATTACATGGGAAAGTCTTTAGCTTGCTCAGAAATTGAATTTGGCACTCAGACTCTGGGACTCTTGTGTCAGGTAGTGTGCACTGTGCTTGAAAGCAAGAAACAACTGCATGTCAGATCCAAAGCAAGAGAATTTCCTCTTCACATGAAGGTCAGGAAGCTGCTGATACTGTTTCTTTTCTCCCAAATAGGGAGTGAAAGCACTTGCAAGTGCATCCTTCCATCTAATCAAGAAGCCAGAATTCCAAGAGTCCACTTCTTACGGTCTTTGGGGGTATGATCCCTTCCTGCTAAACCCATGTGATGCAGGAACACTGTGGTCTTTAATTTTTGAGGGGTTGTTACCTCTTTAAGTGTTCACACTTCTAATTAAAAATTTAAGAAAAAATCCCTGGGAAGATTTATCAGCAATGCATTTCACATCTCAGCCCACAGCAGGTATGAATGTGGGCTGTCCGGATGGGGTTTGTTGGCAAACAGTTAAATTATTTCAATACATATTTGGACTCCGAGATCTTGAGCTCAGCCACTTAAAGGCAGTCTAAGATAACGTAATAGCAGATATCTTACAGTCAAGATGTTGATGAGGCATGGAAAAATGTTTATCTGTCCAGTACGCATTCTCTAGGTAGGCATCCAAGCAGGGTTGGTGTTCCCTATCTCAGCATAGCCACCTTTACTCAGAAGCTGTGTTCTGCTTGTTTCTGTAGGGCTGTGTCCTGTGCTATCACCATCTCCTATGGAATACAGTCTGCCCCACCAAAATAGAATTTCCTTCTGCTGTGTGAGGGGTTCTGCATGTTTCTCTCCATGGCACAGTTCATCTTTTTTTCAGGATTTTTCACAGAGAAAACAAAGAGGAAGATGCTGACAGCCTGCAAGTGTCAAGGTGTTGATCAAAAGGTTAAGTAGTTACAACTCATAGCGATATCACAGCATGCACAGGAGGGAAAAACCTCATCTTCGTTGCTGCAACTCCTACATATTGTATTGTCTGGAAAAGAAATGCCAGTCTCCTGAATGCTACAGGAGCTTGTCCCCTCCTCCCAAGCAAAACCTTTTCACTTGGGCTTTTTGCCAGGAGCCAGGATTTGGCCCATATTGAGAGAATCAGCCTCTTAGCCACGATCATTGTTCTCAAAACCTAAAGCTGCTCATATGGTGTTAGACTCCCGGCAGCCCACTCTTGTCTCCCAGGATAGCCCTTGCTATATTTAGGACTAAATCCTCCTGCAGTACCAGGCTGACCCCTTAACTGCGCAGCACTCAACAACCCTTTGGCTCTAGTCCTCTGCACTGCATCTGCCATGGACCCCTGGCAGCTCTGCCCTCACATTTGTGTTTGAAGATGTGAATCAGACCAGTTGTCTCATCAATTTACAGAAGAGCCATAGCTAAATTTATGTGTTACTTTTATCAATGTGCTTTTCCATGAAAGATTTACATTGTGTTTCCAACTATGTATCTACAGGGCTAAACAAAGGATTTCTGTGTATTACTCAAAATGAGCTCTCATTGCTTACAGTTATCCCTCTTGCTAAGGCTCTTTCTTACGTTCCTGTGCCTTCAGCCCAGTGTAATTTCATTTGTGGGCTAAAAAAAAAAAATTATGCTTTTTAGTTTAGCAGGGAGGTTATTCTATATTATAGTATAATTATTCTTTTTTTTTCCTTAGTAGCAAAATCAACTTGGTTGAGTATGAAGAAAATGCACCAGCTAAAACTGGGTGTAAATTATCATGTCTCTTGAATACTTGAGAGTGGCAAAAAATACACTCCTCAGATTTTCCAGAGCAATTTACTCTTAGGCCAAGACCCTTACATGTCACTTACCAACCTGAAGCATTTCTTTTCCGACTATAAATCAACGAAAGCCACGCAGTCCTGCAGCAGCTGGAGCACCCAGTCCCCCCTGGGTCTGCTAGATGGCAGCACTGCTGGGTATCAGAGAGGTTCCAGGACAGGCTCACCCTGGTTAATGGAGGCAGGCAGCTCAAACAGGCAGTACAGCATTTCTGAGAAGAGCGAAATCCTAAATGCAGAGACCAGAATAAGCAGATCTAGAAGCACTCTTAGTGGGGATTTGGAAGTGTTAAAAAGTCTTGGAATAAAACATACATGTTTCCCTGCTTTCTCACCCCCACTGGTGCTTTCCTGTCAAATTCAATCAGGGCAAATGTGAAGGTCTCTTCTTCAGCTTCTTCACTGTTTGCCTCATCTCAACTGTGCCTGCTACCAACTACTTCAGCTTCCAGAGCTGATGCAGCAATTTTTACTGTTTTTTCTAAAATGCATTTTAGCACCATCAATTAGGTTGAATGCAGTTTATAATAATTGCTCCCAAGAAGTGTTGCATTCAGTTTTGGCACAAGTAACTGCTGAAGAGGAGTAGGTCTCCTTTCTTTCCTTGGCTTTTTGGAAGTTCCTGGTGGTGCTGTGGTAGGCGGTCCTGCTGATCCAATAGGATTCTTGAGGATGAGCTGGGAAGAGAACAACAGAGTTATAGGACACATCTCTAACAACCCTTGGATAGCAGGTTTTGCTGACTGCAGTCTCTGTGTGTGCTGGCACAGAGGTTAACCTCAGCTCCTCTGCCACAAATGTCTGTGCAGAGTAGAGGTGCTGACAGACAGGCACTAGGCTGCTGCCAAGTCTAATTGGAAGGTGCAGCAGTCACACACCATGTGCTCAGAGAAGTGTCTGCTTTCTCCTTCCCATGTCCTCTTTGTGCTGTAGAGACATCTCTTCCAAAAGCAAACTCCGGGTAGGTTCTCAGATAGCATCTCTTGCCATCCTTCCAGCAAAGGCCACAAGGCCTTCACTCAGGCACCACTCTCTTACCACTGTGAATCTGCAGTAAATTCCTCCCCAGTGCCAGGCATACAGACAGAACAAATACTAGCATTCATTGCAGTACGCTGTTATTTATTTAGTTGTTTAATCTACTGCTTTACATTGCTTTTGGCCTTTTCTTCTAATGGATTTGTCTGACATGGTGCAAATCTCCCCTGCAGTTGGCCAGAGGGCTGGCTGCATGCTTGCAATACCAAAGGGGTCTCCAAATCAGCTCTCACTAGTTAATACCAGGTGTTGGTGACAGGGTAAAGGAGTGCTTCAGAACAATTCAGAAGCTGTTAGTGGGATAGCTACAGCAAGGAGGTTTCTGTCCAGTTTATGAAGGGCATAGTGGACCCTTCTGTCTCAAGTGCATCTCAACAGCTATCTAGCCTTAGTGTAAACCCCCCAGAATGGGGGGGCTAAAAATCGTGGAATAGAATCATTAAGGTTGAAAAAGACCTCCAAAGTCATCAAGTACAACTTTTGACCAAACACCACCATGTCAAATAAATCATAGCACTAAGTGCCACCTCCATTCATTTCTTGAATACATCCAGGGATGGTGACTCCACTGTCTCCCTGGGCAGCCTGTTCCATTGCTTAACCACCCTTTCAGTGAAAAAATTATTCCTGATGTCCAACCTGAACCTCGGCTGGTGCAGCTTGAGGCCATTTCTTCTCATCCTGTTGCTGGTTGCCTGGGAGAAGAAGCCGACTCCCACCTGGCTACACCTTCCTTTTAGGTGGGTGTAGAGAGTGATAAGGTCTCCCCTGAGCCTCCTTTTCTCCAGGCTGAACAACCTGAGCTCCCTCAGTTGTTCCTTATATGAGTGACTTTCTAGACTCTTCACTGGATTCGTTGCTCATCTCTGGACATGCTCCAGCAACTCAATTTCTTTCTTGTTGAGAGGTGCTCAAAACTGGACATGGGACTCGAGGTGTGGCCTCACTAGTGCTGAATACAGGGGACAATCACTGCCCTGGTTCTGCTGGCTACACTATGGCTGATACAGGCCAGGATGCCATTGGCATTCTTGGCCACCTGGGCACAGCTGGCTCATGTTCAGCTGCAGCTGACCAGCTCTCTCAGCTCTCTCAGCTCTCTCAGCTCTCTCAGGTCCTTTTCTGCTGGGCAGCTTTCCAGCCGCTCCTCCCAAGCCTGTAGTAGTGCATGGGGTTGTTGTGACCCAAGTGCAGGATTTGGCATTTCATCTTGCTGAACCTCTTATCACTGGCCTTGACCCATTAATCCAGCCTGTCCAGATCCCTCTGCAGAGCCTTCCTGCCTTTCAGCAGATCAACACTCCCACCCAGATTAGTGTCATCAGTGAACTGGCTGAGGGTGCACTCAATCCCCTCATCCAAGCCATCAATAAAGACGTGAAACAGGGCTGGCCCCAATACTGAGCCCTGGGGAACACCGCTGGTGACTGACTGCCAGGATGTATGCATTCCACACCACTCTCTTGGCCCCGCCATTCAGACAGCTTTTAACCCAGCAAAGAGTACACCTCTCCAAGCTGTGGGCTGCCAGAAGACTCCTGGAGTCTCCATGGGAGACAGTATTGAAGGCTTTACTGAAGTCCAGGTAGACTAAATCCGCAGTCTTTCCCTCCTCCACCAGGCAGGTCACCTGGTCAGAAAAGGAGATCAGGTTGGTCAAGCAGGACGTGCTTTTGCTATACCAATGCTGGCTGAGTCTGATCACTTGGTGGTTCTGTACATTCTGTGTAATGGTACTGAAGATGATCTGTTCCATAAATGCGCTAAATGGGAAACCTGTCCTTGAAGTGAGCAAAAAATTTGCTATTTCCCCTTATTCTCTGTCATCATTTAAAGTTTGCAGCTGTGTTTAGGCACAAACAGGGAAAAAATTCTATCAGCAAGTTCAAATTTAAGGGCTTTCTGGAATCTAGCTGGTGTTCAGAGTTCGTGAGAACATTGTGCTTGGCCTTCACAACTTCAAAAAAATCCCAAGCTTGTCACAGAATATCAGGATGGGTAAGATACAGGTGGAATTAGGAATGGATGTTTAACCACCGATTCTCCTCTTGTCTCATATACACAACTCAGAGGAAAGAGCCAAGGTTTTCTGCTAAAAAGAAACATTCTTAACAGAGAACAAACATAATTCCTGGGATCTACCACGTGCCTTGGGCAAGTGAGATGTTATTATTTTTGTATCAATCAGTTTTTTTCCCACGTTTTTCTTGAGTGTTCCCAAGGTCCTGCTTATCTGGCAGTCATGCCCTCCTTAGGGTCACTATGCTTTGACTGCAAGGAGGAAGAGAGGCCTGAGATCACATTGCAGCACATTGATTTGAAGCAGGTGCAGCTTTGAGACACTTTCTGCTATCTCAGCCACCTCCCACATTCCCGTCTGGATTGCAAACTTACTTTATTTTTTCCTCCCCCTTTCCCTTCTTGTCAGGAATAATTTACAAAGCCTGTCCTTCATTTCTTTCCAAAGGTAAAGCTTGTGGAAGGAAAAGAGCCGAGAGATGTTGAACCTTACCAGGGTTTATTTCCCTGCACTTAAGCTGTCAGCTGTCAGGGGTGGGATTTCTTGTTGGTTTCACATAACTGTAAGAAAGAATTTTTTTGTGATTTAGCTCATTGATTCCTTTTTGTCTAGAAGGGACAACATTTCCCCCTTTTAAGTGTACTGTTTGTTCTCCTTTGTATCATGCAACTGTTGTAGAAGTGGAATGTTATGCTGTCTGAAGTGTAACTCTGATGACAGAAGGCTAGGTACAGAGAATATGCTCAGTGAAGCTGGACAGCCACCAGGACCACTGCATATTCCTTCCCACCATGGAGGAGATATGATTCAGGTGCATAAAACACAAAGGAGCATCTCCCCTTTTCTTGTGGCGAGATGAAAGCAGATCCCATTGCCTCTGTTGCCTTGGTTCAAGAACTGGGAAACAACAGTCATGGAGGATGTTTGATAGCAAACCTGCACTGCTTTCAGGAGTCTTGTAGGGGAATTGTTTGCTTCCTGGAGATTAAATCCACTGCACTTAAAAAAGGTTCTTGTGTCGCCTTCCGTGTCAGACTGACATTTCCAAATGCGCATCCGTCATCACAGGGGAGCATCAGTACAGCCAGCACTCATCAACAGCATGCTGTGTGAGGGACTGAGTGACTGGTCAGCTCAAAAAGCCAGCTTGCCAGGGCTCCCTCACACATGTCAAGTCAGTCCCTGTCTCCACTTGCAGCTGCCACTGCAGTGGCCTGAGACGGCAGCTTGGTGCTCAGAAAGAGCTGGCAAGGCTGCAGGGAAGACCAGTGGGACACATGATGCCTGTCAACTGCTGACCAAATATTGAAAGAGTTTTTTTTTCCTTGCCTTTTATCTGGTTTTATAAGCTACCTTTTTTAATGGTTTAATAGATCACTTGGGCAGTTTTGTTAGATGATTGTTTTAAATCCTTAGGTTTGCAATGTAACTCCCTGAAGGATTGCTGTCTTAGGGCTGGAGCAGGGAGCTGCAAGACTGAGCTATACTTGGGAAGTGGTAAATGGCAATGGCTGGGAGAGGCTACACTGCCTAGATGAAATGTTTCTCCTGCTCTCGTGCATATAGGGCACAAGAACTTCCCATGGCACTTGTAAAGAAGTGTTGCAGTGATAATTCTGGACAGACTGCTCACAGTGCAAGAGACTGGAATATCCAGAACTGTAACTGCATTGTTAAAAATTACACAGGTAGTGCATTTACTTTTTGTATTTAGGGAACCAGTGGTAGTTAGCTCATTACCCTGTAATAAACAACAAAATGGAGAATTATCTCAGTATAAGGATGGAAAGGCTCGGATTTCTTGCCAGCAGTGTCAGGTATGTCAGGGAGATTGTGCATGTTTATAAAGTGCATTGCAATGGGAGATTTCAGTCTTTAATGTGGGTGTCCTTTCTATCCACCATGTGATAAAAAGGTGGAAAAAAGCAGCTGCTCAGTAAAATAAGAAGTGAGAGACCAGTGAGTTGCAATGATCCAAAGTGAGCTAAAAATCCATGACAGAGAAGGACAAGAAAATTTGCACAAGTTGCACGGAGCAACTAAATCCAAGCCCACACCTCTGCCTGCTGCTCAGGCTTCCAGGGAAGAATATGGTCAATTGTTAGACCTCCAGTAGCTTTCAATGTATTTATGAAATGAGGAGCTGCCAAACACCAGCTGTAGGTTGCCCCTAGGAAGTTGCAGATTCTAGAAAGCATAACAGAAAATAGCTTGGTGACAAAGAACAGAGTAGGCTAAAGATCAAAACAAATGTCCCAGCCCCTGGCGTTTCCCATCCTGCAGCTAGATTTGTTGTGTAAGTGGGCTGGGCACACACCACAGCCACAATTTTAGCAGAAATCTTCATGGTGCAGTCTCAGTGGGGATTTTGACTGTAGCAATGCAAGCTGTCCTGTACTGTTGCAAATTGGAAGGCAGGCTTTGCTGACGTGAGCAACTAGATCAGACTTCCAGTAGGTGCTTCAGAAATGCAGTGTTATAAAATAAATGATTAGTCTATTATTCATGCTTTCAGTCCAGAGCTTCTGCAAAGCAAGCCCTTTGAATTCTTATAATTAAGAAGTAAAGTGTGCTTCTGAAGCTATGCATGTCCCTCCTTTTCCTATGCCCAACCTTCTTTCTTCATTAGCATTCACAGCCTAGGAATAGATTATATCTTTGGTGAACAGCTGAAAGGTAGCGGTGTTGCTGTTTAGTGATTCCAAGATTTGAAAAGCAGAGAAAATGCTTCATACCAATTAGCTAACTGCAGTGGCAGCAGGGCTGTGGCTGTGCAATAGTCCTATTTCAGGGAAGGACTTCAGTTAAGAAGTCAGCTTGTGGTTTATTTCATCTCAGGATCAACGCAATTTTTTCCCCTTCTCACTGCCAGACATTGAGTTTATACTGTTTTAAGGTCAAATACATGAAGTTGTCTTGACATGAGCAAGAATGATAGTTGTCACTGGTGTGCGGGTGGGTCGTATGGGCAGCCTTGTGTGTTCTCCTTTGCATCTGTCTGTGTGACAATGAAAACTGGATGTTATTTTCCAAAAATGTTATCATCATGTTTCAGACCTGACCCATTGTCTGACCACACATAAAGAAATCATTTGGAGCCCAAAGACAATAAAAAAGATAATCACATCTCGCAAAATGTTAATATATATAAATATCCCTGTCACCCACCATGTTGCCTCAGCCATAGCATCCTCCTGCCCATCTCAGCACCTCTCCCACCAGCACCTTGCATGTACTGGCTGCTGCAATGAGGACCACTAAGAGGATGAAGGCTCTGGAGACCTCTCAAGCCCTTTACTGTTGATGGGCTACAAGGTGCCCACTTCCTCATCAGTCTCCTCATGGTCTGGAAAAGCACCAGTTAGGTGGGTTTGTTTCCCAGGTAGTTATAAAGAACTCATTAGGAGAATGTGGAGTCTCCTTGGAAACCTTAAGAGGTTGCAGGACAGGTGAACTAGTAGAGGCGTGCTTGGGTTTGAATAACTGAGTCCTGAGTTTCTGCTAGTTGAAGTATTTCAGAGAGAACTGATGTTGAAAATACTTATTCACATGAGAGAATAGAAACCTTTTGATGATCATGTCCATGATGTGCATTATCTCCCCTCTTCTTGTCTTAGGGCATACTTGGCTCATTCTGTCCTGCATAAATAGGACAAATGTCCCACTGCTGGATGTCAAATCTCATGGCAATGCTGTACGTGAGGAATATGAAACTATGCCCTCCCATGTGTTTTTTTCTGACTCAGGAAGGGTGACAGTTGCTAAATGGCTTTATATGAGTGGTTGTATAGCAAAATCTTGTGCTGTCCTTTGGATAGATAGTGCTGCACAAATGAAGATCTGTCAAGACTAAAAGCAAGTATGGAAATGAACCAATAAAAATTGTTACACACCAGGATGTAGCTCAAAGGATACATTTATGCTGTGTCCAAGGAAAACCCTGGCCCTCATAGGACTACACCAAATAGTGTAAGAAAGCTGAATAAAGCAGTTCTTCTGTGTATAGACAGGTCATTGCTAATTGCCCATGATAGTGAAGATAAGGGAATTCTGCTGGGCTTGTTAACACACTGAAATAAGCTATGTGACTGCTGTCTGGTTTGGCTCTTCTAAAGTTTCATGCACAATGGCTTTAGGGCAGGAGAGAATATTTCACGTTGCATAATTCTCTATAGATAAAACTGCTCATTAACTCTCTAAAAGTGCTTCCTTGGGCAAAGTCTAAGAGAAAGGTCCAAGGTGCCTGTTTTTCTCTTGAGCTCCTTTAGTGTATTCTCAGTCATTATTTGGTCAAAGTGTTTTGATTTGATTTTCTTAGTATTTGGGATAATATCTTTTGTAAATCCAGGGATAACTAGGAGAAGAGCTGACTGTGTTAAGGGATTCTCAGCAGGAAAGTAAAACTAAGCATGGAAATTAGAAAAGGGTATGCATTAAGTTCTGCTGCAGCAAAACACCACTTTGTAAGTTTGAAGATACACATAGTAAGTGCTCTCACAGCAAACTGGTAACAGTAGTTTGACTTGAGAGACCCTAAGAGAAGAAAGACTCAAGAAAAAATAAGACCCTAAGAAAAAGAAGAAAGACCCTAAGAGACTCATCCAATGAAACTTTATACATAAGATGTAGGCTACCACATCTGAATTAGTCATATAACTTCCCTGTATAGTCACTACAGACACAGGCTTTTTCCAGAGATTAACACATTGACTTGCCTAAGTGCATGTCTAAAGCGGAGATGAAATGTGTCCAAGTATCAGTTCCCCTCCATGAACAGGAGGGGAATGCTGGGCGATTGTTCAAGTATCTAGGAGTGGTAAAATGAAACCTAATCTATGGGACAATTTCTGGTGTTTATTTCTTCTTTCCAGGCTAGGCACTTTCTTATAATCTGGGGACTTCAGAGAGCTGCAGTCTTTGCGGAATAATCCCGATGAGCAAATAATGTGTGCCAGTCTTTGGGGTGAGGGCCATCTCTTTGTTTTGTGTTCATACAGCCCCAGGCACAGCAGGGTCCTGCCCTAGGATGGAGCTCTTGTACACTACCACAACACAGATAATCAATAATAGCAGACTTAATTAGAACTTTGATCAGTCTCTCTTCCTTCCATTTCACTGTGTTTTAAGTCCCTGTGATGTCTGAATCAGGTTTGATAACAATTCTCTGTCTCTCATTTCCCCCTGTCCCACAGGAGCACATTTACAAGCTGATGAAGAGTGACAGCTATGCGCGCTTTCTGCGTTCGAATGCTTACCAGGACTTACTGCTGGCGAAGAAGAAGGTATCTGTTGGAAAGGACATGCTTGCATCTCTTAGCACCTCTTGATTCTCGCCTGCTGCTTGCTGCTAGTGTGAAAGTAAAAATATTGTTTCCTTTTTTCTTCCTTTAAGAAGGGAATGAGCACTTTTGTCTTCTTCACTGGGGGCACAGGGTGTGGCATCTGTGTGCACAGCCTCAGCATGAGTTTTGGGGAAAACATGGTGACCCAAGGTAAAAGTAATGTGGAAAGGTGTTTGTCTTGCACAGTTGCCTCCCAGACTCAGTGCAGGCAATACAAATTGTATTGCCTCTTTCTCATGGAAAAGATGGTGTGTGATATGAGAAACAAAGCCCATCAATCTATTCATTACTGGTGCAAAATTCACCTATTAAGATTTTCATCTCCCTAGTCTCACCATGTGATTTTCCCTTTGGATGCCTTACCTATAGATGCCCCTGCAGCAATCCCTTGCTTTTGCCTCCCCAGAGATGCTTCCTTTTCCTCAGAGACAGGAAATAATTGCAATGCATGTAATAATCAAGAATTCCAGCCACATTGTCTCACAGGAAATCTGGGTTTGAGCTCTTCTTAGCCTTTTGGTGCCTGCATGAGCTCTGCCAGCACCATGATTCTGTCAAAAGCCTCCTGATCAAGGTAGCAAAGGAGTAGTTACGTACAGTTACAACTCCTGCCCCCGAATCCCTTTTTTCTAAGGGGTCTGGGAGATAAGCTACCGATCTCTGCATTTGTGGCTCTGCTTAAATGCTTCCTGCAACTCCTGACTAATTCACATAGCTCTGTGTGTGTCTGTGTGCATGTGCATGCCATGTACATGTGTATATATCCCACTTATATTTGGTTCCCAGGACTACACATAAACTGACTCCTTTCTCCTGCAGCCTGAGCGTGTGGTTTCGCATCACCATCTTCCCTGCTGTTTTTCTGCTGCATTCTCTGTGTGCTGCCAAATTACATTGCATCGGCACAATACAAAGAAATCCCAGTGGTATTTTTGTCCTGATTGTCATTGTGTGCCCTAAAAGCATGCATATGGTGACAAAAGGAGACAAGCCCCTCTGTCTGCCATGTCTGAGACTACTTGCAGGTGGATTAGGGAAAGATAATGGAGGGCAGCAGTTAGCCTTCTGTTTTGAAATGTCTGGTCTGTGACAGCATAAACCAGTGCTGCTTACATTTAGAACGATTAGACCTGACTTGGAGGCTGTAGGGAAAGACGGAGGTGTGAGGCAAAGTCTTCTGATGGTGTAAACCATAAAAGCCTCTGCCATCTTCCTCTCCCTAGCAGCTTATGGTCGCCCCCACCCCCCAGTCTCCATTGAACATGTGAGGGTTCATGTGCTTGAAAGCCAGGAGAGCTTTCTCCTCCCAGCCGAACCCATTCAAACCAAAGGTTTATTTTTTTTGCAATCCTTGTTTGCTGTCAGATCAAGCCCTGGATGTGTCAGCATGACATCTTCATCCCCCTGCAAACTGCCACAGGAGCAGGTTTTGGTGTCATGTTAACGCAGCCATGAAAGTAAGAATCAAGTTTCTTTTAGAAAGAGCTGTGGGTGCACAAGTAAACATATGAAGGCACAAAAAAGGCAGGCTTAGATCTGTGCAGATGCACTATTTACCAGCTTCACATTATGCAGAAGGGGAGTTGGTGTTACTCCAGAGTCTGTAAAGCTCTTTGCAACCACATTGCATTGTGTTGGGCAAGTGAATGTTTTGGAAACCGTGTAGGTAGAGAGATGCTAACAGACAGAACATGACACTGTTGTCATCATGTATGCTGAGCTACACAGTCCTATCTTTAGGACCACTGGTTCAGCTTTGAGAAGCATCCTTTTAAAATTCCTCTAAATAGCTGGAAAACAAGGGAAGGAAAAGAGGAACCCAGTGACATATCAGACCCTGCATGGATTTGGTTTTGAGCCTACAAACAAATCCTGGATTCACTGATGTGAATAGAAATTCACTGCAGTTCCTTAAGTTGTGATGAGTACATCTCTTTGAGGCATGTCTTTCCCCAAAGTCATTATCCTCTCATGGCTTGTATACCACACTGATATGACATAGCTTACTTTCATTACTGAAAATAAGTTCTGTCAGAAGCACAGCATGATGGACACAGGGTAAAAGAGTTGCTTGCACTAAGCAAACTATTCAGATTCCCACATTAATGTTTTGTGGATAAGTTTATGTTATTTGGGATCTTGCCCTCCAGCACTGGGTTATGGCAAACTGAGAGAGCAGGAAAAAGGGAAAGGTAGGCTGTGTGGCTAGAGCACAGAACTGGGAACCATAAAATCTATATGCTTCCCCTGGTTTCCCCACTTAATTTCTTGTGTGAGCTTGGGGAAAAGAAAGTTCAACTCTCCCTGCCCTGTATCCTCCCCTTTGTCAAATGGCAATAATAATAGTGACCTGCTCAGCAGAGAGGTGCCAAAGCTTGATTAGTGCTTCAAAACATGCTCTGGTATTTGTAAAATGCTGTAAGTTTGAAAAGTTACTTTCTTCCGCACCATACAATAACCACAGATGTGGGGGCTTTCCCTGGCTGCTCTGGGAGTGCAGTAATGGAGAGGAAGGAAGGAGAAGAAATGATGGGTTAGGATTGAGATACAATGACAGAATTATATGAATGTATTGTTCACACCACTAACTGATGCAAGACAGCAGACATAGTCTGTGTACAGACAAGACATACATACTTTGTTAATCCATTTTAGATGTCTTTTTCTCCGTTCTTCCCAGTGTCATTATTGCAAATAACCACAGTATTATTGGCTTCAATCTTGCAGATTCATGGTGCTCAGCAGGGAACATGAGGTTCGCCTCCAGCAAGGGTGTGATTGGAAGCAGTGAGCTGCAGAGGGGAAAAACTGGGTGTAGCCTTCTGCCTTGAACAGAAGTCCTCCTCCCTGCCAGGCTGGAGGAGGGATGAGAGCACAGCTCTGTCTTCAGGAGGAACGGCCATATGCCCAGGCTGACTTGAGCTCTGTGCCTCCATTCCCAGTCTCCCCTCTGCAGCAGGTAGAAATCATGGATCTGCTGAAAGTGTCAGTCTCGGCAGTGAAGGGCTGGATGTGCTGAGATCCCTGAGCAACTCACTGCATTTTATTTGTGTATCTACGCAACACGCCCACTGGTGCTGTGCAAAGTCAAGCACTGACCTGCTCCCGTTTCTGCCAATAAGAATAATCTGCTGATATGCACCTTGCTGCAGGGTACCTTACAGCAGGTAATCACCGCTGCACTGCCCTCCAGCCCTTCTCCACAGCAGCCAAAATGGTGGCTGGATGTCCTTAGACAGTAGTGATCCACCCATCAGGACAAGTGCTGTGACAAACCTCAGTCAAGACGAGGATGCATTTTGGCAGGGTGACTTGGCTGCAGAGCAGGGGTATATTCCTTGGGGAAAGAGCAGTGTAGATTAGTTAGTGCACTATGGAAGGGGATGCGAGTGCACAGGAACTTTTGTTAATGGTGAAGCAGCAGCCAGAGATGTGCTCCGCTAGTTATTTTTGCAGAGAAGGGAGCGAAAAGAACAGAAAAGACCTCGAGGTACTTTCCATTACTCACCATAAAGGTGAAACAATGACATTGGTTGGCATCTCTGCATTAGCTGAAGCGGCAACTGAACTGTCACAGTGCTGGTGTTCATGTCAACCTGGCATGGGGTGGCTTCCTGCCATCCAGCCCTGCCCGCAGGCAGGGAAGCATCCCGGAAAGGCAGCCACAGCTGTAGTGTAGACAGGCTGTGAAGCCATGGGAGTGAGCCCTGCAGCATTGAGGGACGAGCAGGTTGGTATTCGCGTGGTTTAGAGCATTGTTTTCCTCTCCAGCTGGTTCAGAGAAGTGTGAATTTACCGTGGTCCTATTCAAATGAACACAAAATATATGCAAAATATGCCAGCCACTTGGTAGCACTGTACATACCCTTTGCTTTCTCATTTGGACAGGTAGATATGACAGCCTGTGGAGCCCAGGACCTGCTCCTGGCCTTTGCTGTGCCCAGGGTCAGGGACATTATGATCCTTTATTTTTATCTGATGCCATTGCCTCTGGAACATGTTATCTTTGACCAAGTTAAAGTTCAAAATAAACCCCACTTCACCCCCCAAAATCTCATACCAAAGAAAAGGATTCAATAGCCAAAAAAGTAAATCCAGGGAGGGAGGGAGGGAGGGAGAGAATTTTGCAGACCTTAAGTTCAGAAGACCGAGTTTCTGTATGTATTTCCTTACCCCTTTTCATATCCCTGGCAAAAAGTGTCAGCAAGGGAATACTTAGGAGCTTCATGCCATGAGGAATAGGTTCCATTTTCAGCACGTCTTTTGAAGCACTGCTTTTGTCCAGACCCCCTGAGCCAACTGTATTGTCCAGGAAGGTTCCTATTGCAGATCATGCCCTGTCTCCATTCCGTCAGGGCAGTTGATTCAGTGGCAGGACTTGTCTTGAATGTTGTAAAGATGCTGAGCAATTTTCTCATAATTATTTTTAATAGTCAGTGTCAGCTGGTTTTCTTAAGTTTTCTTCTACTTAATCTTCAGGCCAGCAGAATCTACACAAAGGAACTTAAAGTTTGGATGGCTGGGCAAATGATTAATCATGAAAAAAATTCAGAGAAGCTGGTCAATACTTAGTGAATGGCTTCTATGTGGTGAGATCTATTTTTCTATATCTGCTTGGGCTGAGAGGTTTTCATCTGCAGCAGGGATGGTTGTTTCATATTTTATCCAAATGCATATGTCCTTTGCCATTAGCTGGTGGAGTGTGTTGGTGTATTTACTGGAAAATACTGCATTTTTTGCACCTGGGAGAGGACTACATGACCTGGCATAAATGTGTTTCTCTGCCTTTGCTCCTTTGCACACACAGTGCATGTTTGTGCAAATGTTGCTGTGGTGCTGTAGCAGGCAATGGCTCCAAAGTCCACACCCCAGGAACTTGGTCTTTTTTTTTTTTTTCCTTTTTTTTTCACTTGGATATTTTTAAATTTCCTTCACCTGGTGTGCAAGGCAGCCTCCCTAGCTCAGCGCCGTGCTGGAGAGCTGTGGGCAGGCGTTCCCTGCACGGCAGGCTGCCAGCCACACGGGCAAGCAGACAGGAAGAGCCAGCGAGCCGTACAGCCAGCACCCACACCCACAGACATTCAAACTGCTCAAGCCAGCTCATCACTCTGCAGCCAGCCTGCCTCAGCTGCTTTGTATTTTACTACAAAATGTCATGCTTTGACTCAGAGCTGGATGCTATGGGGATGAGCTTTCCATGCATCCAGCTGGTCCCAGCCTGCCACCGCCATGCCAAATGTGCAGAGTGACTGCAAACCATGCTTTGCAAGGCACTTCTGTGAGACACTGTCAGTGCTCTCTGTGGCTGCTTCCCCACACGTGTCTTCTGCTGTGGGAGGCAGCAAACAGCCTTGTGTGGGGGCCCCTGTGCCAGACAAGCTCTCAGCACCTCAACAAGGTGTTCATCATCTTTGGAGACCACCATTCTGCCTTTCTGCTGGGTGGGAAGATGCATCACCTTGCTGGGTAGAAAAAAACAGAGACACTAAATTTTGATAGCGAGTGCAGGGGCACAATGTGGCCTGTATAGCAGTTCACTCTCCATTGACCCCAATGCACGCCAGAGCTCCACATCAAAATGCAGTTGGGTCAGACACTGCTTTTCCAGCCTGCAGCAATGTGATGCTGCAGACTTCAAGTGCCTTGCTCCCCTAAGGGACCTTGCAGAACACTCAGTCTTTTGTTCAGATATTTCTTCTCCTGATACTTTGTCTTTAACTTGGTTGCTGGTGGGTCTTGCCACCCCTGAAGGAGACCAGTGCAGAGGCCCCGTGCCCAGCTGGGCACTGCTGTCCTCAGTCCTGCTCACTGGGACACATTCAGCCAAAGTGGCAGGAATGCAGCTTCTCTCTGTCGCCTCTGCTGCCTTGGGGTGTAGGGACACCTCTGAGGCTCCTTCAAAGAGGGAATCTGTGATGCCCTTAGCACTTCCACGGCTCTAACACTCAGCAGAAGAGTGAGGCTGATGTTTCTTTCCCCTTTCCTCTCCTCTCACATGCAAGGAGAGACAACTAACCCTTGGGTTAGTGCATGTTAAATACTCCTTTGGGGACCATTGGACTGGGTACATTACTGCCTTCCTGCCAGCCGGGAAGACTGCTTTATTGCTTGGTACTTGCTTTGAGGCCTTGTCTCCATTCTCTGTGTGGGCTAGAATGATGTGCCTCTAGCTTTCACTTTTGATACCACTTCTGGGACATCAGAACTGATGCTGTGACGTCCTCAAATGGTTGTAAGTGTGGAGGTTGCTTGTTTCTTTCTTCTGGATTAAGAATATTTCTTGTCTTTAAAAGGGCCTTACACTTTGGTCTTTGGTGATGCAGCAGGGATGACCTGCCCTATCTCTGCATGGGAGGCTTAAGACTAACCTTGTAGACATCAGAGAGCTGTGAAGGCTGTGATAAACATGCAGAAGAATCAAAAGGCTTTGCCTAGACTCAACTACACAAGTTTTCATCCAATTTATCTGATATGGTTTTGGCTTCCTTATATCTTCTCTATCTGATTTTTGCACTGGTGCTTTGTCCTGGGGGTTGTTACTGCAGCTGAATCTGTGGCAGATGATATGTCAGGTAGGTGCCTCTCCAGTGCAGTGCTTATTTCCAGTGCACTGTCATGCACCATCATTACTGTGGTTTTCCCCTACTTGTAGCTCCTTATTCCCTTCATGGCAGTTTTATTTCTATCTTACCACCCCCCTTATGCTGGCTCACCACATTAAAATAAGTGTCTCTCCTGGAAATCAGCAGTGCCCACAGCTTTCTGACTGCAATGAGCATTCTTTCATATTGTTGAGTTTCTTCTCTATAACAATTTTTTCCTCTTATGTATTCCAGCAAACATGCCAATAAATTATTTAGTTCTTCCTTGTTAGTGGCGATTAGATCTCCCTTGTGCCAAATGAACGAAGCGTTGCACTGAGCAACGTTCTCAGGGATATGTTAATAAAGCCATGATGCACACGCTTGTCTTCTCACAGTGCAATTGAATGTCTTCTTGCATATGAATAGTCCTGTACTCCAGGTACAAAAATATCAGTGCCCCAAACTGGCCTGTATCTTTCTGTTGCCTTGCAAAGACATGCATATGCTGTCTTGTGTTTTGATGTGGCCAAACTTACTGGAAATATGCCTCTACCCTTTGGGTAAATAGAAGAGTTCACTGGCAATGAGTCCAGTGGTGGTTTTCTTCCAGTGCTGTATTCACTCACACATTGCTTTTTAATATTGTGAATGCTACTGTGGTTGTTTTTCATCTCTTTAAGCAAGTAGATGGAAGCCTTCAGTATCTGTTTGGCAGATGTTAACCAGAATCAGAGGTCCCAGCTCAAACAGCAACAGAAGGAAATTCAATGAACAAGAAATCAATAACAATAGCTGTAAGACACAGCTCTGCCCAGACACATATGAACCATTCAAAAAGCTCACTGGAGAAAAGGTGACATTCTCTGAGAGTAAAAGTAGTGATGTCTTTCATTCTTCAAGGCATTTTGATTTCTTACGTTTGCTATTGCAAACATTGATTTCTGCTTTTTACTTTTTTTTACAACTTTTTCTTCTTGCTGCTTCCTTATATTTTGCTGCTGTTTTGAAAGACTGCATTTAAGCTGAAGGGTTTTTTTCTGTATTTTTATCTCCCTACTTTGTTCCCTCTTAAGCCAGAGAATGAGCAAGGTCGTAGAACTTCTCTAGAAAAATTCACTCGCAGCATGGTAAGTTCCTTTTCTTTTCCCTCTTCCCTTTCCTCAGAACTTCATTTTCAGTTGGGGAAATGTGGATGCTTGACTTTTTATTCCATCCTTTACTTTTGCAACTAGCATCTTTGCAGCTTCTCTCTTAATACCTTAGCTCATCTAAATAGTAGCTCTGAAGAAGGGACTGGGGGTGGAGGGAGAAATGGCATAATGCTCATACTAGCTTATCATCATTGCAAAAGCAAATTGGTTTTTGTCCAGAATCAAATGCAAAGTTGTCTTTTTGCTATGTTCCCACTACAGTATTTGCTGTGGCTTTTCCTTGCACAATGAAGTAGAAGAGCATGGTTCTCATAGCTCCATTGCAACAGTATCCACACAGTTCCATAGTGCATGGATAATGATACCACATGATATGTCACATACATATCCACCCACAGCACTGCAGCCGCTTCCTCCTTTGCCCCCATCTGTCAGTGCTCATGTAAATAGCGATGTGCGATACCCTTTGCCTCATTCATGATACTGATACCGGAAAAGGAGCACAGTCACAGCAAGAAACATGACACTGAGAAACCTTTCAGCCAAGGGGACAGTGGGACCTCAAGGGCAGTTGAGTGATGTCCTCCCTCTCTTGTCCTTTGTCAGTCTCCAGCCTCCAGCCGGTCTGTCCAGAGCTTGGGCAAGACCTGCTTGTCCCACTTGTTTTCAGGGATCTGTGTGTGCAGCAATTTTTCTACAGAACAGGAAAAGCAGGGAGAGGGTGCAGGACCAGAGGCAGATACTACAAGTGGAGTGGAGTAGCAGGGATACTGAGCAGCACAGGCTGTGTTTTGAGCTGCATCAAAAGTAGTGTGACCAACAGGTTGTGGGAGGGGATTCTGCCTGTCTACTCCACTCTCATGAGACCCCACATGGAGTGTTGCATCCAACTCTGGAGTCCCTAGGACAGGAAAGACATTGACCAAATCCAGAGGAGGACCACAAAGGTGATTAGAGGAATAGAGCACCTCTCCTACAAGGAAAGGCTGAGAAAATTTGGTTTGTTCAGTCTGGAAGAGTGAAGGCTTTGGGGTTACCTGATTGTGGCCATCCAGTACCTGATGGAAGCCTGCAAGAAAGACAAAGAGGGACTTTTTACAAGGAGACAGGACAAGGGAGAATGGATTAAAACTAAAACAGAGTAGGTTTAGATTAGATATTAGGAAAAAAATTTTTACTGTGAAGGTGGTGAGGCACTGGAACAGGCTGCCCAGAGAAGCTGTGGATGCCCCATGACTGGAGGTGTTCAAGGACAGGCTGAATGGAGCTCTGAGCAATGTGATCTAGTGAAAGGTGTCCCTGCCTGTGACAGGGGGATTGGAGCTAAATGATCTTTAAGGTTCCCACCCAAACCATTCAATGAGTCTATGATACTCGTACATGTGTGTGTATATATGTATATTTATATGTAAACTGCGTACACATACGGCATATATATATAACACATTTGTACATACCGAGAGAAACAGGAAGCTGTGCAGGTAAGTGTGAGCTGCTGTAGAGCAAAGAAGCCGAGAGTGGTTCTTTCTGACGCTGCTGTGCTACTGCACAAGCAAACCCAAATGTAAAATACAAGGCTTTGTAGTACATCCACTGGCAGACTTCCTGGGGAATGTATTTATATAGCTAATGCATATGCACACATTTAAAATATGTTGATACAAAATATATCACTATGCCCATCTGCATATTTACTACTTTCTAAGAGTCTGCCAGGGAGAGGAGTAGGCAAGATTTTTAATTTTTTTTTTTAAACAAACTATGCAGAAATATTTACACCAAGTGGTAAATTCTGCTCCCAGATTTGCCAAGTTGTAGAAGAGTAACTCTCACTTTACTAGACTGGCTGGGTTTATAGTTGCACAGCCAAGGATGGATTTTTCTCTTGCATTTGGTTTGAAGGGTAACTTGACAAGCTCAGTTTGGGATGCTATGATTAGAATGCAAGTAGCTGTAAAGAAAATTGTTGTTGATTGGTCGGCACTTCAGTTCATTTTTGTCTTACTGGGTAGCATACTGTAAATATTTTCTTTCATTTCTCTTAATACAGATATAAAATGTCATCTTGTGATGGCATGGTAGGTACCAGAACTAGGAGGGGTCTGAATTTTTTATACTTTGCATTATGGCAGTTTGTCACTGCCATCAGATGAGAAAGTAGTCACTGCATTGACATGTCATAATGTCCTCAGAGGACAGCATTACCAAAGTGAGAACTTTATGGCATACTCAGGAGACTGAATTAAGATGAAGTTAATTCTGTATGCTCTAGTTCTCCAAAATGCGCTGCAGCTCCCCGGCTGTGTAGGAGTGGAGAAAATCAGCAGTCCATGTTTCCAGAGCTCCACTGTGCTTTAGTGATTGCCTATTACAGGATCACATGTTCAAGCTGGCCCTGCACAGGTGTGATGAAGTTAAGTTATGTGTAAGGTTTGTGATGAAGTTATGTCAAGTGTATGCTTAAGGTTTGGCTGGAACAGACCCCCACTGTTTGTCTCTCTTCAAGGGAGGAACACTGAGCCTATTTTGCAAGCAGATTAATATGAGGTCACATTTCCAATGATGGCTGTAAGAGAAATCTCAAAACAATAAAGGCTAAAAGTTTATTTGCCTTAAGGAGCCATCATTGAGATGAAGTAGTCTCCCAGATTGACTGAACTATTAATTGTCTATGGATCTGGGTCACCTCCAGACTGTGCTGCTCTGTTTGGCACTGGGAGGGCCAGTAGATGCCTGGGGAAATTTTCAGATTTGTCTCTAGCATGTGACTCAACATTTTGGGAAATCACAGAATAGTTACAGTTGGAAGGGACCTCTGGAGATCACCTAGTCCAATCCCCCTGCTAAGGCAGGGTCACCTAAAGGAAGTCACATAGCAATGTATCCAGGTGGATTTCTTGTACTGAGAAGCCCAGAACTAAACAGAGCACTCCAGATGGGGCCTCTGGAGGGATAGCCCCCCTCGACCTGTTGGCCACACTCTTCCTAACGCACATCCCAGGATACCATTTTCCCTCCTGGCTCTAAGGGCACACTGATGGTTCATAGTGAACTTGTCATCCACCAAGACACCCTGGTCCTTTTCTGCAGAGCTACTGTCTAGCAGCTCAGTCCCCAGCCTGTGCTGGTACTTGGGGTGATTTCTCCCGAGGTACAGGACCCTATGCTTGTCTTTGTTGAACCTCATTAATTTTCTCCAGCCTATCAAGGCCCTGCTTGAATGAAGGAATGGCAGCACAGCCTTCAGGTGGATCAGCCCCTTCCTCCATTTTCATATCATCAGCAAACTGTCTGGGTGCATTCTCTTCCTTCAAGTCATTAATAAACAAGTTGAATAAGACTGGATCCAGTATTAATCCCTGGGGAACACTGACTACATGCCTCCAACTGGATTCTGTTCCACTGATCATGACACTTTGAGCTCTGCCACTCAGCCAGTCCACCTCACTGTCCATTCATCCAACCCACATTTCCTGAGCTTACCTATGAGGATGTAATGGGAGACGGTGTCAAAAGCCTTGCTGAAGTCAAGGCAGATAACATCCACTCTTCTCCCCTCATCCACCCATCCTGCCATGCCATTATGGAAGTCTATCAGATTGTTCAAGCATGATTTCCCCTTGGTGAATCCATGCTGACTATTCCTGGTGACCTTCTTTTCTTTTACATGCTTGGTGATGACCTCCAGAATTATCTGTTCCATCACCTTTCCTCAGGTGTAGGTGACCAGCCAGTAGTTTCCCGAGTTTTCCTTTTTGCCCCTTTTGAAGACAAGAGTAACATTGGCTTTCATCCATTCATCAAGCGCCTCTCATTTCTCCATGGTTTTTCAAAGATGATGGAGAGTAGCTTAGCAACAACATCTGCCAGCTCCCTTGGCACCTGTGGATGTATCCCAACAGGGCCTATGGATTTATGGGACCTAAGTCTGCATAGCCAATCTCTAACCCAGCCCTCTACATCCAAAGGAAAGTGTTGCTTTCTTCAGCCTTCCTGTCTTACCTCTGAGGTCTGGAATTCCCAAGAGCCAACCTCAGCACTAAAAACTGAGGCATTCAATAACTGGGCCTTCTCTGTGACTTCTGTCACCAGGACATGTATCTCATTCAGCAGCAGCCCCACATTTTCCTAAATTTTCCTTTTGCTGCTGAGGTACTTGCAGAAACCCTTCTTCTTGTCCTTGATACCCCTTGCCAGGCTTAATTCTGAATGGGCCTTGGTTTTCTTTGTCACATTCCTGCGTACTCTGACTGTTCCTTTAGTCCTCCCATGCGACTGTTCCTTTTTCCACATCCCAGAATCTGTCTGAGATTGGCTAGAAGCTCCCTTCTCATTCAAAGGGGTGCCCCCTTTGCTTGATTTCTTGCTTACGGTGATACACCAGTCTTGAGTGTGGAAGGAGTGATGCTTAAATACTGACCAACTCTCTTGAACCCCCTTTCTTCTAGAGCCCTTCCTTTTACATCACTCTACTCAAATTTGGGGAACTTTGTTCCATTAACATTGCAGGTGGCATAGAGCCAGAGCAGGAGCATAGAGGTAGAGGTTCATGATCCCTTCCTTGCTCAAAATACTGTACTTACAGGGTTGCTTTCTGTATCAGAGAAAGCCGACTTGTAGCCAGGAGGCGAGACATGCCCAGCTTCTTAGATAGTGAGTCTTCACTTGAGTGAAAAAAATCAGGCTAAGTTTGCCTGTTCTGGTTGCTTGGGTCTCACTATCTCTTGATTGACAAAGACAGGAAAAAATGCAACACTTCAGAAAGAGAAACAGTAAAGCTTTGTGTTGACAAATTGCAAAGAGTATTGCAGACTTTTTGTCTCTTACTTGGGTTAAGCCCCACCCCTGCAAAATCTTTCAGTGCTCCCAAATTGGTCTCCTGCACTAAGTGGAAAGCTGTACATTTGGCTTTGGGAACATGGACTTGGAGCAGGTGGAAGTCATCTTATCTGCAGGGTTCCTGCTCATCTCAGAGTCATAACTCAGGAGACAGGGATGAACTCTGGGCCATTTGGCATACTTTAGCAAGACACCATGGAGTTCTGCTAGCCAACCAGAGGCTTTCTACCTTCACGTGGATCAATGGGGAATAAGAAAGACCAGAGCTTTACATAATTTTTTTGTGGTCTTCAATTCCTGCAAGACCAATGTCTCATCTTCCTTGGCTTGATACTTTTGACCAACAGAAGACAGCTCATGACTAATGAATGCACCGAGTTTTTGCACCAAATCTTTCTGAAAGGCAGGTGCTACCTGGTCCAACATTAAGCATGACACTAACAGCAAGATTTTGACAGGGCAATTTTCACTGTAGTGATGGTTCACCTTTTTTTTCCAGGTCCTTATGAAGTATCAGCTGATACCTTAGGGCAATAGCCAAAAGGGGGTTGTACCCACTGTGGTCAGGTCCTTCTGTAGCAAAGGGCATGGTTTGCAGTTCCTGTGTGGGTTCCCCTTGGAGCAAGGGAACATTTTTCTGATCTAGCCCCCAACAGGCCAAGCACCGTCAGCGTCCTTGACTCACCTGACAGAAGTCTGCAGCTGTGATGTCCATGTATTTCATGGCAGCTTTGTGGTCCCAGGACCAAACATGGTCATCAGTCATCTGGTGAGCATCAAAGGGCCACATCTGCATGGTGGAGCAGAACACTACAGGGCACACACTGCCCACCAATGCCAGAGCAGAGGGGTGGCAGACATCTTTTCTCCTCTCTTCAGGCTTTGAAGAGTCCTCAAAAATACATAGGCAGCACAGTGGTAGGATAAACATCACAGTGCCTGACCCCTTTGGCCCTATGGGAGGCTCCCATGCTGTGGAATCACGGGTAGAAAGCTAGGCTGGCTCTTCCATGCTCTCCAGGGTGCCCTGGGGAACAGTCGATATCACGGAGTTGCAGAGCTGACAGTCTATTGCTTTGGAGCACTTACTAATCCACCTTGTTTAAAAACGGATGGCACTGCGTATGGTGGCAGGTTTATCTTGTTACAATTTTCCTTTTGAATACAACAAGGATTGACATTATGAAGGCAGAGTTAGCCTGTCTTCTCTCCCAAGTGAAGATAAATGGCATCATAAAAATCAGACACCATGTATCATGTATGTTATAAATAATACCTAGTATTGAGGTAATAACTTAATTTTAAAGACACACATACACACAAATCCATATATCTACATCTCTCTCTTCTGTCATATTTCATCATCTTACTAATTAAAAGGAGCCTGCTATACTATTTTTAGCCCTGCAGTCTCAGCCTAGCTGTTTAAACCACTGTAGTTTCCCATCTGCTTTAGAAATTATTTAATAATCAGATAGACAGAAGCTTAGTTCTCATAAGCTGAGATGATCCTTCAGGGCCAAGAGTAGAAGGAAAATATATTTTAATGAGTACATTTAAGGGAACTACTGCTGCTTTTTGTCTCACAAAGGAAGCCACCAAGTCTCTGCCTAACTTGTGCTGGTAGCCATTTGCATTTAATAAAGGAGGAAACGGGAGGGGGTTCCTTTTTTGCATCTTAAGCATTATCTCTAAAAGCAGCAATGGGTACTCCAGCAATAACAGGGATTAAACCTACGGATACCAGCCTCAGCAGGTAACTTAGATAAGCCTGGGCCATGATACCCAAACTTGAATTCAAACTTTCCTAAAAGGGCTATATTCCAGGAAAGGAATTTTCCAGGAAGAAAACAGGTGTTAAAATTTCTGATTCAGTATCCACGTGGTGACTCAGTGCTGAGACCTCTGCATTTTATTCCCAGCTGATATTTCTTTAAGAACAAAAAGCACACCCACACACATACCATCTTTGAGAGGAAAAGAGTTCTCAGTCTTTGTGCTTTAAAGGACAAGAGAGTGACCAGAACAGTGATCTATTCTTTAGGCCGAAGTTTTACAAATTCTGGCTGAACTAACTGATGTGGGACACCATTAAGCATTGTGTTCCTGGACTGAAAGACGTCTTTACCTGAAGAAGGCAAAGAATCTCTTGTGTCTCTCTTCCACGGCCTGAGGACAGAGAGGAGTTGCACAACGTGGGAGAAGCAAGAAGTGTTTGCTGTACAGAGCCCCTTGTGAAACTCAGTCCAAGTGATGGAAGGACCTGTCAGCTCCAGACAAAACCAACAGCGTCAGCCAGAGAGTGCTCCACAGGACTGGAGAAGGCAAAGATGTGAATGCCAGACTTCTGGCTGGATATTGGAGTCTGTGGGAAATGCTTTTCCTGTTTTCCCTACCTCCTTCAAGACACATTGGTCCAGTGCAGTGTATACAGGGGTGTGATGTGCACAGGGCTACCATGGCTGCCTGTAGTTTGCATGAAATACACTGAAGACTGTACTTTATCTTTCATCATTGCAGTCTGTAAAGAGGGCAGTACTTAACGGGAAAACCAGCCCTCCTGCTGAGTCCTGGAGGAAATGTGAGTATGTAATGAGACTAAAAGACTTGGGATATTTATTTTAAAGTTAGCATGCAAGGAGATATCAGACATAGAGGAGAGATGTGTGAAATGTATTGAGGAGTCAAGTATGAAGAAAAAGGAAGCTTTTCCAAGTGGTAAATTCAATGCCATGCTGAAAGAAAATAAGGTGAAGGATGAGATGGTCTGTGTTTGAGCTGTGTGGGAAGTAGACTGTAGATTAAGGATGTAAGAATGAAAGTTTTCTAATTACCCTTCTATAAAGAATCCTGGACATTTTGGATGGAATATTTTGTACAGCAAGTCAATGAAGACTGAAGATTGTCTCAGTTCCCAGGCACAGGTGAATAACTGAATTTACAGACTGGCCCAGCTTCATTAACCATAGGAGGCAGAGGTGCCATAGGCAGAAGGAGAAGCTGGGAAGCAGGAGCTGCTGTAGTCCTTGTGTGAGCAGCACCAGCCTAGTGGTTTTGTATTCTCATCCAGAAGCATTGTAGGCAAAGTCCCACATGACATCCAGTGCTCCACCTGGGTTTCTCATCCAAGGATAATTTTTCCACAAACAGGAATGACTGGAGATCTTGTATTCGATGTATTTATCATGCTCGGTGCCCAAGATGCTTTCTGTCTGGAGCTTAAAATGCCCCCCTCCTTGCAGTGATGCAAACTGGCATTATCAGAGTAGCATTTCCTTTGCTTTGGTTTTCTGGTATCTATTGGTAATTTAGTATTGAACAATTCTTGTCTCAGGACATAAACCCTTCCCAGTTCAGTGCCCAGAGAAATACAAAGTTGCATGTTTAGTTTCAGTTCCGTATGTATCTGCTCTCTTGTATTATACAACCATGAAAGCCCTAGTTTCTACCCTGTCTGCCTGGCTGTCCTTTCTCGATGTTCTCAGCTGTCTCCCAGCTCCATGTTGTCATTTTTGTTTTTCCCTCCTGCTGCTTCCCCATCTTCCTGATCCTGAGCTTCATCCCTTGGCCACTGCTACCGCCTCATGCTGGTTTTTATGTCTCTTCAGTTTGTGTACTGTTGGATCAGAGTCCAAGTCACACTCCGATTCTTAA
The DNA here is from genome assembly GCA_013397895.1 of Origma solitaria. Taxonomy (NCBI): domain Eukaryota; kingdom Metazoa; phylum Chordata; class Aves; order Passeriformes; family Acanthizidae; genus Origma; species Origma solitaria. The sequence goes on from VZRL01004623.1 coordinate 1,148,795, forward strand.
TTCATGAGTATGGTGTCACACATGTGAAATGTGTTGATGGAATCTTATCTTTCTCAGGTGAACTGTGTGATATTTTGCACAGCTGTGTCACTGTGATATATTATAAATAGTAACCATGAAAGCAGTGAAGAAGGTGTAAGGCTGGAGAAAGAATTGCTGCCTGATGTCATCTTTTTAACTGGTTCCTTGATAATCTCATAAAGCTGTCATATATTTACCAGTTTTTCCACTTTTTCACTCTCCCAGCTCAGCATTTGAGGATATGGAAAGTATTCAGAACCTGCAATAAAGACAAAGGTTTAAGCCGTTATTGGTAGAGAATAGTGGTTGAAAAAGTGGAAAGTATAAAAAGATGATACACTGAGATGCTGGTGAAGTGGCTATCAGAACAGATAGCAAGAAGGGAAGGCATACAGGAATGTATTCCAAAGTTTCTTAGATTTGGCATCAAGAAAAGACATCTGGGAAAAGGGTGATTTTTATCTTTGGAAGATATTCTGCTTTAAAAGAAAAGGTACTCACTTCACTACTCTGATCATTACACTGGCTTTTACTGAGAAAATGAACTTGTGTTACTTAGGTGATGGAAGCATCAGAATGTACCCAAAGTGTAAAGGGGATGCAGCCCATGTTTGCAGCCTGCCATGTGATTGTTCCCTCAGTGCGATAGCCAGCCAGCAGCTTGGGCTGCAGAGGGTCGGGTGCATGGCCTGCACAGTGCATGCACTGACTCAGCACTGCAGGCATGAGTGAATGCACCGCCTCCGCTATCGGTATCGTCATGGTACCTTACCTGCTTTGCTAAGGGGGAGGTTGCATGTGTTACAGAGATGCTGCACAGTCTGCTCTGTATACAGGGGCTCCTTTAAAGGGTAAGTATTCATTGTTTCTAGTCGGTAAGTTATCCTTAACTTCCCTTCCTAAAAGTGCTGCTGTTTAGTGCTGCTGGCACAGGATGGCAGCTTCCTTTTGCCCTTCCTGCAGGGGCAAAGCGGGTGAGTGATCTTTGTGCGCAGTGTTGATGAAGTACTTGGGAACCCTTCTGGATGAAAGGCACCATACGGAGTTCAGAACACATCTACTATTAATTTGCTGTATTTTGTTCGAGCCCCACACAAACCCAGGAAGATAAAAGTTGGTACCTTTTCACTACAGACAGGTCTAGCTGCAGATACTAAACCATGACCTTAGCATGGTGTTTGGGCAGGAGGTCTTTTGCTCCTGCTGTGATTTCAGCCAAGTTTATTTTGTTATTCCAGAGAGGTTTCAGTTGTGCTTCCGTTTCCCTCCATGCAAGGTATTTATATATCTGGTTCCCAGTCATGTTGAAGGCAGTCAGACAAACTGAGTCTTTCACGCAGAATTGCACCCTGCCTGAGAGCCAGACCAGCAACACGCAGTTAGGGCATTTCTGAGGTGGCTTGAAAAAACAGTCTGCTACACCATTGTGTACTGGCTGCAGTGATCCATCTACTCCTGTGTCTTCCTGGGTTTTTCTCTAAGGGAGGAACACATCCTGGATTTGCAGTCCATAGCCAGCTTCAGCTAATGCCAAAATTGGCTCACTCTCAGCTACATGGAGCCCAGACTGCACCACAACAGAAAAGGATCTTCCTTGTGGTGCTGGTGGGATGGTGGAGGACAGCAGCAGCTATTACGAAGCTGTCCTAGGAGTGGGTGAATACAGAGGTCCTGGTTTGTGCCATATTCAGTGCTGTACTGGTATTTCTCCAAGCAAAGTGCAATGCCTCACTTAGGAAATGTAAGAAATCCTCACAACTTAAAATGGCAATAGATCATACTGGTTTTAATTGGACTGAAGCTCTGAACTGCTCCCATAAGTGATTTGAGCTAGAAGAGAAAAAAACCAGGATCAAATGTGGGAACGTTACCTGTGTTGGTTGAGCTTCACTGTGATGGGCAGGAATGGCAAGAAGCTCAGGTAACTTGCCAGTCATGCCTTAGAAGAGCAGTGGGGCCCACTCTGCCGGAGTTTGGGGGTAACTCGTGAGACTGTGCTGGCAAGAACAGGTGAGAATCGTGCATACTGGGAGCATCTGGCCCCACCTTACCCTCTACAGCCACTTTGCAGCTCCTGTTTTCAGTCTGTGTCAGTGTGTATTTGGTGGTATTGTCCACCATATTTTGTGTGTTAATTTATGTTACTTATGTTCATCGTTTATGTGTCTGTGTTTGTGTTGAACTAAGTTATTTTCCTGTATTGTTTATGTTTTAATTAATCTTATTAATTAATTTTAATTAATTTTAACTTCATTAATGTTATGTTTATCTTATGTTGGCAATGTGTATTTTAATGAAAAAATCTAATAAAAATAATATTTTTTAAATGGCACCAAAATAAAGTTTCCCCAAGATCTGCAGTGCAATATAGCATTGAAAACCAAACAGTGCTGGCAGTTCTAGGACCGTGGCACTCTCTTCAGAAGTAAAATTTGGTTGCAGGACATTGTCTACCCACTACCAAATTTCTTGTAGTATGTTAGCTAAAAGACAGGAGAATGAGCAGTGCCTGTGACACTGTGAAAAACCTCAGATTCAAGCAAATGGAAGGAGGATTAGCTCATCTCCAGTGGAGATGCAGACCAGCCCCAGTTCTCTGCAAAGGGGGATGGGGCAACAGTGTTTTGCAGGAGATGACTTCTCCTCCAGGAAGGTGATGCTTCTGGCTGGAGCAGATTGGGCAGCAGACTGGGAAGAGGAGAGCCCTGAGCACAAACGAGGGGTAGAAAGCAAGAAGTGGAGCAGCTCTAGCAGACAAAGCCCCAAGCTAGTGGGTGTAAGTGTGGAGGTGAGCAGTCAGCACGAGAGCACTTTGGTCTGTATTGACATGGCAAGCGGGAGCCTGTGCTGCCAGCCCTCCTCTCCCCCACTGCTGCAGCCACAAAGCTTCTTAGGGGATAAATCCTGCCTGGGTGTTCAGGTAAGTTGTTGACAACAAGCATGGGAGCTCTGGCTTGTGCGTGCTGGGGGTGGGCAATGCCTGCATGCTACATACTGAACTGCACTGTGCTGGGTAGTTGATGACCATTGTGTGAAGCCAGGGGTACTGGACAGAACTAAACTTTTAAAATTATTATTACTATTATTAAACTTTTTAAATTATTCTCAGAAGGTAATTCCCACTCTGCTTCTCTCCCAACTGTACAAAATGCTGGTTTTGGCAGATAAAAGCAAGGAGCAAGATGGAAACTCCGGTGGCTCATACAGGAGGTTTGAAAGGAGTACTGTCCCTTTTTTGTGTCAAATCCCAGACACCCTTTTTCCCTCTTCCTTGGGTTCTTGCCTATGTTAAATTGCTGAATTTTGCTTCATTAAAATAGTTGCTGATTGCATTTTACACTTTAGCTTAGTAGCTGCTCAGCAAAGACTCAGCCACTAAAGATGCTAACCATCTCCTGTGACCTACAGGTTAATCTTTATTTCACTGGGCCTCAGTGAGCCCTGATGGTCCACATGTGCTGAGGTCCAAGTCCTCTGCCTGACACACAGCCAAGCAGTAGGATGGCCACATACTTGGAAGTCATATTCTGGGGGACAGTTTCATTATGTTTATTAAGAATTCCCTGATTTTTTCCTTACATTACTCCAAATTCAGATTTTATACTGCCCTTAAAAAATGGCTCCTGTCATGGGGGTGTTCAGGGGCAAAAAAAATTATTCATTCAGCAGCAGAGAGAGAACTGGACATTACCTTTACCAAGATGCAGTGAAGCTCTGTGTCGTCCCTGCCTGGAAGCTGTGTAACAGCTCAATTGCTTGCAGGACGTGAGAGAAAAGGAAGCCTTCCTGCATCCAAGATGACACACAACATATGCCATACAACATATGCCCTACTGCTTGTGCTATGCTGTTTGAGTGACAACAGTCTGGGCTTTAAATTGTTGTAACCCTAATTAGTAGTGACAAATATTTTGGAACTGGAGGACTGGGGATTTCTCTATAGGCTTTAGACCCCATGGAAAAAGTTTACTCCTTACATCCACTCTAATCTTGCCTTAAGTTATTCAGCGTATACATGTGACACAGTAAAAGAAGCACTGAAGTGTGCTGCGCTTGAGATGGTATGCTTTCCAAATCCCCTGCCAACACAGCTTAGATGAAATGTCTCCTGGAAATAAGGCAGTTGTTGTTGACATTCTCTTTCCATGGGGAAAGGAGAGGTAGAAATGAGGGGGCAGCCACTAGTGTCATGCTAAGCAAAGATGCATAGAAGAGAAAAGTAATTTATTTTGGTTGAACCTTTTTAAAGAAACTAGGTGTTGTTTGTGCCAAACTTTCACATCATAGTAATCCGAAACATCCTTGCTGTGTCAGAGATATCCCCAAGGGAATTCCATCCACATGGTAAATGAGACCCAACATGCCCTCCTGAACCTGAACTTTTTTGGCGTGTATAGTACCCAAGTAAGAACTATTTCAGCCACTTCTGGCTTCTCAGAGCAGCCTTTCACCTGACTGACTCAGGCAGTTACACCATGCCAGCTACAGGGAAGGGTTCTGGGATCACGGAAAATACAGGAGTGTATCACACCTCTATTGTCTTGAGGTGAACACAGGCCACCCTGTCCTGGTTACCCAACCACCTCTTTTCTGGACATCAAGCAATGACACTAAAGCATGCTTTTGCCATCCTGGACTCTTTGGCCATGGACACCCTCCTGGCAAGCAGGCACAGGTAGGTTTGGATGGGCTGGCTGGGGCTCTGGGGAGAGTGCGGGCTGCCTGGGGAGTGAGCTGCTGCCCCATTCCAAAGGAGCCATCATGTGTGCTGCACTTGGGCTTTTCTTACTCAGCTGATGCAAACCTTTTGTGTCTTCTGATGGGCTTTGTGCCTTAATAGCCCTGGAAGGCTAAACCTGAAACAGGGAGACCATGGGCCAGCCACTCAACAGGTGTAAATCAACAGCACTTCTGTGAAAACAGCTGAGTCGTGTTGACCTGTATCAGCACGATTGGATTGCAGATCCCTTCCAGCTTTTTCACCTGTAATATGTTTTGCTTCCTTCTTGTTCATTTTAGTAATAGGAAAGTTTTCTTAATGAAATGCAGTTTTTTCTTGATCCTCTTTATTTTTATTTTAATGAGGATGTCTAAGATGAGAAAATCCCAAACCAAATGCCTGCATCCCAGCCAACTCCAGCCTGCAGATATCCTTATCACTCAGACCCTTGCTGTGAGGCTGACACTTGGCATTGGGCTGAAACAAAATCACCTACATCAGTATGCCTGTAGTTGGGGACTGAACATTACAGCGCTTTTACTTGTAGTCAAAAATGTCACAGCATTAATCCCTCTATGCAATTTCAGGGATCTTTTTGCCATCTGTCCTAGCACAGAGGTGAACACAACAGCCGAGCAGACAACATTGCTGCCTGCTTCTTGCTGTCTTAAAACAGAGCTTCTTGCACCCATCTGTTTGCGTGTCCCTGTGCGCGAGGCCGTTCCCTGGCACAGTTATCCTCCCAGACAGACGGGCTTTGCTCTGGGGACTCATCCCAGCCTGCAGGCGGGAAGTTTGCTGCAGTTCCCAGGGTAACGCCTTTCCCATGAGACGGGGGAGCTGCAGATGGAGGCCACTGCCTTTCCCCGAAACGGGAAGCAGTTTCCACTGGGAAACCCATGGGCGAGGTTTTGCTCTGCGCGAACCACAGCCATTGGCTCCTTTTCCAACCCACCACCTTCTCCAGGGCAGCTGTCCCCTCTTCTCTGCCTGGCCCACTACTGGCAGTTCTCCTTCATGCTTTGAACACATGAATGTTGAAATCGGGACAGGATGTGGAACAGTGTTTGCTCCTCAGCCCTGCTGAAACCTGACGCAGGGAGCTGGCGTCGCCCCAAGCCACCTGCCTGTGAGAAGATAACAAGAGGAGCTGCCTGTCGCAGATTAGTTAGAGTCTGACTGAATAGGCATTATATAAACCAAGGCTTATTTGTTTATTTTTTTCCTAAGGAAGTACTCAAATATTGGTGGAAACTAACATGTTTTTTTTTTCTAAACTCAGCCATGTCATTCTTCCAGGAATTAACATCCACATCTTTACGTTCTTCTTCCTATAAATAGGATTCAGGAACTGATAATTCCTTAGCACTCTCTCTCTGGTATTCCCTAACAGCAGCAGAATGACAGCCGTGGTTGTAGCCCCCCCAAGCCACATTGCCCTAGAGAAGACCTGGCCACCCCCTGGGGTAGCACTACACCGAGCTTCACAACAGTGTATTTAAAAATAATAATAAAATTTTGATTTGTAGTGAAAAAAAAGACAAAAAACCAACCAAATATGCATGTCTTAAATGGTGTGTCTGCAGAGCTCTGGGGTGAGCTGGCCACTCCCACATTGAGCCCTGCATGTGAGGCACAGAGCAATGGCTGTGGCTCTCTTGTCCCAGGCAAGACAATTGGAATGATGACAGTGTTTCCCGCAGCCAACTGCTGGTATAGAGAACATGGACAGATTAGGCTGTGTGTGTTCATGCAGCTGAACAAATTATTTGGTGAAAGTCACACATCTCAGTAATGAAATGAGGCTTCTGTAGGGAACATCCTCCTGGAACAGCCCTAGATGGGAAGAGATTAGAAATCAAAGGGAGGTGGGAAGTGTTTCTTTTTTCCTAGAGTGTTAACTTGTTTAAAAAGGTTTATTTCAAATAGCCTACTAATTTTTACATTTCAGATTTTTCTGCATTTTGTGCATACTCGTGTTTCTCTTGCTCTTTTCGTGGCTCTTTCTTTGAAACAGCAATCAGTGAGACTTCCTATTGCAAAGGAAATCTTGGCTAAATATAGTAATGAAGAGAAGGTTGTTTAAGAGCTGCTAGGTATTGTACAGCTCTCTGGTATTCCCTGAATGTTTATTTCAAGCAACACTTTTTTTTTTCCTTTAAGAAAAACATCATTTTTCAAGAGGAAAGCTCACCGAAGAAACACAGCAACTGGTGCAATACCTGAGACAGTTTTTCACTGTTACATCAGTAATTGCAAAGCCATCAGTATCCCCTATGAGGATATACCCTGTCTGCAAATGGAGAAGACTGGCTGTAGGTCCTGAAATAGGTCCTGTAGGTCATTTGCTCCTGAAAGCAGGTGTGCTGCATGGTCTAAGCTAGTGAAGGGGTTCAGATATGCAGGTGACCTTCCTTCTTCCTAGTCCTTGGTCCTGCCAGTCAGTGGAAAAGCTCATGTGGATGACAGCAGAGCATGAGCAAGGTTGCCACAGTGCCACACTCTTGCACTGGTGGCTTGGAGGAGAGCACAGGGAGAGCAGGGAGGTCAAGCAGGAATGAACAGGAGGCAAGGGACCAAGGAGTGTGCAAAGGTGAGTGACAGCAGGGCAGTAATAGGCTAAGCTGTTTCTGAAATTACATTTTTCCTAGACCTGTTCTTGATGGATGCTGTGCAGGTGATACTGATGCACAGGCTGTGGGAGGGACATCCCAATTTTCACAGTAGCTTTGGCTGTGCATCCCTCCCCAAGCTGGGGTAGAGCTCTGCACCAGCAGGACAGCACTGGGCAGAATGAGCAGCAGCGAGTGTAGGACAGGGCTTTGCTTTCACCAGTTTCCATGGAACTGGAGAAAGGACGCATCTTCACAAGACAGGGTCCCAGGGCACAGCCTTGAGTGACAGCCACTGGGCATCACTAGGCACAGCTCCTCCTTGCCAAACCACTTCCCTGGGGCAAAACTGCAGGCACCCGAAATGCTGGGGGCAGGCTCACCCCACATCGCCTGCCTCCCTTGTCAGGAGGGCCTCGTGCCCTGCTCTGGGGGAAAGCCCCTGCCCCTCACTCCCAGAGAAACCATCCCACAGCATCACTTACACCTCTGGGCCTCTTCTTTCTGTTTGTCCTTCCCTCCAGGGAAAGTCTCTGGCAAGCAAGCGCCTCACGGGCCTGATGCAGTCCTCCTGACAGCTCCAGCCAACCGCCCCGCGGGAGAGACAGCTGGGACCACTGCCGGGGACGGAGCATTTCAGGGAGAACAGGTCCCTGCAGGGGAGACAGCCTGAGCAAGTGGAAGCAGAGAACCAAACACCAAGGGAGGACCTCTCTTCACAGTTTACACCATCACGTCCCTGTCTGCACAGCTCCCTAAGGACACTGAGCTCTGTGCAGGTACTTCGTTTCCAGCTGAGGTTTGGAGGAGCACACTTCACCATACACGGGAGGTTGGAGGTCGACTAGGTGAGGGCTTGGCTGTCTCGTTATTTAAGGAAACAGACCCAACCACAGCTTGGAGAAAGAAGAGCTGAGAGAGATCAGTGTTTTTCCACATCTCATCTCTCCCTGGCACAAACGTGACTGTAATAGATGGCGCTGCAGTCTCACTTGCTCCCTTTCCTGTGGCCGTCTGGATCCAATAAAATATCTGCTGGAAGCTGCTTCTCCTTCTCACAAAATCCTAAATGCATTTCTCCTGCAGATTATCTGACTTTAACTTTTTTTTTCTTTCCTATGTTTCTCCTCCTTTAAAGCAATGAAAAAAAAAAAAAAGGCACTATTTAAGTTCATCACTCATTGTCCTTCCAATAGCATGTATCATGTCCAGAGATGATGGCCAGATCCTCAGCTGAAGTCAGGAGAGCAGGAGTAGTGTTTATCACCTGAGGATTGGCCATTGAGTCAGACTCTGATCCTGGTGCAAATCCTCTGACGTCGGCGGAATCGTTCTGCATGTGCGCATAGTGCAAATGTGATCAGACTCTGCCTGGTGTTCAAAAAGTCATGTCTGAGATGTGCCATGTGCACACAAGCACACGCATACACACGCACACACACACGGTATTTTAAAGTGAGTTGGTTTATATTTTATTTAATTTTCTATTTATTTGAGGTTTTGCATACCTAATCAATGATGGATGTTCAAGCTTTTCTCCAAGCAAATCAAACTGGACTCCATCTCTCCAATCGGAGAGGGCCAAAATCCACTCACGTGTATTCAGGGAATGGCAACTCTGATGGGGGCAGGTGTCAAAATTCAGCCTACGGTGAGAAGGGAATTGACGGAGATGGGACCAGCAGAAGCAGTGTGTGAATGGGCAGGGTGCTGGGTGCCAGGTGACCCTTCCTAAACAGCAGCACATCCAGCTGTGATATCATGCTCAGATAACTGACCCTGCTGAGAAGCATCATTCTGAGGGTGAAATTGTACCGTTGGAGGAAATGAGCTTCCACTAAAACTCATCTGACCTACAGCCCATGAATGCAACAGCAAGAGATGATCCAGTAGCTTGTTTCAAACTCTTGGGGGGATGGAGTTTGGTATGAGGATGGGACTGAAGTGACTTTAATAAAAAACCCACTTATACTAGCTGCAGATAGGAAAATGGCCTGCATTCACATACAGTATATTATCTATATATGAAAATTTCAAGACTCAGCTGACGTAGTACCACAAAACCTCCTATATTTGGTAAGCAGTTCAGATGTGAAGCATACAAGAAGCTAGACATTTCTTGGTCATCGTCACTCATGCCAAGGCAAATTGGCTTTTTGTACAGGTGGTAGAAACTGCTATATGGCTGCAAGTCTGCATTCGTACGTAGGCAAAACCATCTAGCTAAGTAGACAGCTGGCTATCGACAACGTTCACTTCTGAGGCAAGTATTATTCTAATATCTAAGGCCTATGTATACACAAAGACATACCAGCATTGTTTCTGTCAGAAAAAGGACCTTCCTCTTTGCCCATGACAGTTCTCATTCTGATATCTCTTTTCTTTCCCCCAGAAAACTCCTAATATCAATTATACCTAAGCTGCATACACCTGCATGAATGTACAGTGGAATATTGAGTACGATGTTTGTTCTTTACACATGACTATACCCTAACCAGCCTGCTGTCTGAGGCCTTCAGACCAAATTCATCTTACATATACATGACACACAAGTGAGTTCCAGGACTACAGAACCAACATGAATGTGCCCAAACATTCTTGTGGTCCCCTGCCTCTGAAGAGGACATTTGGATCCCTCCAAATTGTCACTTAGCTGTCCTTGCAGGACCCATTTGTCCTCTGTTGCCCACCCAGCCAAAGGGTCCCCTTGAGGAATAGCAGGTCTTCGTGTAATAGGCTCAGTTGTCCATTCACGCACATTCATATGTGTCCCCTTAGTTGTCCCTAGGAAAATGCAGAGGCCATCTCTTCTCAGAGCCTTGTAGATGATGTTTTTATCTCTGTCAAATCTGCCACTGCCATGCATCACTGGAGCTCTGTAAACCAACAGCTGCTCGCACTCCAAGCTACTCTACTGCCAGTGTTGCCCAGCCACAAGGCATTTCCCATGGGAGGTCTGCCTTGTAAACCCTCAGACTGGTTGCAGAGCATTCCTGAGCAAGATGGACATATAAATCATGAAACTCTGGTGTATAGCACAGAGCAGGGATGGTAAAGTGTTCCATGTGGGTCTCTGCTTTGCAGTGAGTTCCTGACACTGGAGAGGTCATCTCCTGGGGGAAGGATGGGGCAGCTCCATGGAGGTACTCTTCAGTGTCCTGCAGCATGGGGGCACATGTGGACAGGACTGGAGGATGCTCATGGGTGATGGGACAGGTGGAATTTGGGTTATGGTCCGTGCAGGGAGCGGAAATGCCAGACTTTAACTTGGGGGTGTGCTCCTGCCCTGTGAGCAATGCACTCTGCTCAGTCTTTCAGGTTTATTCCTGCAGGATGGTCATGTTGGCTACCGCAGTATTTTGCCTGTGGGGAATATTCTGTGTTTGAACAGTTGAGTGCATGGAGAGAATTCTTACAGACATGGAGAGCATGCATATGGGCATGCATCAGGGGGTCTGGATGCTGAACAGCTTGCCATTTAAATGCACACTCGTGCAAACTAATCTGCTCAGCAATGGCTAGCTGAGCAGACAGAGCTGCATATCCTCTGGAAGGAAAAAAGCTCTGCTCCTCATTTCCTGACTAAATTTCTCAAAAACAAACATGAGAGTAGACAAGGCCTCCTCCTGGGAATACACATGAACTGTTCTTCATGTGTCTTTTACTTCACATATGGTGATACTAACATGTAACTACTTCCACATGAACCGCATCCTTTAATTATTGCTTTTTAATGACATTGCTTATTCCAAGTGATGCTACTCTTGTACACCCAACAGTATTCCACTGAGCATTGCAAGCAGTAATCTGCTCCTTTGTAAGTGTCCAGTGTCTTCCAACTACCTCATCGTGCTGAAGATGAGTTAGGAAATCAGCTTTCCACCTCTGTTTTTGTTCTAAATGGCATCAATTCAAGGAAAGACAGTCTGGAAAGCTTTTACAATGTCCATACTGTGCTTGCTAGCTACAAAACTTCCCATACTTACAGGGCTGTGGCTGTGAAACATGGCTGTGCACTGTTATTAGGATAATAGAGTATCCAGAGCATTCATGGCTATTGTGGCAAAACAGCACCAGGACAAGCACTAGGAAAGGTTCAACAAGCCAGTGCAGACAGCATTAGGCTAAAACAAATGGATTAATGTACTCTCAGTATAACTCATCACTAAGATCCCATAGAGTACTGTAATAAAATGGTAGCAGGGCAGCCATAAAAAGTGGCAGTAAGCTGACATAATAATACCAGAATAAATGTAGCAATAAGGTAACACAGGCCACTGCAGTAAAGTAGCATTTTGATAATGCAGCAATAAGACACAACAGGATGCTGCAGTAAATTAGTTTGGGGAATAAGGCAGTAATAACAGTGTGTGTGGACAAACAGTGGTACATTTGTACCAGGTACTGCAGCAATAAAGATAACACAAGATGTCCAAGTAACAAGTTACTACAGTAACAACAACATGATGCACTGTAAAGTTATATCAGGATGCTTCCATGCTGCAGTCAAATCCTACAAGAGGTGGTAGTGAGACAGTGAAGACAAAATATACCCCATTTCAAGCTGCAGAACTTGAATCAGTTTTCTGCACCGTAACCCAAATTCTGGAATGATCTCAGCAATACCAATCCTCTCATTCCAGTTATCAAGCAAGGTAAGGCAAGAGTGTTCCCCCATCCAGACTATTGTTTTGGCCTGAAAATACAAAATTGACTCATTGTCTCTTCAGCCAAATTGTCACAGACTGGTGAAGTTCTTTGTTTAGTTCTACTCAGGTGAAACCCTGGTGGTTTTGGTAAGTCCTTTGCCTTTGAAAGGATTTGGCTCTCTCATCTTCTGGCATGGGTGATGCTTTTAGCCTAAAATTATTTCTGTTTTGGGTGGGAGAAGGGGAACCCAAGTACAGAACATATGACTGTACCAGTCTATTTCCTGAAATGCACAAATAAATGGAGCATCCTGGAAAAGTCAAAGCAACAAGGACCAAATCTGTTCTGTCTGTCACGCACTCATGCGCACAAGAATAATCTTTCTGGAATCAGTGCAAGCTGTGGATGCATCCATGGGCAGGCCTTGGCCTAACTCTTTTCTCAGTGTCTCCTGCAGAGTGACAGAAGCAGTGTGTCTCTCCTTTCCTGCTTTTCCACATTTTTTTTCTTTAAATTAACCTCATCCTCTGTATGAAATGGCCTTAGAAAAAAATCAGTTTGCCATAACACAATATAGAGCATGGTGGGCAAGGAATACTTCTGTCCAAGGAATTTGCTGTCTTTTTACTCTTCAGTAGAGGGGTAAAGCATTCTGAAAAATAACCAGCAACCACTGTTACACTTGATAATCATCAGGCATAAGGGTTTAGTCAGAGCATCTACGTCAACAAGACTTGAGTGGAGTGTGTGTGCTAGATAACAAGATGGTCTCCTGGGAAAAGGATGTAAATAGGGCACCACTGCAGAGTCTTGACTAGCAGGAGCAGCTCACAGCTTCAGAAGTCCCAATGGATACAAATTTTCTGCCACATTTTCCTGACCCTTTGCACAACAACTTTACCATCCCTTTATGTGGCTTCCTGTGTCTCTAGCTGACTGCTCAGTTCAAGTTTGGAGCAATGCTCTGATACACCTTGGCTTGGCTCTTGCCTTAAACTCCTTGGCTTGCTTTTATTGTGGTTTAATGATTAAGCAGGATTATTAAAGTAGAGCTCACAGTAGGGTAAGATAGGCTAGGTTATCATGATTACGTCGTTTAAGCTGTGAGCAATTTTGCAGCTTCTCAGCACTGTTTATAACCTGAGATGGAGAACAAGCAACGTGGCTGCTCAGCAGAACAGTGAGCTGGTGAACAATACACTATCTTCATGCCCACACATACTTTGAACTTACTGCTGAGGAGAATTGCTTTGTAGTGAGAAAAGTAATCTCACGGCAGGGGAGAGTCAGACCTGATCAACTTTTTCATGTGATACAGATTTTGCTTTGCCAGCCCCTAGCATCTGCAAAGCTCGCAGCTAAGAGCCAACAACCTCCTAATCCTGCTGCTAAGCTTTGGAAACAAGCTTTTCAAAGGCTGTCTTTACACAGCAATGCTATTACTTGAAGCCTTTTAATGTGAATTTATGGCTATTGCCACAAGTGTTAATGCAGTTGCCCTCTGTATTTGCAATAGGAAACTGCGGATTCACCCCACACAGAGGGTAGATGTTAGTGGGCAGAATTTAGGGATTTACCAGTATGTTCCTGTCTCGGGATCCAGACTACATGCTGAAATATCTCATCTGGCAGAGGACAGCTCTCTTGTGGGCAATGGCATTGTTCCTTGGATATTGCTATCTGTCAGCAGAGATACTAAACTTAGCTTCTCTCTTTCATCTTTGGGGACTTAAACCATACCATCCTTACATAAATAGCAGGTGACAGCCCCGACCAGCACCTTCTGTGGGTGGACTAGGAAGTGGAGTAGTGTACACTGGGATTTCAGGAGTGGTTGTTTCCTTTTGGATCCTCAACCATATTTCTCATGTCCATCCAAGTACAGGTTATTCCTGCATGCTGCACAGCTTCACAGCCCAGAACTGTGAGTGTCTGGTTCTTGCCATTGGTCTGCATGAGCTTCATGCCATGTGGATTAAGGCACACCAGATTTAAAAAAAAAAAAGAAAAAAAATCAAATTATGCTTTATTCAATGGATCATTTTTCCTAAAAGCATCTGGGATTCTGAAATTTGTTCTTTGAGGGTCATTTGGGGCCAAAGGAGGCACTGTGGGATTTTCCTCTACAAGGGAAAATTTCTGAAGGGCCTCGTGCCCCTGTGACTGGAGGCAGGCAGGGCTTCTCCCCAAGGGCACGTCCCGTTCGTTGGCAGAGGACAGAGCCGGGGCGGGCGGAGCGGGGCCGGGAGCCGTGGCGGCTCTTTCGCCAGCAGCAGGGCGCTGGGTGGAGGGGCGCTCCGGGGGGTAGGTGGGCTCTGCGGTCCGTGCTGCGGGAAGGGACACGGGCACCATCCTGCAGCGGGGCCAGGGCTGGAAGGCGCTGCCACCGAGTGTTCCTGGGCTCGCACAGGCACGGAGCCGCTGAAGATTTGGGC
>VZRL01004623.1:1163263-1275027 GCA_013397895.1 Origma solitaria
GCCCGGAGCCAGCTGGCCGGGCCGGGCCGCAGCTGCGCCCGCCGCGAGGAGAGCCGCCACGGGAGCGGGGCCCGGCTGCCCCGCCCGCGGCCTTAACCCTTCCCGAGGAACCGCAGAGTATCCACCCGCAGCAAACACCGAAAACAAAGGCCGCCCGCCGAGCTTGGGAGCTCTGTCCCGTGCCGGGAGGTGCAGAAGGCACCTGGCTCCCTGCAGCGTGTGTCCGTGCTGCTCAGTGACCCTCATCCTGCACCCTCTGGCACCAGCACCCGAGGCATGCCTCTGCTTCTCCCAAACAAGCCGGAAAGCTCTACATCAGCAAACTGGGTGTGCTACTTCACAGGAGAACAAGACCTGTGGCTCTCAGGTTTGGAAGATTCCAGAGCCAAGCAGTGTTTGCAACCCAAGCTTTCCTCACCAGACGATGCGTGCCTGCAGTGCCACAAGGCATGACTGCCAGCAACCCTGCTCGAGGGCTGTGTGGCTTCCCAGACCTGCCTCTGACCCCCCACATGGGAGCTCAGAGCTGCTGGGCTTACATCCTTCAGAGCATCTCTGTTTTCTGTGTGCCGTTTTTCTCTTCAGGGTGTGTAACATTTGCTGGGTTTGCAGCAAGGGACCAGTGCAGGCCAGGGAAATCCTTACCTTCCTCAACTAGACACCCTGCTTAGTGCACATGGAGCCCATCGTTAATATCTTGGGAATCAGACTGAGAGAGTTGCAATGTGTAGTCCCTTGTCTTGCTTGACAGGCTTATTTGCTTTGTGTATTTGCCTTCAAGCCATTCTGCAGCTCTGCTCATCAGAGCATCAGTGCTCCTCCACCCATCACACTGCCAGCACACCACATCACCATTGCCTGGATCTTCCCCACATCCCCTTGCTTCAGCGTCTGCAGTTCTCAGCTCTCTTTCGTTCACTCTTGTTTACCCTGACCCTATGTTAGAGAGGCTGGTCTGTACAATTTGTGAAGGAATTGTCAAACTAGTACTTTCCTACGAAAGCTGGCTGAAGAGTCAGTCTCTTCATTAAAAGAAACACTCCTCAAGGGCTGCCATGTGCAAGGCTACCGATATCTATATCTGCTCTGAAATTGCAAAAGTGGGGTGAGGGGGATGCATATGTGGTTTGGACGCAGCCCTCTTTGAATCTCAACCCCACACTGAGGTTCAGGCTGTGAGCTGAACTGGCACATCCTGAGCTCAGGTGGTGGCAGCACCTTGGCAAAAGAAAGTTTGTAGCATTAGCCTGACTACTATTTTCAGGACTGCTTGGCTGTGTTGTCACCGCTGGGACAGCTGGAATCTCTAACACCATTTTCTTTATGTGCCTGTCACTGTAGCTGTATATTTGTTTTTACAGATGGGAGCAGGGAAGGCCTCAAATCCTTCCCTCAGCTGATGCCTGATACCATATGTTAGATCCTCTGTGCTGGGGCACAGACAGATCTGGGGCATGGTCTGGACAAATGAAGCTAACTAGAGCTTTCCACAGTCTGAAGAAAGTTTGTCTTGCCTCAGCCAGCCCTGTACATATACTCCCATATACAACACATGGGAAAAAGAACATCTTTCTGTGCTTAGTGTGATGGATCTTCCACTGTGGGCCGCCTGGAAGTCCTGTCTTATAACTAAACTCCTGAGCTTCTGCGTGTCATGCATTTTGGATAGGTAGTACCCTACCCAAAAATGCCTGTTCTCTTCTGATGACCTGCCTCTGGACATGAAGATGCTCTGCCATGATGCTGAACTCTTTTGATGCACCCTGCCTTCCCCTCTGCAAAGCTGTCCTCACAGCCAGAGCTGGGCAGAGCTTAGCTGCCTTCTGCCATCCTTTAATTAGATAACTGGCAGAGCTTTATGAAAAGCAGCACAGCTAACCACAGACTTCTAAAATGTGAAAGCAGTATCAAGAGCAGTGCTAGAGCTATTGGCATCAAATAGGAAATTAAATTGGTTGTGTGGGTTTTCTCTTTCTCACCTGGGGTATTATTGACATGATGAACATGGTGGCAATTCTGCATCACTCGAACCGTGGTTTGGGGGTGACCTTTCTTCTCATCTGCCAGAGCTTTGAGATCTCTAATGGGTTACAGGAAAGATGTGCCTGGCTGCAGGTGGAGGGACCTGGATCAGCATCCTTCCATTGGCTCCCTGCCTGGCCATCAGGGCATTGCTGGAGCCCACTCTCATGGGACTTGGCCTTCCTTCCCTGACTTTCTCTTTTGACCCAGCTAGCAATTCCCAGAAAACAGTCAAGTTACTGTATTAAGGTGATCCCGCCCTCACTGTCTCTTTGTTTCTGGGGAGTCTTAAGCAAATCAAGTTGCAGAGTATACACAGAACACCACAGTCTCTATGTCAAATGAAAGGACAGTCCAAATGGAGAGAGAGGGCAAGAGAGAAAGCTCTGTGTTTGCATTCATCTCTGACATGATGGATTCCCCCTTCCTGGAAGCAGCCTTGGCATAAATAAAGCCACTAAAGGCTTTTATGCAAGAACTCCGTTCACTACCAATAGTCCTGGAGTCATAGATAATAAAAGACCTGGCAGCTCATCTTGCACTGCTCCCTTTAATCAGCAGGATTTTCCCTACTGAATATTCACCGCATTATCTAGCACACCTCTGAAACCTCCGTGGATGGGACCTTAGCAGATGCCCTCAGGAACACCTTTTTCCATACTTGAAACATTTACTGCAAGGAAAAAAAGAAGTCTGATATACAACATAAAATGTCATCTCTGAGTCTGAGTAAGTAAAAACAGGGAGAGCCATCTGTAGGCCATAAATAGAAAGGTGTTTAGCACAATAGATTTTTTTTCCCCAAGTATTCCTCTTAATGTATTTTTTGCATAGTCTTGAGTTTATTGCACTTTATCTCAACATCCATTCCTTGTCATGGAAAGTGTAAATATTTGTGGACTATCATGTCTCTTTTCAGCCTTATCCCCACCTCAGACTGTAATGGCTGAGGCTTTTCTCATATGCCAGTTTCTCAAAGACTGCTATCGATTTTGCTGCCTTTCTCTTTCTTTAAAAGATCACTCAAGAAAGACATAGTAATGTGAAGACTGAAGGGCTGTGCTTGTCCATACGGCACAATTACCCAGTCATTTGCGTAAGTGAGGTATTACCCTGACATTGTGCTCTTCATGGAAAACTACATACATGTGTCACACATGTTGTGGTGTTACATATTTGTTAAATCTATTTATTGCACATCTTTGACCACTTTACCTACCTTCATCCCACACTGCCATCTGTTCTGTGGCTTCCACCCCCCATCCACTCTCCTGAGTACCTGTGGAGGGCTGCCAGGAAAATGCTCCTCCTTTTCTTGCCAAATTTGGAATTTCAGTTGCAAATTTACCCAAGCAAGAGTGCCAAGGGGAGACTGAGTCAATGCCAAACCCACTCTTGCTTTCCTGTTGGGCACATTTTCAATTCTGTCACAGTAGCTGAAAGGGGAGGTGACTCCCATCAGGAAGGGGTCATGCCCAATGCTGCAAGACGAATCAGCAGTTGTGCCCAGCCCAGGAAGGGTAGATCATCAGAAACTTTAAAACTGTAAAATCTGTAGTATCTGAAAAGAATTCTATTGTTTACATGCATGTCATTCTCAAAACCCTGCATGTTTTTCTTCACAGAAACCAGTGCACCTGGCTGCAGAGTGAAGGGTTTTTTGAAAACAGTTCCAATTAAACATATTAAGGCCATGCACATCATTCCTGGAATCGTTTTTCCACAGAAAGGGCTTGTGTAATATCCACGGGGATTTTTTGTTTGCATGTAATTTAACCATCCTGCAGTCCTGTTAAGAAAAAGCTTTATTTAACACTGCTGTATAAAGTATTGACCATCATGCTTGGTCAATACATACGCACACACAAGCAGATATTTCCAAAATCAAGTAGGACTGTCCATGCACAAGTTCCCCATAAAATAAGACAAATGTTTTTTTTCCTATAGTGTGTCCTGCAGGAGCTCTCACATGGAGATACTTTGTGCTTCCCTTGGTGCTGCACAAGCGCTGCAGCCAGGCAGAGGCATTGCTGAGATTGCCAGCCTGCTCCTGGTGACTCATCCCAGCTGAGCAGTTGTGTGGGGGTGCACTTGAAATGATCCTGTTTACTCATTCTCCTGGAAGACCACAGGAGCATCTACTGCAGTGGGGTCTCTGCTGGCAATAGGCACAGCAGAAGGAGCAGAGTTTGACCTGGTACAGCAGATTTCATCTCAGCAGGGCAGAAATAGGAGGTACACTTTGGCTAATGGAAGATCCCCATAGGAGAAGAGGTTGAGAAAGAGGTCCCAGTGAGACCCCTTCACTTTCTCGGCCCCCCGTCTCTGGAGGCCAGGACCCAGCTGATGAGCTGGTGGGTCAGAAAGCCCTGTGATCTTCATGGCCTGCTGCCCTCTCACCATCTCAGCTCCCTTGGGGCTGCTGAGCTCCTTTGTGTGTAAATCTTGACCGTCACCTCCTCCTCCTGCCGCTCCAGCATGCTTGGATAACAGCCTGGAATACAGGATCATTTCCTTAAGACACCATTTCCATCAGGGATGCAATGCATGATTGTCACGGAGGGGGATACCATCATCCACAGTAGGCTCATTACTGCTCACAACAGTGATGATGGGAGACTTGCAAATGCAGGCAGAGCACAAGAGCACAAAGTGTTAAACTCAAACATGCTTAGGGCAACCTGTCCCTGCCCCAGTCACATCCTGAGAGTTCACATACCAGATGACCTCCCTGGTCAGGTGGGGCCATGCACCAATTCCATGGTTTTACAGGGAACTTCAAAGCAGTGTACAGAGTCTGTGTGGGCCCAGTGGAGGGGTGAATTTGCTCCCAACAGGAAGCATTTTTCTATCCCCTCGGCTAAATTGTAAATTTAAAAGCAAACACAAATTGCAACTGGCTGTTTTCAACATCACATGCCAAAGAACTGTCAGAGTCTGTGATACCATGCAGAAGTAGTGCCCAATATTAGAGATGGAAAATTGATTTCTATTAGCCTACAAGCCTGTCATTCCTGGGCAAAGATGTTTTTGACGAACTCTATTTCTTCTGGTATTAACAAATTACCCGCAAGTAGATTGCAGTATCTCCAAGATTTATTCACTATCTGAATATAATTGCCAAATATTTACTTGCCAGAGAGTTATTCCTGGGGAAATTGTTAATCTGCAGCTCATTCGCAGAGTTTGCTACTGACATTGGATAGCTGAAGTACAAGGAACTTTGTTTAGTTTTTCTTGGACATGCAATTCACCTGGTAGTGTCTCTGCCACCCAAAAATATGGATACAACTGCTACAGTGGGAATTGCTCAATCTTTCTCTGATACTTGTTTTAATTCTACCTTCCATAAACTTTCTTCTAAGTCGAGTTCTAATTCAAAATATTTCTGGAAAGAAAAGGGGTGTGAACACAGTCCAGCCTAAATCATTGTTTATGCATTTGCTGAAAAACTTTGTCAGTGTCAGTCCCCATGCTCCAGACCCAGGTGATATACAGGGCTGTATCCAGCGGCAGGATAGGTGCCTACAGTATTTACGCAGCTAAAACTTCCATGAAAATTGTTGAGTCTTCTTGTTTGGGCAAAATCCGCAAGCCTGTATTTCAGCCTTGCCACCCAGCTGTTTTTTCATTTGGACAGATAATTGTATCTTAAGGCTACTGGAAATAGCCAATCCATAATTAAAAGGCTTCTGGGTTTAATGTACAGGCCTACCACTCACTTTAAAGGTATAGAATAAATCAAACTGCATTTTCTTGCCACTGGCTAGTATTTTATTTCTTTGAGAGTTGGCACCACTCCAACACTCAATTTTTAGGTGGGAAAGAGCAATTGCTGGCCCCCTGGACTTCATGGAAGAGGTGGTTCATTATTTAAAATAACCAAAACAAACCCAAAAAACAAAGAAAAACCCCAAACAAGAAAACCCACAAAAAACCCCAAAACCCCCCAAAAAAACAAACAAAAACCCCCCAAACCCAACAAAAATAAACCACAAAAAAACCCACCAAAGCAACCCCCCCAGAAACCCAAGCAAGCAAAAAAACCAAAAAAACCCCACCCAACAACAACAAAACAAAAAAACCCCCCAAACAGACAAAAACCCCATTCCATCTGCTAGAAAGAAATAAACTATCAGGGATTTCAGTAATTTCTCTTGTCTTATTCCTTCCTTGCTTCCATCCATCCATCCATCCACTCTCTACTCAAACTTAGGATAGGCACTTCAGAAGGAAAAGGACCTCTTCTCTCAGCATCTTGAGCAAAGTTTCTTTGGCGTTAACTCCGCATGTGTGCTAATCTGTCTAGAGCTATTTCGTAGCTATATGCACGTAGTGCTCCTGTTTTACTGGAACAGCCAAAACTAACTGACTTTTGCTATACGATCAATTCCTGCTCCCATTTGTTACACCAGTCATTAAAGGGATGTAGGATACAGTGTTAATTAGTGTTGTGCTGAACCAGCAGCTGAGTTCTTGACATTGTGATCAACTTAAGTTTCAAATAAAAGGCTGAGACCCATGGCCGTTCCCTGGCAGAGCTTCTGGCTGGCCTAGACCTGCTTGGTTCCCAAAAGGATATGACAAATCCTTTTGTTAGTACAGTCCTACAGCCATACCCCACTTACCTATAGTAGCTGTGAACCTGAGCTCCCCCTGCAGAGGAGCATATGCCTTCCTCCTCCCTGTAGTTAGGAATAGATAGGTTTTTGTCTTGATTTCTAAAATATATATACTTGTTGTAAATTAAGAGAGCTTTTACAGAGACTCTACCAGAAAGACTCCATGGCTGTTGGATGGTGGAGCTGACTTACTCGTAAATGTGGAGGATGCAGACAATAGAGGTGATGGCACAGCTGATGGGAAAAGTGAGAGGAGCAGTACACGCAGAGTGACCAGTTCCCCAAAATCAAAAGTATGTAAGTAGACTGCTGTGAGTTAATGGTAAACAAAGAATGGTGTATAATTTCCTTAGCAGTGGAGGCAGCTTGTCTTCCAGAAGCTTCCCTGACCCTGGGCATGTTGAAGGACTTGCCACAGTTGCACATTGCAGTGAGAGTATGAGTGGAAGTGTTTCTGCAGAGTGTGCATGTAACCTCTATAGGCTCTTTCACAAGCCCTCCCCAGCAAAGCACCTGCTTTCTTCTTCCTAGAAGGGGAGCTAACACTGGCCTCACCCATTTTTTAATGTGTTGACCATTAGGCAAAACTAAAATGGCAAATCCTCCTTCTCCATACCTATGGAGGTGTCACACAGTTTTCATATGGCTAGTCCCTACCTGGAGGTAGCGCTACTGTCCGTGGCTCCTGAGCTCCATTGGTGAGGCAATATATAGCCCTCCTTGTCCTTGAGGATCTGCACTCACAGGTGTCTAGAAAACAACTGTGCATTTGCAGGGCTTCCACAATGATGCCAGCTGCACAGCCTTTGATAGCAGGAAGGCAGAGGTTGTGACTTGGGTTGGCTTGCTAGTGATGGCACATGTCATGACAAGACTGTGTGTCTGCATATGCTAAAACATTTTAAAGCCTTATTTGGTTGACGTACACTGTCAGGCAACATGATTTCAAAGAGGTTTTAACTAGAAGTTTGTAATTCATTGGTTGCAATACAACCAACTCATTTCCTCAAGGCCTCTGTGAAGGCAGCAGGCACTGAACTTTCCCTTCTAAGTTCCCTATGAGAAGTAATATATTTAACATTATTAAAAATCAGTATTTTTAATATTTCCTTATTAAATGTTTTCTGCCTGTGTATGCAAATAATTTCACTTCCTGTGGACCAATGTATTTATTGTTCACCCCACGAAGAGGTCATTACTAGATTCTGCAGAGCTGGACAGTGTGTTTAGGTACCGCCTGAGTACAGCTTATATGAATAGTGGCCTTCTTTCCTGTGCTGTTCCTACAGCAACTGGCTGGAGGCAGAGGCAGCATTGGTACAAGAATGTACTCTGCAGCAACAGGCCAACAGCCCGGATTATTCAGTTTTATGAAATCATAATTGGATTTACGAGTCTGTGTCCTGGAATACAGCAAGCTCCTAAAATGAAGATTGTGATTATGAACACTTTTAGCTTCAACTCTGCTGTAGGTGATAGAGCAGTATTTGTTTTGCCTGAGCATCGTGGAGCAGGTAGTGAGAGCTGATCTGTAGATGCTTATCAATGCTACCTGAACCACCCAACAGAGACTGGCCTTTCCAAGTCCTGTCCTGATATGCTCTCTCTTCCCTGTGGAAGCATTTCAAACAAGCAGCTTCTTATTATTTCTGAGGTTGTCCTTAGGGTGATTAATGTGTTTATTCTTTTAGAGGAATAAACTTAGCCCAGTTGGAGGTTGACTCAGATTTAGGGAGCGGCACAGGTTTCCAAGGAGGTGCAGAGATGAATTAAATCTTAAATAAAAGTTCCGTCAGCAGCACTGCTTATGCAAAAAACCTGTGCCAGACCTCACCACCTTTCACACATCCCCCACCCCACCCCTCCCAAATGACAAACACAAGCTGGCAAATCATGTGAGAAGCTGTGCAGGAAAAAAAATGACATTCAGGTGGTGGTCCAGATGGTGCCAATTTTGAGGAAGACATGTAAGTGCATAATTGAGCCCTGCACGCTCCGAGGCACGAAGGGCAGTCCAGTGCTGCCAGCAGAGGGGACCAGCAGCAGCCACACATGAGGCATCGGGGGGAGGCCTGGACCAGAGGTTCAGCTGGAAACTTCACTGCAAAAACATCTGATTTATATCTCCTTATCCCTTTAGTTTTCCACTGGCTTTCTCTTGCCTAAGGAGGCAATTCTACTTGTTCACATCGTTGCCCAGCTGCAGCTGGAAGACAGCCCATAGTTGGGGGTCAGCATTAATGTTCCTGCTGCCTCACAGCAGCCAGGCAGGACATCAGCTTGAAATCTGCACACACCCTAAATGCTTTATCCTTCCGTTCCCTCCTCTCCCTCAAACATACTGCATCCACATTCCCACCCAAAATGGAGCATGGCACTTATGAGTGGGTCAGTGAGATGCAAAAAACATCTTTGGAGTTTCACATCCAAGCAGAAAGCCAACTAAATGAGGAGCTGACATGGTACCAAAGCAGAAGCCACCATTTCTGCAAAACCCTGGTACATTATGTAGGGATGAAGTTCCAGGAAGAAAGTCAGAAAGCACCCAGGGAGACTGGAGACTCCTTAGTGTGGGTGCCCACTTCACTGGGCCTTTTTCCATCCAGTTGCTCTTGCAAATAGGCAACACACATTTCTGAGTGAGAAAATAAATAAGATTGCTTACATTTTTGTAAGAGAAAAGGTGAGAATTTGCTCATTGATTTTTTTTTTCTAGATTTATGCATGTATGTGTTTTGATCCTTTATGAATAGCTTTTTTGAGTAAAATTATAGTAAAAATAGGAAAATATCAGCAAATGCAATGGTAGAAGCCAGTGCTCCAGGACTCAGCTTCCTGTGGCTCTGGTCATAACCCAATAACTTTTCTTCACAGACAGAAGTTCATTTCTTGTCTGAAGCTTCATTGTGCTTCCTTACATGTCCTGTCATGTCTGAGTGGCTAACAGCAAAGTCTAGGAGTAAAAGGCATTCAAGAACAATTTTGGATTTTTTTAGTGCAGCCACTCTTTCACCCATCTGTCTCTGTTGGAACAAGAGACATCATCCAGGACGATGGACGAAGCACTTCTGTCCTAAGTAGGAGAAGGAAGTTCAGTCAAGGTAGAAATGGTTCATCATCACTAGGAAATATAGAAATCTTGAAATTCCACTTCTCATATTACTTGAAAAGCATACTTTAAAAAAATAAACAAGGAGGTTATCACTTAACTAAGGCATTGATTATTGTCAGCAAGTTCCTGGTGAGAAAAATCACTTGCTCCTCTTCTGGTCGCCACCATGGCTCTCTCAGTCCGTCATCGTTGCTGAGTTTGGTGAACTCATTTCATAGTCACTCAGGAATGAGCAACGATATGGAAAAATGCAGCATGTAATGGAAACTGTGACCTGTCACCTCATGTGGGCTGGTGCCAAGGAGGCTGCTAATTATAGCCTGACATGTAAATACTCCTGGAAGATGATTGTACTTACTTGGACTAGTGCAATATTAATTAAATACTTTGATTATTTCTGAGATAGACTTTGGGAAAGAGGGGGAGGTGTTGTCAAGAAAATTAACCTTTTAATTGCTGGGAATAAAGTTGTCTTCCCTAGAAACTGTAGCAGAAGGCTGTGTCTGAATTTTCCTCCCTCTTTTCTCTGTCCTCCTGTCTTTGACCTACTCTTTTGAGACCTCCTATCATTTGTCTGCTTGTTCTTGCTCTCCCCTGGCTCTGTGCCCATGCCAGTTCCTCAAGATTATAACTCACTTGCCTCCTCGAGCAAGGAGAAACCTAAATGGCAGGGATAAGGAAGAGCTTCTGGCAGGGAACCAGGGTGGCTCTTGTCTGAGGCCAGAGCCCCTGGCTGTGCGGCCTTATACACTCACAAAATTTCCAGCCCAGAAACAGCCAGCTTCCAGCTCCTACATTGGGTTCTGCATGCAAGCACCAACACAAAATTGTCTCTCATAGCTCAAGCTGCCCTGAAATGAGAGAGGGAAGGGGAAGCTGGTGCAACCCAGAGGAGCTGGGACCACCGCAGCAAAAAATGACTGAAAACTTGGGTGGGTTCAGAAACATCAGGACAAGATGCCACTGCCTGTCTGACTCATCCCTAGGAGTAAACAAGCAGCAGTGACATTGCATGCCAGGGGCAATGACAAGAACAGGAGGTGTGGTGGAGCCAAGGAAAATACGCTTGGCTTTTTATTTCATGCAAGACACAAAGCTAAGCACAGGCTCAGCTGCAGGCTGTCCGGGACTGATAAGTGTTTCCTAAGGGTCCTGGGTTTGCAGGGAGCCCAGGGCTGCCTTACAAGCAAGTCAGCTCAGGTGGAGGCAGGCTACAGTCAGCACTGGCTCAGGGTGTTGGGCAGAGCAGACTGCTCAGCCTGGAGCTGGGCTTCCCAGCAAGCCTCGGGCCACATTTCAAACAGGCTTGTTGTTACCTTTTGAACAGCTCAACAGGAGGTGTGGAGCTGTTGAGTCCAGCAATATCTTTCAGTGACCTTGGGGACTGTTTTCCAGCAAGTCCTGCATTTCAAGTGAGCCAAAGCTTTGTGTTGAATGACTCCTCTGTTACACTGTGTGGCCTTGGGACAGTCACATGTTTGTGCGTTCGGCACAAACTGAACCTCCTGTTCCTGTACCACTCTTGAGGCACACCAGAGTATCCCTCAGTCTCTTTCTCCACGGAGTGCCTGGGCAGTGTTCCCTGCTTTGCACATGCGCAGCACCAGAAAATCAGGCAGCATGGAGGA
The DNA here is from genome assembly GCA_013397895.1 of Origma solitaria. Lineage (NCBI taxonomy): Eukaryota > Metazoa > Chordata > Aves > Passeriformes > Acanthizidae > Origma > Origma solitaria. Next base: position 1,174,648 of record VZRL01004623.1, read on the forward strand.
GCCAAAGCCTTGCACCTCCTAGGGATTTTGTGCCCGGAGAAAGTCCTGCTCTTTTACACATGGCTGAGTAGGCAACTGGCATTGTTCTGACAGTACCAAAACCGACTCTTCTGGTTGTCATCGACATACTTGGGGGGGAGCACTGAGGGGGAGCTGAACCTGTGCCTCTGCAGAGAGCATGACAGCTCTGCTTTACCCAGGAAACAACCCTGGTCTCCAATTCATCTTTTCATTACAGTCTGTAGGACTGAGGAATTCAATCTCTTGTCTGGAGCAGACAAGTAAGAGGTGGTTGTGGGTCAGAGCTGCCACTAATGCCACTAATGCACTCTCAAGGACTCTCCACAGCTGCACAGCATTGTCTTCAAGATGCAGAGAAACGACAAGTGTTATTTCTGCCCCAGGAAGGCAGAAGACATTAAATCAACGTACTGAGAGCTGATGAGAAACAATAGAGGCATCAGGACAGCACAGAGTGGGCCCAAGAGGCTCGGGGATATGCATGCTAATTTCTCCTTTCTCCTGCAGTCCTAAGGAGCACCGAGTGCTGCTGGGCCATTGACTCTGTAAAAGCAGCGCTGCTGGGAGAGGACGGTGCTGTGCTTCTGCCAGCAGTAACCCCGTGAGAGGTGGGGTGCCAAGGCCACCTGCTGTGGCAGGAATTCCAGCTAGGGGTGTGCTAGGGGGTGGCCTGGCTGAGGGATGGCTGCAGACAGACTTGTCTCCCCTTTACCCCCACAGGAAGCACAAGCCCTGGAGGCACATGCCACGGAGGGGGACACATTTCCATGCAGGCAGCAGAAACTCTCCCTCTAGATTGCAGCTTTGCAAATACCCAAGGCAAAGTGCACAGAACTGCTCCCTCACATTGTGTTGAGGAGCTCAGATGTTGCTCCAGACAGTTTCCTTGGGGTGCATTCGCTGAACAGCAGTGCTTTCATCAACACCCCCTTGAAAACATTGAAGATGTGCAGGTTATTCATGGTCTGCATGTGAGTGAGAGCAGGACAAAGCATACGAAAGCAGTACAGGGCAAAGACAAAAGCCAGGCTCAGAAGGAGGTGACGAAACACCAGGCATAAGCTTGGAGATGTCGTGCTAATCCTAAATGCCTCAAATGGGGAGGTAGAGGGGAAGAAAGGTTTTTTCCACATAGTCCTTTTCAGGGAAGAGCAGACTGAGTTTAATGGCTGGACTTGAAGTTAAAGGGTTACAGCCTCTCATGGAGGCAAGTGAAAACACATATTGATCAAAGCTGCCATTTTTTTACCGATAACTTCTTTGTTCAGAGGTGCTAGCCACTCTTCATGCTGATTGTCTCAACTGCATAATCACCATCGGCAGCTTCCCTTGCCCTCTTCTAAAGATCCTCTGCATGGATTTTTTTCTTTGTAAATGCATTTCTGGAGACAATAAGAAAGTTGCAGCATAAATTAAACAAGATGCCTGGAGACTCTGAATCAAAAATAATATAGAGGAATCTGAGTGAGAGAGGAAGAAAGAGGGAAGCTAAATGCAGTGCCTGCCTGCTGGCTTCTCCCTTGCCACACTCACACCAATTAAGTGTTGCAGCACAGACAGGGTGGCCAGGGGAGCACCTTTGTGCACAGATGCTAATTTGTTTGCAGGCTGCAGCACACAATTAATGAAAGTGCTGCTCCACACACTCCCAAAACCAAGGGAGGAACAGAGAATGGAAAGGGTACATACGTGCCTGGATCAAAGGCAAGCTGGATTTAGGGACAATTTGGACTGTTCACCTGGCACTTGCCATCAGGATCACCAAGCACTACAAATTTAAGTCCTTTTTGGCCATTCAAAACTTTATGCTGCCATTATAAAATAAGCAGAGAGGAGAAGAAACTTTTAAAGGCGGGTGAAACATGCAGGGTCATTGAACTTAAATCCAGGAGACATGGGTCTCTTGAGTCCTACACAGAGTCCTAATTTCAACACAGTAGAGAGAGGACAAGGAGTAAAATACTAGGTTTAGCTGTGACAGGTGGATGGATGGATGGATGGAGAGTCAGACTGCTGTTTCTCCACTCTCTTCCTGCTCTTTCCCCTTTATTAGCTTAAATGTTGGTGTTTTTTTAAAGGATAGGAGCACACAGAAATTAAATGCTCACTCTCAAAATGAAGCTGACATGAGCCTCTGGCTTTGAGGATGGATTAGTTTTGAAGGCATAGTAGGCACAAAATGAGGCTGGTGAGGGCTGGCTGTGGAATTCCCAGTAGGGACAGGTTCCTTTAAAACACAGATTAAACAGGGAGGAAATGCACAGCGTATGAATATGAATTGATGCTGGGCCTTGCCTGGTCTCGCTTGATTTGATAAAGCGCATTTCCTTATTGCATGTCAATTATTTACATTATTTAAATATGTATCATCAGATGAACATGTCAGCCCTGAAACAGATACACAGATGCACATGGAAACACACACATGCACCAGGGCATGAGGAAAGGAGTCACACCACCCGTCCATTGGGGAGATAATGAGTGGACACTCCTGTGCTCGGTGAGTTGTGAGGCACAGGCACCCCTTTGCCCAGTCCCTGATGCATTCCTAGTGCTGCCCCTGCAGAAGAGTCGGCTCTCCTCAGAATAATTTGAATGCAGGCTCTGCTCAGCACCACGGGAGTGTCAGCACCCGGCAAGAGCCCTGCTCCTCACTGGTGCCTCTGCTAATCTCTGGTACATGGAACTGCTTTTCTGTGAGACAGTTATTCTTCCTTTCATCTGCACAAGTTGGCAGCAAAGGAAACACAGGAGAGCTACATTTAAATTAGATAAAATCCCTGTGCCCAGCGATTCTCCAAAGTTAGTGTTATTAGTAAAGATGTTAGTAGTTGATATCGCACTGTTCTGGCCTCTACCAGTGTATAAAATCCTGCTCTGAATTCTCCTGAAAGAAAGTTGTTTTCTTTACGTGATTCCCATTCTTACAAGGAATTTCTGTCCGTGGCTTCTGCTCCAGGTGTATGAAGCTATGGCACAGGCTTTGCAGCAAGCACTGCCACCTCTCAGCTCTGCTATTTGCCTCCAATTCATAAGGCAAAGTAAAGCTCTACTCTGAATACCCTGACCAGGCATCAGACAAAATGTGGACCCAGATTTTGCAGTTTGACTTGGCTGCACAGCCTGGCTACAGAAGGAGTCAAATTTTTCCAAGAGCCATTTGTCCTCTCTGCTCAAGGGCAGACAAAAAGTGGATCCTCCTGAGCTTTCCACTGTGCGATTCCTCTGCCCCAGGCCCCTCCCAGCTTTGACAAAGTTCAGAACAGCAGGGATGTTGACTGGATTTAGCTAGCTCTGGTAAAATGTTCCTAAAATGGCAAGTGGGGTGTGGTATAACAGGTCATTTTGCTGATAATTTTACTAGTGAAAGAAGAACTAAACACTTCCATCAGCACAAAATGTGATGGATCAGATTTTTGGCAGGTGTGAAGCAGCATAGCAGTGGAGGTACTCCAGTATGAACAAGCTGAGGTATTTCCTAGAAGAGCTGACCAAGGCAATTCCATATACCCTCCTGTGCTCTTGGCCTGGTGCTGCCCACTGGGACAGGGGCTGCAGCAGCAGCCTGGGGAGAAGCCAACCATCCTCTACCAAAACAGCAAACCCAAGGAAACACTGCACAGCATGTACAGGTGATTTGCATAATGGATGCAAAGCAGCATTCTGCTGTACAAATCCTCTCCCTCTCCCTGCAGCCAGGTAATCTTCCATTCCCATCTTCATCCTGCAGTTTCTTTGCTCCTACTTTCCATCCAGTTAGGCTTCCTCCTACTCACCCGTTGCCATCCCTCATTCCCACCCAGGCCCTCAGATTCTCTTCACACCAGGAACCCAATACCTCCATTGCATCTCTCCACCTCTCTGCTCTTCCAGCCACCCACCTACCACTCCCACAGGCAAAAAGAAGATCCATGAGAAATGAGGACATTTAACTAGCTGGAATGGAAAGGAAGGGGGAGACTTTCAGATGGTCACTACTCATCTGAGCAGCCTGCCAAACCCCCCAAGGGAAACTGCAACAAAACCTGTTGCTGGAGAAATTTATCTAGAGTCTGCAGCCATTGGTTTCAGAGAGTGGCAAGGTGACAGCCATGTGTGACATCTCAAAATACAAGGCTTTGCCTGGGACTGAGCACTCAGCCCAGCCACAGTGGTGGCTGTTCTCCCCAGGCACAAGAAAAACTCTCTTGTGTTCCCGAGGTCAACCCAGTAAGTGATACTAGAGGCATACTGGGTGAAACATTAAAAAAAACCAACAAGTAACACCCCACCAAAAAAACCTCCCTAAAAAATAACGATAGCACCATCATTTGTGCTTTAAATTCTGTGTAGCTACAGCAGGCCAGGTCTGGAGCCAGCATGCATCTCTCTACATCTCTGTCAGTGGGCATCTCTGCCTGCCGATGCTCAGCGCCTGCAAACAGCTGGTATGTGCCCATTTATTGCACTGACATCTGTCCACAGCCACCTCCTTCAGCTGGAGAAGCTCAACTCCTGTTCATAAATAATTGCCCAAGCAGCTGCTGGCAAGCCTGGGGAAAAGAACTCGGGAAGGTCACATAGCAAATGCAAAGCGTCCTGCAGAGCACAGATGTGTTGTGCCCCATGTCTGAGGTATATGGACTCCTCCAGGCTCCTACTGAGGCATAACTCCCTCACTGCCAGGGCTGGTAACATGCTCAGATCTCCCACTGCTTGTATAAAATACAGGGACAGAATGGGATGCCCCTGGTAGTCCCATGGACTACCAGCCTGAGGAGCAGAGGCTGATGCTGTCCCAGGAAGATGCCAAAGGACAGGATTGCCCTTGCTGTGAGGGTCATGTGGTGTCCTGCGTCAAGGGAGGTTCTCCATGGTGTAAGAACTGCCACATTCTCCTGTCTCTGCATCAGAGCCACCCAGGTAGTGAGAACAGATCTCCCACAAAGGATGAAATGCCTCTGTTTCTCTTCTCATCACCTGAGCTGCCACTGGTTCAGATCAGCTTGAGCTCCTCTGTGGCTTTTTGCCACTGTCCTTTCTTTTAAAAGCACTCCCTATGCTCCTGCTGCTCAGGGAAGCTGCTGGGGCTGGCGCTGGCCGGGCCATGGACAGGATCTGACAGGGCCTTATGATGGGGTGGGGCAGTTGGCACTGGGGACACCAGCCTGTGGGCTCCTGCCCGCTGCCTGTGTTTTGAGCAGGAGCCCACAAGCCCGAGACTTTCTTAGGCAGAAGAAATGGATATCCTTGCTGCTGGGTTCCATGCCAGTGCTGCTCAGCAGCTCAGCCCAGCTCTCCTGCTGTCAGAAGCACTGGGGATTAAATACACCATCATGTGTAAATCCTGTGTTTAAACAAATAATTCTCTCAGAATAACAGGCAGGCTTTTCCACATGAAGCAAAGCTGACACCTGACTCTTCACCTGACTTCTCCCCGGAGAATATTTTAATGAGGCCCACAGCTGTAATATCACACAGAGAACATTAACAATGCTAATTACCTAAAGTTTAGCCCATGAATACTCAAATAACCATACCTTGGAGAGGAATTGTTGTTTTGGCCCAAGTGAGGCAACAATGGCTTGCACCGATGGCTTGCAAAGCAAAGCAAGGCTTGTGAGAGCATCAGACACAGCGTTAGGCACACAGACCTGGCAAGGCAGCCTCCACAGCAGGGCTGGTAAATAAAACAGGTGCCTGGACAGAAGGCAATTTGAGATTGCAGAGAGAAATTGCCTTCAGGTGGCCAAATCCTTCCTGAGAAAGCACAAAAGGTGTTGATAGGTCTCTCAGCATCATCTCATACAGGATCTGCACAGAGAAAAGGGGGGGAATACTGAAGGAATTCTTTGGCAGGCAGCTGTGGCTGGTACCCACTGAGCCTTACACTGTGCTAGGAGAAGCCAGAAGTCCACAGAGATATGCAATGTGTGAGCGAGGCCTTGCCTGGAAGAGATCCAGGGCCTTTGCTTCGCGCCGTATGCGCAGTCATCCTGCAGCTCAAGGTCACCGCAGAGGTGCCCGGCTGCGCGAGGAGGAGCGCTCTGAACCGACCAGCTCCATGTGCTGTGCTCCCAGTGCCAGAGCTCCTTCTGCAGCACTGGAAATAGAGCAATGTGTGCTCTGCTGCACAGAGCTCAGCTGCCGCCTCAACCTTCAGCCCCTCATCACAAACGCTGCAGGGCAAGGCACAACAAGGGCCTTCGTGCAGCAGAAAAGGAGGCTTGGTCCACCCAGGTGTCTCTCGGAGGGAGATGGGAATTTTGAGCAGTCTGTGTTGCTCAGCTCTAATTGAGCACAAAAACATCACATGGCAGGCAATAGCCCATTAGCAACACTGCATGCTGAGGGGCCTTTTAATTATTTTTGTGTTCCCAGAAGACTACAGAATGCTCTTCGTAAGCATGGTGTGGGAATGCCAATTAGGTGGCCTCCAGCCCTGCTAGACAAGGTCTGGTCACATCACCTTGCGTCACAGGCTGAACCCTGCCCTCCATTTTCTCCCCAAGTCTGCCGTTCTCTGTCATGAAATATTTATTAAAGGGAGCTGCTGCCTGTCGCAAATGGCGAGTCTCCTGTCTCCTTGCCAAGGTCAGGCTGCCAGGGAGGTACCTTTGCTCTCCATAGCTTCTCTTTGAGACTGATGGGTCTTTCTTCCATTCAGCACAGGCAGACAGGCTTGGGAAGGACGCTCTTTCCATTCCTATAGATTTTTGTTTCCCAGGAATAAGGTGGCCACGTAAACAAATCAGTAAAGCAGAGGCTGCACAACAGTGAGCTATTGTGGTATCAGAACAGATAGTTACACTAGGGCATTTCAGGAGTACATAATAAAAAGTCACTAAATTAATTTCCTCTGTGATGAAGAGCCACTTTCAGTCTTTGCAATCACTGTTGTATCTTCTTAGGAAGCTTCTACACTTAGGGATGAAATCCTGGTCCCGGCAGAAGTGGATGGGAAGTTCACCCTCTACTGATGTTGTGCTAGGTTTGCACCCACCTGGAGTTTAGCTGTGGTTTGCTGAATTTGGATTTACTGTTTCATATGGCTTTTGGACCAGAAAAATGGTGAAGGCTTCAACTTCAAGTTGTTTGATTACCTTTTGTCAACTGCAGTTAATGAAATAAGCAGGCACAGCTTAACTTGCTCAGGGAACTACACTTGAAGTGTCAAATAGATTTTCTTCCATTATGGATTGATATTAAAGGGGTAGGAAAATATACCTGCGATCAGGGATAAACTCTATTAAAATAAGATGAGAGAACCAAAGTATGGGGTTGGCTGTGGAAATAACCATCCCTAATAATGACCTATAAAGGAAGTTTGGGGCCAAAAATATGAGGACCAAGGTGCATATAGACCGTGCACCCCACAGCTGGGCTGTGCTTACTTAGCTGCAGGGAGCCAGATGCTTCAGTACGTCTGGGGCTGGAAGTGCAGCTTGTTCTCTGTGGCGCCTGCTTCCTGGCAAACCTGCAGACCTGCCTCTCGTTTGCCATCTCTCTTAACAGCAAGTGAGTCCCAGCACACTTGCTCTCTCCCTACATGGAAGCTGTCCCATAGTGCCTGTGCTTTCTGGCTGTCTCCAATGCCTCTTCTGGTTTTTTGTATGTATGCTGGGCTGTGGGAGTGGGAGCGGGGGAGCATGGAGAAGCGGCAAACACTACCCAGCGCAGGACCACACCACAGATTTATGCAGAGACTTCATGATGTTTTCTGTTTTGTCTTTTCTCCCTTCCTTGTTGTTCCTAACATTTTACTTGCTTTTTTGACACTTGCTCAGCCTTGACCTGTCATTTTCTCAGAATTAGCGATGATGCTGAGATCATTTTCCCGTGCAGTGATGGCTGATTTAGAGCCCCTCATTATGCATGTGTAATTAGGGTGGTTTTTTCCCCCAGAAGCATTACTGTGCATTTATCAACAGTAGATTTCATCTGTCATTTTACAACCCAGTTCCTCATTATCATGAAAAACTTCTGCAGCTCTTCACAGTCGAGTCTTGTTTTGACTGCCCAGAACAGTTTTTCATTCCCAGTAAACTTCTCACCTCGCTTTTCCTCTTCTTTTCCAAATCATTTTTAAATAGATTAAAAAATACATGTCCATCTTAGATCTCTGGGTTATTTTCCTCCTCTGTGAAAACATATTGTTTATTTACACCTTTTGCTCTACTATTACAAATACTTTTTGTCTTTTATTGGAACCGCTCCACCAGCAATCACACTGTTGCACTGGAAAAAGTGTGGACAGACATTACAGAAATAAAACAAGCAGCAGTCCCATTTTTAGGACTTAGCAGACAAGGTATATATGTTTTGATCTGTGATTTTAATTATCGTGTAAATTCCCATCAGTAAATTTAATCTCTCACTGCATGTAATGTGTAATACAGCTTTCTTTTTTTTTCCAAAATGTATCCATTTCAAAGTTCATTAAGCCATTCCAGAGACTACAGCTGATAAAATCCTCATCTGGATTCAAGATATTAGCAGAAAGACTAACTCCTCAAGTCTGGCACTACGGTAATGTCTGGTCATAAATCCATAGGAAAGCAGATTTCATTAGTTCCCTTGGTCATGGAATTAATTGTTTGCTCTGGCATTGAGCACCTGAACATGGCTCTGGGCAGTATGAAAACCAGAGGCATTTTAATATTGTTCCTCTGCTGTGTTTTACTTGATTTTTGTCTCAAGATTATGAGATGCCAGGGATGTAAAACAGCTACCAGGAAGATAACAGCTGCCAGAAATACAGCCTTCTGTTTTGTACTTTGAGCTGTGCATACTGTGTTAGAGTTAAAAAAAAATAGTGCTTAGAATAATTTAAAGCAGAAATCTGTTACGTTCCTTCAAAATTACCCGTGCTTGGTTTAATAGATGCTGGATTAATTGCGTGCTGTCTGAGAGCTTTTGTTCCACTCCAGAGTGGCTGTGGTCTGTGCCACAGAGGTGAATGCTACTCTACTGTATGGCAAATTTGACATTGAAGGGCTCTTTGTAGAAATAAGACTGCCATTCTCTCCCATTGTCCCTTTGATAAAACAGTGCCAGCAAAAGAGACAGTTTTGATGGTTGTTTTCATATTATGGGCATCTGGCTACTAAGAGCTGGGCTGAGATCACCAAATCACAAGCTGCTTTAGAGATGTCTGTTTATGCATGCCGATCCCACAGTGATGTGATCCAGAAAAGTATTTGGATATGCACATTGAGGGGGGGCCAGGGGGCAGGGAGGATAGAGAAACAATTTCTGGGATGTGTGGTGAGGACTATTTGTTGCCTGTGTGTGCTGCTGTTTTCCAACACAACTCCTCTGGTAACCAAACCCACAACTTTCCAGTACCCCTGAAATAACCCTGGATTGTGGATGGTTTTCCTTCACTTTCACATGAACAGGCTTCAGTGAACTCTGAGGTACTTTGTGATAAAAATAAAGGAAATCTATCATATTACACAGTGGACTCATTCATTAACTGCTCCCCAGTTAAAACCTCTTTTGCAGATGCTCACATCTGTGGGAATCACCACTCAGTGACCAAAGGGGCTAAGGTCGCAGGGACTCCGTAAGATTACAATGTCTTCTGGACTAGGTTGCTGGCATCTTCTGTTTGCTGAATAAACTTTAACACCCAAAGTTCTTCCCAAAATGGTGACCATCTCTTTTGGTTAGTACCAAAGCAAATAGGGAAGATTTTGGGAAGAAAATCTTTCCACACATCTCTTTCCACACATCTCTTATCCAAACAGATACAAAGGTACAACAAAGGCTACAGGAGAATTTTTCCTTGAACTTTTAATTGAAGTGCTTTAATATAAAAAAAACCCAGTACATACAAGTTCTAAACTCCTGTTTTCTGCAATTGTTTACACTTTTTCTAAGTTGCAACAGAATATTAGCTATGTAGGTAGTCAACACTGCTAACAAACTACAGTACAAGTTACTAATAACAGTACAAGATGCTTGGAATACATTCTTGCAAATGTGTATGAATACCAAAGAAATCCTGTGGGGTTGAGAGATTTCCAACACCCATTTTCCTCTCCTCTCAAACCCCCACAGGACTTTGCTCACAGGTTTCCTAACCACCAAAACACGGAAGGGCCGACCCTTGGCTGATGCAAACTGCAGTGGCTCCATTGGCACCCAGAGAGCAGTGTGAGTTGTTGTGATTCGTTCTGTGCTCAACAGACACCTCTGGCAGGGGTGAAACTCCATGCAGGTTTCCATGCATGACAAACTGATGGCTCTTCTTGGTTGGTGCTGGCCTAGCGCATTAAGCAATCTATGGTTTTCTGAGGGTTTCAAGGCTGATCTCTTTCTCCAAGAAGCAATCAGATCAGGATGACTGAAGAACAATCAGGAGCACACCAGATTCTCTTACTGCTCTAGGTAAGGCTGGGCAAATTTCCCTTTAAAAAAGCCAAGTTTTGAAGCCACCCCACCACCTCTCCTCCCCCACAAAAGGCTGTCAAAGCTATTAAGTGCTTAATAAAACTGAATGTGAGATAAGAAGAGCAAAGGTCCTCCACACGAGCCATGTCAAAACAAATCTCTACATACAAACATTGTAACAATACAGTCACTTCAGAGTTCAAAAGAAAGATTCACACTTTACAAAAGAGGGAGAGGGGGGAAAAAGTAACACAAGAAGCTGTCCTTACAATTATGTACTGGTTCCCAAACCCGTAACCTTAGTCTGTGGCCACCAAAAGTAAACAAATACCAAGCAACACAGTGTAAACTCCAATGAGGCCTCACAGATTGTAGCAACAGGCAGCCTGGAGGCAGTGTACATAGCTGAAAAGGAATTTGATAGAAAGACAGGCATTTTTCTCCTATTCTGGTACATTTATATAACCAAGGACACAGTGACAAACACACTACAGCAATGTGTCTTTCCAGCCTTTGAGCCCACCTATCTGTCACCCAGGATCGGTCACAGAAGGGCTTTTGCTCTGAAATGAGAGTGGTATGTGGGGTTTTCTTCAAGCAGGACCCCTTACATATTCCCCCTCACTCAGTTGTTTTGGCTTGTCTCTGTACCTACCATGTGACTAATAGGACATTTGGGTTCATCTGAGACTTCTGGGTTTTTCTCACAAGCATCAATACAAAACCTCCTGGCCGAAAGACCAGCATTTCAATGGCACACTTCAGTCAGCAGCACGCAAAACTCCTCCAGGCTATTCACCAACTAGCATTGGATTATTTTGGTGGGAAGCTACAGAAGTTGGAGAGCCCATGACAAGGATAGCTTTTTGATTCATCAGCACATTATGAAAAGACTGAACACCAATGTCTCTATTTCAGAGTACAGACACAAGATTAAAGTCCACTTCTGCTACAAAGAGAATAAAAGGCCATTTAGAGGATACAGAAGTTGGCATGTTGTGGAAAACATGGTGGTGGCTCACAGTAAGAATTCTTCAGCTGTATTGCCTTTTGAGTGACTTTGATTTTCTATTCATGTTAGTTTGTAAGTATAGTTTTCTCCAACCACATTACCTTGACACCACAGTTACTGTATTACAAAAGCCACTACGATGCAATCACTCAACATACACATATATGTTGTATAGATGGGGTATGTACAGCCAGGAAGTGGGGCAGCTTCTAACCCATGATTTCTTGTTTCCTAAGGGCAGGCAGATCCCAGTTAGGTGAGACAGAAGTAACATGGGGCATCTTCAAATGTTGAAAAGAAGGCTGTGAGTATATGAACAGATAGAAACCCCAAAACCTAAACAACAAGAATTAATGCTAGTAGAACATCTCCTGCTTTTTAGCTCAGTTGCTCTAAAATGATTCGCACCTCAAATAATTTTAAGATGCAGAATGTGCAGTAAGTGCAAAGAAAGAGGTGTCCTCCCCTGTGAATGCAGGGAGTGGAAGTGCTTTCTCAGTATTGCCTAGAAGTTACCCAGTGCACCTGCCCTTCCCTAGCTTGCTGTCTTTATAACAATCACTCCTTTGCTTCAATGCCTAACTGGTAAGACTAGACTATTTCATTATGAACAAATGTCAAGGTTAATGTATTAGAAGACTGGAAGCAGATACCCTGATACTTTTAAAACAAGTGCATTGTACACTTACTGCTTCTCTGAATCCTCTTTCCACAAAGCAGAGCATCGCAATGGCATGATTTCAATCAGCTCTGAGCTGGCACAGACAGTTCTAAGAGTTAAAATGTAGATTGGGCCTTCACAATCTTTACTTTCCTGCCAAAAATGTGCCCTGCCCCCTGGAGAAAAAAGTTCATTCTGAATATTTCTGTGATGTAGACACTTCTGCTCTGGAATCCACAGCAGGTGATCAAATGCTTTTATGCTGGCCAGTCATCAGGAACATTTTTTGGTGACTTTCTGTATTTCTTAAACTATGAACAATAAAAATAAAACTGCAATAGATTTGAAAGACTCTTTATCCCATAGCCAAATATATCTAACAGACTAGGAAAGAGACCAGGAAGGTACTCAGTTCCTCAGAAAGTTCTCAGAAATCAAGTCAGGAGCATCTGATGTCGTGGGATCTTTATACTTTAGCACACAACTATTGTGAATGTCACCGGCCTTGCACTGGCATGGCCTTACACAAGAAAAAAGCTTGCTGATTTCATCACTCCAACATTGGGCATCATTCCAGGTAAGTGACACTCTGAAGACCAAAAGAGCTCTTGGGTACATTTGTCTAACAACGTCATCTTCAGACCGCCCTGGACCTTTCACAACCCATATAAAAGCCCTTCAATTTTTTGCAGAGGCCTTCCAGGACACAATCTGTCAACAGGAGGCAAGCCATGGAAATGTGTGATGCCGTGGCTGGACACAGACTACGGTTCTACTATCTTTGATAACAGGAAGTAGGATGGGAAGAGTCCAGCTGGTCCCTAGAGCTCAAAGCTAGACATTGTTTAAAACACCTTTTCATTTCCAAAATGAGGAGATGCGATAGCAAAATCAATAAGGTACCTCAAATAAAAGCCCTCAACTTACTTTTTGAAGCTATTTTTAATGATAAACCAATACCAGATAAAGGAGTAAGCCTCTGAAGCCAGAACCCAGTTCTTGGATGCTTTGCTCTCAGACTGAATTATTCTTAAAAGGGGGAGTAACCTAAGAGCCTTTACCGTCTATTTTTAAGTGAGAGGATGTTTTTCATTTAAGTCTCTATAACAGAATAATTTGAAAATATCATGCAATCACAGATGATCTGTGTTCAGTGTGCTCTGCTGAAGCTGCTGTGACTCCACTGCATTAAGAAGAGACATACATTATTCTGTAGCAATTGTCCATGACACTGAGGCTTACAGCATAAATACTGCAATACCTCATCCAGTTTCTGTATGACACACCAAGTTTTATTGCAGTAATGTCTCATAATAGATGAAGGTGCTGCAGGGTCCTGTTTGGCCAATTGCTATAGGACCCTGGAGTGCATTTCATAAGCAGGGAATATCTCCCATGGGAAGGGAGTTAAGATGAGGACTAGATGCCAGGAGAACCAGCTAAAAGCTTCACGTACAATCCTAGAAAAATATTTTCTGTGGCTCACAGCCCCACCTTTTCCCAGCCCCTCCATTACATGGGAGGTTCATTTCCTTGCTTGCAGATAGTGCTGGATGCAAGATAATGGAGCATGGCCCCGCCACACACAGCAGAATGCCTCTAAATCAAGAAGCCAGTGTTCTTTGCCAATGTGACAGATTGAAAAATGCTTCTGGTACTTCCATGAGTGGGTTACTAAGCAACACTTTGGCTTCCAGGGAGTAGCCTGCTGGATGTGATCTCATGCACCGGCAGCCTGACCACATCCCCAGCTGGAGAACTGGGGAAAGGAAGGCGAGTGTGTGCCGGCAGCAAGGCTGCATGTCTTCACTCGGCTGTAACACAGGTTCCTGTGAGATGAGCTGTAACCACAAAGGAAAAATATCCCAGAGGTGACCATGGGCCCGCTCATGGGGTGGCTAAAAAGCAAAGACATGTTGTCAGGACATCCCAGCGGGAGACAATTAAAGCTTGGAAGCTTTAAACACCTATGGCATATCCTGAGTGCCTGTCTCAGAGCAAATGATGCTGAAGAGGACTGACTCCAGGGAGATGCTAAAAATGAGAGGGGCTGGAAAAGATTTCTACATGAAGAAACAGATCAAAAATACTAGAACATATTAGAAATGGGTAAGAGAGGAGAGGTTAGAGCTGACTGAAGTAAGGTCTCATACAGGAGAGGAAAATAATGTGCTGCTGTCCACTGTTTCCTGATATAGCAGTGAGGAGTTGTTTACAGAAAATCAAAAGGCAGGATACTGAAAACTGATGACTCAAGCTCAAACTCCAAGAAGTCAGAGAGACATTTGCCCTGCTTGCTGACTGCTCCATCATTATCTTTTCCTGAGATTTCTCACTTTCCTTTGGAGCTTGTGATGTGGCATCACCAGATCCGGGCTGAGCCAGAAGAGAGTATAAACAGACCAGACTTAGAGACAGAGATAACTATTTTCTTGCATGTGTTGGGTGTGCTCAACTATGAAGCAGCACACAATTTTTCATAAAGACTGAAGTCTAAGACTTAGACTTGGCCTCTTTAGGATACCAGATCAACCACCTAAAGTCAATGGACAAACATTGAGTAAGAGCAGCTGAGAGTCAGTCCCACTTTTTAGAGCATTGGTTCTCTTTCATATGTTGATAAATCACACTCCAAATATGTTTCAGACTAAGTTGTAAGGGATAATGTTTTGCCCTATTTTGTTAGAACGCCAATACACTTTTGCAAAACAAGTAGGATTTTCTCCTTCCTCCTTCTTCAGTATGCGTAACACTTATTATAGGATGCTAGATCTATTCCTGAGAGGTGAGCAATGTTTACAGTAAATAACAAGATGATATACAAATATGTATGTATATTTGTATATATAGCTTAAAGTCTCCTAATTAAAAATCAATACTATAGCATCACACAGTAAGGCTCTGCCAATGTATTAATGGGAATGCCACTATTCAGAGATCATTACTTCAGCATTTTAAAAGTGCACTTACAAGTTAATGACAAAACAGCTTTTATCTGGGAGAAGTGCTGTGATGTCACAGATTTATCCGCCTTCTCTTTTCCTTTAGAATAATGTGGACAATGTTATCCCTAATCAAATAAAGGATCAACAGCAAAGATTGTAGCTCAATCTTCCTTGCTCCCAATTTTAACTGTTGATGTTTTTCTTTTCAATCACTTCTAGTAAAAAAAAGTGTATACCAATGGCACATTCAGTCTGAAATGGCAGATGAAGAAAAGGTGAACCAATAAATTAACATGGACACAAGCTTCTGGTTCTTAGGAGATCTGACTGAGTAGCTCTTGAGCTTCTCTTTACTTCTGCAATTCAATGAAATAAATTATTCCCAGGCCTATCCCCATTACTTCTGACCCAGGCTGCAGTACTGGAAGAAAGTCTAAGTAAACTGGAAGACTGTTGATCTCTGCTGCAGCAGAAGAAATGGAAAGCCATGAAGGCAAAGAGGAAACATCTCTCGCTTTTTTTAAAGAACATTTTATGACTAAAAAGTCTTTATGAACTACTGTATGACGTTAATGCTGAGTCGAGATTAAATAAGCACACAAGCTTGATACCCTGCAATGTTCAAAGGTTTGTTGAACACTTCTAAGGGAGAGATAAAAGCTGATGGTTTGATTTGGACCTGTCTATTTTTTAATTGCTCTAGACCTTTCAAATCAGTTTTAGTATACATTTTCTCTGAAATATTATAAGAAAAGAAAAAAATGAGAATGAGCAAGGAAAGATATTTTGTAATTAAGCTGAAAGGAGATGACACTTGGAAATTTCTCTTGCACAGCCTTCCCAAAAGGACGCAGGGGCACATCTCCTGCAGGTTACACTCCTGAGAGAGCTATGAAGGAAGAGTAGATTAGGTATAAGATTCATATCTTGTCCTTTGATTTTCAGCAGATACTTCCTTTTTAGTGCTGCTTGCAAATTCTGCACTGGCAATGCACAGTGAACATCCAAATGCCGTCGTGTGTCCAGCAGAATCTCATGCTGAGGCTGTAAAGAGATCTGTGCTCCATCAGAGTTGATGGGCAGCAGGGAGTTTAGCCTTCCAGGAAGAAAATCTTGAGAAATGGAAGGGAAATAGTTACCTTGTAGGCACAAGGGTCTCTGATGAGAATTAGCAGTTTCAAAGTTTTATATGGCAACAGTAGGAGGATTTCTATCCAAGTGGACAAAATGCTGGACTGCGTTTCTGATCCAGGGGTGAGCCATGGCAGCAAAGACCCTTCAGACTGCTCTGGAAAGGAACACTCTCCCAGGCAACAAATTCAATCATTCAAGACATGGAAAGGAGATGAACATGAAATGAATGTGTCATCCTTTATCAGTCTTTCAGAATATAAAGACTAAAACCTGCCCTTCTCTCTCCCGAGCTTCTGAAAGTGGAAAGAGATGAAATATTTCCTGAGTCACCATGGAGGTGAAACCTACAGTTTGTTACAATGGACTGAATCAGATGGATGACTAGACAGGCAGGAGTCTGAAAGAAAATATCAATACCTGAAAAATCAGCAATTTTCAGGTATGAAGTGTTTTATTTTCAACTTCATGCACACAAAAGACAGTAAGCTGATCTGAAAATAGTAGAATCGTCATTTCAAAACAGCAGTAACAACGTATATTCTAAATGTACTAATGTAATAACACTTTGCATTTTCAACCCAACCTGGCAGAAATACACAACAATTATTAATAAGCTGTTGGCTTGATTCCCCAGCTGCAAAATGCCTGGCATTCTTACTGGCACACAACAAAAAGGTAAACCCTAAAACCCCTTCTGTCCCCCAGAGGTACTTGCCATTCTTTACCTTCCCCGTGCCCCCTCAGTTAAATGTGTCAATGCACAGTGGTGGGGGGACTGTCCAAACACCCCAGCAGTGCAGCTGGAGAGACAGGGCAGTGATGCACCTCTCCTCTACCCTGTGCTAAGGCTTGGCCATCAGGACAGCAAAATCGTGCTTGCACATCCTGCAGCCTGGCTCCAAGACAGCCACTGACCCCAAGGCCGAGGACACTGCCTGGGAGTGTCAGTCACTCTCGCCCTTGCCTGCAATGCAGTGAGACCTTGTGCCCCAGCCAGCACCACCAGAGACAGAGCTGGGACAGTGCCAGCTCTCTCTCTGCAAAACTGGTCCCCAGGAGAGGCAAAGTGATGCTTTGGTCTGGACAATGGCACTGGCACTGGCAGAGTGGGGACAGTGCCCGAGCCTGCACAGCCAGGGGAACATGATGGGGAGTGGGCTGGGCAGCTGCACTTGTAAATCGGTCCCCTTCAAACCACAGCCACCCTCCTCCTCTCCCTGCCCCGCCAGCAAACCTCAGTTCATCTTATGTAAACCAGACCAGGTTTGGTGCCTGCCCTGAAAAGCCATTTGACTACTGCTGGGGCTGGAGGTCATTGCTAGCAATTATGTCACCACTGAAGATGGATTTGGCTGCCTGCCAGTCACAGTTCCTGCCCTCTTGAACCAGAGGGGAAGCACAGCCACACTAACTAAACTTTTTTGTTTCTTCTGCAGGTCCTTGGATCTTTTGCATCCAGCTCCTAGCTTGTCACCTTTTCCTATCTCTCAGGCAGCGTCATGGGCTGGCAGAAATAAATTATGTAAGGAATAGCCCAGAAGAGCTGGTTCTTCTTGCTCTGACACAGCCTGGGTCTGCAGCACTCAGGGCTTGCACATTGTTTGTAGGTTCCAAGTGCTTTGCAAAAGCAGCTAAAGAATTGCCATCCTGCCTTTTCTCCAGAAGCAAGGCACAGATTTGAGGAGGTGCCCAGCAGTGCTGCAGTCCCAGTTGAAGTGGAAATAAACCCCATGCTTTATAACTCCCCCGAGGAGGGGTATGGGGAATGTCCTGCTGCCAGACCGGAGCAGCTCTGAGTGCCCCTGCGGTGGGCAGATGGGCACAACCCCAGCACTGCGGGACAGGCTGTCCCCCGGCCGGGTCAGCTGCTGGGAGCTGAGCTCCAGATTTGGCACCGAGTCCGGGAGCAAACCTGGCTGGCTGCTCTGGGCTCTCTCTGTCGGAGGGCTGGGGCAGCACCCCCTGCTCCTGCCTGTCAGCCGTGCTCACCCTGCTCAGCTGCACGCTCCCCTCGTCCTGTCATGCAGTATTTCCTGCAAAAGTGTTAAGATGTTAAGATCCTAATGAACCCAGAACGGGTTAGAGAAGAGGCCTTTCCTGTCCTGTCTGCCTGCTCCTCTCCACAGAACTTATTTCCACAAAATTACAGAGCTGGTCAACTGTTAAAATGTCAGGTGACCTCCTTGTGATCATCCCACAGCCTCCCATAACAACATTGAAAAGATAATCCATCTTTTAACCATGTCCTCCATAAGATTTACATCTTCCCTCACAGGCTTGTACCAGATTTTTCCCAATATAAATTACATTAACTTTAAAATTCATACATTGAAGAGATTCTTTCTGAAAAGATTGAAACACTAATTTTCAACTCTTCTGATATTTCCCCCATCGTTTTTGTATGAAATAATTTGCCAGATTGGACTTGGATATGTGAATAATTATGGTTCTCTCAAAATCGATTTTTTTAAAAATAAATTTATTCCGCACAGAAAAATCATAGCTCTACCTGGAATTTTCTTGCCCACAATGCACACTATCCTTCTGGCAGTGACAAGCTTAATTAATATTCCTTTCTACCCCCATCCAGTCCTCACCTTCCAAATGACCCCTGTCAAAACACATGCTGTAGGTGTAAAGAAAATGCAGCAGCCCCATAATGCTGCATGGTGCAGGAGATTCTTCCTTTGGGGCAGAATTGACTAAGCTCCTTTTAAAGAGAGATGAGAAATCATTATTTTGAAGTTACTTAGAATAACATTTGCTTCAAAAGAACACACTTAATGGTGGCTTTCCTAGCTCAAGAACTGGTCTGAGGTACATTTACAGAATGTAAACTCTGTGCACTGTAAACTCAGTGCAACAACACAGCTATGGAAGCACAGTTTGGAGGCAGGTTAGGACCCATCTCACATTTTTTAAAGGTATTGGCTTTTCCAAGCTATTGGGGAGGCTCTGTGATTACAACACAGGTTCACTTCCTCAGTGGCACCGCTCGGATGTCCCCCCGTTCAGTGGTCATTTCTCCCCCCCATAGGTTCTGAGTTTGCCACCGCAGGTGCTCCCCTCCCCAGCCAGAGAATCAGTGCCAGTCTTCCCACCATGGACAGAAAACTGGGCAGCACAGCACACAAATGCAGTGGAGGGAGAGCCAGAGGCAAGCCATGATTTCACACAATACAGTCGGAATTGTTCAGTCTCTGGAACAGCCCAAGGTAGCTAACACCAAAGTAGATGCCATTGTGGGCACGAAGGAGGTAATGTACAATTTACTGCATCAGTAAAGATGATTTTCTCTAACTGTCCTTTTTTAGGTTATCCAAAAGGAGTTAAAAATTGGAAGGATCACGTGCACATGTTTAACTAACATACTTTAAGACCATTATGCAGACACTGCTTGTATTTACATCTTCTCCCACAGTAAACATCTGTTTTCATAATAAGGCCAGGAAGAACAATTGCATCATCCAGCCTGACTTCCTTTATAACACAAGCCTTTTTCAGTCAGACATTCCTGTGATTAAATAAGATTGCATTTAATTAAAATACATCTAGGAATCTGTCCATTCTTGATTTGAAGACTTCAAGGCATACAGGATCTACCGTCTCCTGGTAGTTTGCCCTTATTTGTGCTAAAATATTAATTGCCTTGCCGACACAGAAGTTTTGAAAAACACCAGAGTTTACTCACCTCAGGGGCTGCCGACAAACTTGCATGTCCTGCCATAACAAGAGAGAGAGCAGCACACTGAGCCAGAGCCCTCATGTTGTTTACTGCCCAGACCAGATCACTGCTGTAAGATTTGCCTGACAGCGGATGGTGTTGCCCAAGTCATACATCCCATCAGTCATGCAGCAGGAGTATCCCCAGTGGGGCAGCAGGTGACAGGGAATCAGCTATCAGAGTTTCTAAACTACTCTCCCTCACCCCCGTAGTTGTGCCACAACCTCTCCACATCTCAGTAAAGCTGGTCCATTTTTCACTTGGGGGGTCAGTCAGTATTTCTGAAGTTCACCAACACATGTGCCTCCAAGTGCACGCTAAAAATGTCACTGAGAGGTCCATTCCAGCCCCTTAGCTTGGACCCAGCTAGTGAAGAAGGGAGGCTGGAGCTGGAGGAAGTTCTCAGCGTGGAGAGTTTGTATCTAATCTGCTGCCAAAGTTACCTGGAGCTGCCTGACTACACAGCACACAGCACAAAGCTGGAGAAATGAAACACAGCTGGTCCGCTGTGGGTAAGCACTCTGTCACACTGATCTCAGACGGAAAACAACATTTTGGCATTGAAGATCTAGCAATCTACCCTTCCATCATACCTCATTAGTGATGAAACTTCAGCAAGGCCATGGAGGAGTATTTGTGAACATGAAAGATATTGCTGGCTGCAGAATGGTTGTGGGAGGAGAAAACAGTCAGAGCTCTAGATCAAAGCCACAAAATAGGAAAGCAGGTGTGCACAGACAGCACAGCTCCTTTAGCAATGTCTCTGTCACAGGGATGGAGACCACTGAAATTCTGCACCAGCCGGTCCCACCAACCAGGCTACCTGAGACTTACATGATGAGCCACCAGTGTCTGCTTAACACACAGGCCGAATCAATATGCATTTCCTCTCCATTTAGGAATGTAGACATTGTGCTACTCCCCCAAGGTCAGTGTACACATCAGGAAAATGGAAGGCAATGGCCATTTTTATGATGGAGGTCTCTAGGTCCAGCAAGACTGGGAGCTGAGGACCAACCTGAACACTAACCCATGTCTGCTGATCCCACCACCAGCACCACCATAAAAGTTTCCTCCAGCGCACACACTTCTCAGCTCCAGTCATTCCTGCCGAAACACCCATTTTCTGTGAGAGAGCCCAGTGGTGTCTCTGGTGAATACATGCTTGCACTCCTGGCCACAGCAACAACAGGACTTTTTATCAGAGCAAACAATGTGATGGTCCCAAAGTGCCAGACCAGCAGGGTTCAGCCACACCAACAGATGGGTGTAAAGGCTCGTGCAGATCAGCTGTGTCCTGCAAGTGCACCCCAGGGCCAGGGCAGTTCCAGATTGGGAGGAAGATGCTTTGTTTCGCATTTGCTCTAGAGCCTTGTCCCAACAGGTATCAGATACCAGATGAAAGTACACAGGCTTCCATTTTGCTCTTCCCAGACTTGATGCTCAAATTTCTTTGTGCCCTCAGCTCATTGAAGAGCTGTCACATGGAAAGCACAAGACACTGAATGAATTTTACAGCTAGCCAGTGCAGCTGCTCCAGGATAGATTTGGTCCCATACAATTAGGATAAATACTTTCTACATTTTTTTCTAGCAGGTTAAAATACTCCTGCTGCAGCCTGTGAAGAGGGTGCAACAGTAGGTGGGAGAATCCAGTAGCTGACACAGCTACTTTCACTGTGTTATCTGAACAAAAGGGGAAGAAACTAACTAAATAATGAGGAAAAGTGCACTAGGTCAGTATAGGTCATCCTAACTAAGTGCAATTAGCAGGAATAGGGAAGAAAAAACAGCTCACCAATATTGTTTCACAATGTCTTTCAAGTGTTCGGGGACATTTAATTTTGCAGAAGAATTTCAACGAATATAAACATGCCAAATATAATCTTCAGTATCCTTACCTACTTCTACCAGCAACATGAATCACATGATGCTTGGGACTCTCATAAATTTATATTATAGACCCACTTAAATCTATGCATAGAAAGTGATATACATCATATCCAAGCAAATGGTTATTCTGGGCTACTTGGCAGCTCAGGGAGTGGCAAGTTTTAACCTTAAAGATGTATCTTGTAGAAAATATTTGATGCACTCATCCTCCTAGTAATGTCTGAAATTATTCAAAGAGATTCAACTGCAATAAATTTTTTTCAATGGATGCTCTCACTTAATATTTCATTTCACATGTAGAGCTTTGTTTAAATAAAGTAGAACTATTCCTATTTAAATTTTTGCATCATTATGAAAATTCTTCTTTTCCTATTAAGTTCAGCAAATTAATATTTTCTTTAGAGCTGGGGAAGGTTTTTAGACAAATTCTGTCATTGACCAGAAATGCAGTTGTAGAGAATTTGGGGGCAAAATTATTTTGAAATTCAGTTAATCTTGATAATTACTTTGACAAAAAACAGTAACGCTTCAGAAATGCTGAAAGACAGGATTAGGCAACTCCCAGAAAATGCAACTCTAATTTGCAGAACATTTTAGTTTAGAAATTTTTAAAAATTAATCAAAGTGCTTCATTTGACCTTAAGCCAAAGTTGTTCCTTTTTGCAGCTTACTTCAGATTGCTCAGAAAACTGACAATTTTACTTTCTATGATCAACTTAAGATGACAATTTTTCTTTTGTTCCATTTTCTGAGCTAAACAGAAAGTCAGGTACATGCATAAGATTTTTCACTCCGAATTTTCTGAACAAAAAGAAATTATGTGTCTGGACGGTATGCTGGCATTGCAGTGGGACAGTGTGCCTGAATATCCTGAAATATCAAAGGCAGTAGGCTTTTCTAAGCATCTGTGTGTGTACATACCAGTACTGTTCTTCCTTCAGATACACTTAAAACAGATCCCTAAAGATCTGCCAAATAAGGGCATTTGATTCAATGGAGAAAGTGTCACCCCAAAAAGTTTTGATCAGCGCTTCTCTCAGTGACAATGTGCTGTTGATGAACCGCGAAGTATTGAACTAAATGCAGCTCTCAGAGCACCACTCATAAGCACCCATTCACATACAGAGTGGTTGCAGTAAAGAGATTTCCAGTCAAGCCTGTGAGGAGAAACACCTGGCGCTGCTCCCAGCCCAAGCACTCACCAATAATTCCTTGGGAAATATCTTACTACTTTTTCATTTAAAAAAAGACTAAACAGAAAGCACAAGGCCACAAAATTGACTTCTCCATGTCGGTATAACAACCCTCCCCTTTCCATATAATGCATGTGAGCCTGTTAATGGCAAGCAGCAACCATGCATAGCAGTGAAGAGATTCATCCGGAGCATCGGGAAAGTACACAGTCCTAGTAGAGCCCAGGAGGTGTGGCATTAGTGACAGTGAATACCACAGATACCTTCCTGTATTTGAGTGTCCGTTCGGTTTGATGGGGGTTGTGTCTTTGTGTTCTCAATGGGAATTGTGTGCTGGTATGGCAACACCAGGAGCAAGGTGTTTCTTGACTGCTGGAGCTCCTCAGGCTTGGTAGCCAAAAGCTGATGCTCTCTCTCTGAGCAGCTCCTGGCACAAATGACAACTCCAGCTCCCTGCAAATGAAGAAATTCTTCTTATAGGAATGGCATAAATTCCAGGCGCTCAGAGTTTATATCAAGATCGGCTTGAATAAGATATCAGATATTTCTACTATTGGAATTGCCTGTAATTTTCTGAAGCAGCCTCTGCTGCCCTTGCTTTTGTGTCCACAGGCTTTCTACATGAGCTACAATGCTGCTGGGGTGTGCATTGCCATGAGGTGGTTTTTATTTTCCCACTTTCAATATACCACTTCCCAGTGGAACAGAAACATTTAGCTAATTATTAGCTGCATTTCAAAAATTTCCTCTCCTGATTTAGCTTCCTTTTTACCAAAGTTACAAACATTAGTTCCTGAATGCATGATTGATTTGTAATTATTCTTGTCTTGCCCCTCATGTAAACCACAGTCACTCACACTCACAAGTCTCCTTCTCCAATTCTGCTCCTCTCTGCACGTTTTAGTCAGAGAACCTATAATGGTAAGAGACTGGTTCCTCTGCTCCACAGCCATGTGACAAACTACAACCAGCTGTAGTACAGTCAGACTGAACACCCTGCACAGGTCATAACTACATACTAAATGGAACCCTCACCCTGGCAAGACAGAAAACTTATCATAGGAGCAAGGAAGGTAATTCCTCTTAATACAGTCTCCTGACAACAGGCTCTCCAATGTTCCAGAAATGACATTCCTATCTGGGGCTTTCTCTCTGGGACTTCGGCTTCTTAGGAAGTCCAAAGTCACAATTCACAGGAGCTCAATTCAGTTGACTAAATTGAGGCGACCAATGACATGTGGAACATCCAAAGGTACCCATGGCCCACAAAAGAGCCACATCCTGGAAGAGGAGGAGACCCGGCAAGATTGAATAGGATACCACAGATCACACTAGACCTTCACATCCATTAATTTTCTTATTTTTGCAGTGCTACCTCCCTTTGCTTTGTTGCTGCTTCCTTAACCTTGCATAGTTCAAAACACCTTTCTGAAATTATTCCCTTCTCCACAAAGATTTTATTGTGATTTTCAAAGCAGACTTGTGTCATAGGTTACCTTCTGGGGGCTCAAAGACTGGTGGATTCAAGCAATACATGTGATAGCCACGGTCACAGTCATCACAGAAGAGCAGCTGGTCCTGAGGCAAGGTTGTTGGAGAGACAGTAGGGAAACAGGGAGAGAAGGAGAGGAGAAGAGAGAAAATGAAGTAAATTAGTCTCTTGCCAAGATGAGAACATAAGTATGGTAACCAGCAACGCTCAGCTGGGAATGCAGAGCTGCAACAGCAGAAAAAAAGAGACTACTGGGAATGTAAAGGCTACAAGCATCACATTTGTTCATCCATGATCAAACACTGTATTTCTGAGAGACTGCAAAAAGCCCTTCTCAGCACAAAGGCAGTTCAGGTTCTAACTAGAAAATCACTCTGAGAAGTGGAGGATTTCCTTTTCAAGATGGCCTCATAATGAAGGAGTAAAAGCTGTTATGCCGGGGATATACTGTACTGAGAGAAGAGGACAGGCTTTGCTGGGCTCCAGTGTCACCATGAGCTGATCTCATTCCTTCAGAAGAAACTTTGACTTAGACACTTCTCCAAAACTCAGCTGAGTAAAGTTACTGTGAAACAGATGGAAATTACATGACCCCACCATGTGGTCTGCTGCTCTTTCATATATTTGGGGTAAAAGAAGCTGCTCTGAAGTATCCTGTGATTCCTAAGGCAGAACAGCTCCCTGGTTTCAGATTTCCTTTTTTATGCTAAAGCAAAAAACAAAATCTCAGGCTTCAAATTTATTCTGCTGCAGGGAATATATTGTTAGCTAATCACCTCCAAAGTTCTTCAGCCACTGCCAATTCTCCAAGTTTCTCATGGGCCACCAAGGACCCTTAGCACCAGATTTTAACTGCAAATCCCACAGAGAGGACATTGCTCAGCTGCAGGCTCTGGAAATCACTAGAACAGGTGATTAGGTGAGACCTAGCCCTCCCAGTGCAAATGGGTTTACGTTTCCCAAGTCTTGTAATTAAGGTTAAAAAATCATGCCAAGAACATAAAGAAAATCAGGGACAGAAGAAACATACTTGACATCTCTTGGGTAATCACGTATTCACATCTATGTCTGACTATCATACTGAAAATACTACTCTCTTGCAGCTCCCTGCAATAGGAATTCGTGGTCTCCAGCAAATTTCTATTGAATAAGCACACAAACCACAAGTATCAGCATCTTAAAGTGGCCCTATGTGATACCCGTGGTAATTTCAGCAGAGACCAGTGCTAAATGGGGACACTGGGGAGAAGCCCACCTCTGCTCTCAGGGGTGGCTGTCTCAGAGACACATGGAAGCAGCAGAAAAACAGTGACCCACACCATTGCCACATGCTTCTCAAGGGTGGGCACGGCAGCAGCTTGCAGTGATGCTTATTTGCATGAAAAGGTAAATGGACTCACATCGTTCTCTGAGGTCCCACAAAGGCTGCAGGATTTGCACTCAATGCATTGCCACTGATAGGTTTTAACAGCCTCAGTCATGTTTGTGGTGAACTGCAGGCAGGTCGGGTGTCCTGAGGAAGATCGGAAACAACCGTCATTGTTAAGGCTCACTTATTGCTTGTTAATTAACCGGTATTAAATTTGGGAACAAAACACACATGGACATGGACTGATCACAACATGGGCTGCAACTAACAGATACCAAAGAGGAAAGCAGGCATTAACCCTTTCGCTGCCGGGCACAAGAGAAAATCAGAGTCATCTCCACCCATTCCCCATTGGCAAAGCAGTTTCATTCAGAGCTCTTAAAAATGGTTTGGCGTTGAGTTGGTTTTTGTGGGGATTTTTTTTTTTAAAGAAAACATGAAAAATAATGAAATCAGAAACAAACCCAATTTCAGAGAGTGACCATCCGTCTTAATAGAAATTGGACTACAGTTTCAATTAGCGTTGTTTCGACCGGAACGAAAGACCTGGTGCAAATGAGGTTATTCTCCATTTCACAGCTTCCCTTCCTGGTGTCCAAATGGGTGGAGCAATTCTGTAAACTTTGCTTAATGGAAGCAGTAGCGTACAGAGAAGACGCAAGACAGGATGGAAGGATATCGCTTTTAATTTTTTTAAGAGCTCTGCCACTAAAGTTGGTTGGCACGGAAGAAACCAAATTGCACAGCTAACCTTCCAGGATCAAAATAAGAAACTGAAAGGAAAAAAAAAACAACCCAAGCCAACTCCCACAATGAACTAAATGAAAGGAATAAAGAAGGGAAAGCTAGCAGAACAGTCACATCTAATCGGGAAGGACAAATTGCCAGAGTTACAACCCCCGCCCCTACATGCGTGTCGACTTCAGCTTTGCAAAACAGCGGTATCACAGTAGCAGGGTCAGCAATGGGCTTTCTGGAGGGGAAAATACAAACAAACAAACAAACCAAAGGTAGGATCAGTGTTCCTTCTGCAAAACAAAACAAGACAAATACACTGCTGAAATAAAGTACTGTAGTCCCGAACCACCCCTACCAGGCTGAGACATTGCCTAAGCCACCTGCAATAAGCTCCTGCCTGCCTTCTTGGAAAGCCCCATATTTAGAAGCCCTCTCTGACACACTTAAGCATTAATACTGTGCATAGTCAGGGCTGGGAGAGTCAACTGCTCATCTGTAGAAAAACTAGAAACACAGGTATGCACATCCATCACTGCCTCCTGCTGCTTCTAGAAACTGGTGCCATAAGTTGCGTGGGGTTTTTCAGCTCTACCCGATCTGCTGTTCTTAGACTTACAACCAATGGGCTGGAAAAAATCTTTTCCACTTCCACCAGCCTAAGTTCCTTTTTAAGAGTGGAGAAAGAAAGGTGGTTTCTCCAATAAGAAAAAAGGCATGCCTATGGTAGATGTGGGCGCAGATGTGCCATCTTCATTACCAGCAATATATGATCAGCAATATTTTGCTGTGTCATCACATCACCCATCACCACCCTACAAAAAGTTTCTGTATTTTCCAGCTAGTGAAGCAAACAGTTGCTGAGGATTGCTGGATAAGGAAATAATGCTGTAGGGAATATATTTTCATTAAGTGTCCATGATACCACCAAATGCTGTAATAGGAATTTTTGTTCTCCAGTTATATTTGCATGGTTGTAATACAAAAACTAAGGCTGTCCAGCAAAGAAATGTGTATGCTTAATTATTAAGGAAATTGAAGAGAAATAAAAGAGATATTTAGAGAAGGAGGGATCAATGAAATTGCTAATGTCACTCTTAAGCCTTTGAATAAAGAAACATCTTGACAATACTGATGAGCTCAGTTGGGCTAAGAAGATCACTGGGTTTTGGAGCCCTTGAAATGTCAGCACAAAACAAGCGATAGATTTTACTGAGATTTACAGTGGACCAACTAAAGTTCTGGGGACCTTGAAACTGCAACTGTGCAAAAGGAGATGTGACAACATAGCTTTTCTTGCTGAGAGGACCACATATACTTTCTGATACTACCAAACTAGCAGAACCTGACATGACACTGAAACGTTCCTCCAGATCTGATTTACAGTGAATGCAAACGTTATTCCAACACCAGTAAATAGAACAAATGTGCCACACTACACATCAGGGAGGAATTCATCCCAAAAGCACAGAGTTGCTTCCAGAAATGTTGTACAGTACTGGAATATATCACAGAAAACAACTCATACAGGGAGGCGAATTAATCAGAGAGTTAAATAGCTTCAGTCATATTTGAAAAGAAACAGAAAGAATTGAATCAAACTTACAGAAATAAATCACAGCTAAATGCATGCACATCTTCATGTGTTTCACATTGCTCATTGCAGAGACTTCAGCTGAAGACTCTCCCTTTCTAACGCGACATGAAACTCAGGTCCTGTTCACTGCTTCGTCTCTGTCCCTTCACAGCCATTCCTACTCTATTCCAGTTATCAGTATTGACTGTTTAGTTCCTCATTTGCCTCAGAAACACCTCTGCAGGTCTCCTGTGCTGCATCTCACATCAGTGGTGCCTCATCCTTGAGGTGATACATCCTATATTGCAGAGCACTTCTTAAGAACCACACCTACCACAAACATAAAAGAAATGGTCTCTTGTGGGCTGAGGATTCCTTAGAAAATATTAGTAATACAGCCAGGGCCACAGTGGTTTCTTTTTAGTAGCAATGCAGAAATATTTTGCAAAAACCTACCAATTTATCCATTCCATTAGGTTCTCCCTCCAAGTACTGAGACTACAAGAGTAGAGTCTGCATGGCTGCAGGTTGCTCTCTGTTAGCCAAGGGTTGATGCCATGTGTAAGGCAAAAATAATGTCTTTCATCAGCCTCTGTAAAAGTCAGATGCTCTTTTACATTAAGCAACATTCCTTGTGGTACCATGACCCCAACCTAACGTTACTGGAAAGACGATTTTTACTTATGCTATCAGCATGATGAGGCCCTGTAGTGAAGGGCAAGCATGCCACTAGAAACTCTGAACATTAAAATTATTTTTCCTTCCCTCCCTGCTCTCTCCTTCTTCACAATCTTTCCTTCCCTACTACTTTTCTTCAAAACCTAGTGTTTTGCTAGGTTTTGCTACATGCTATCAGAAAATTCACACATCCAAGACTTCCTGAGGTGGTGTTAGTGAGCACCATCCCTGCTCCATATCAAGAACTTCTTAGCATTCCCTCTGTATCAGAATACCTGAACACAAAGCCCTGTAGCTGCATGTGGCAAGCTACTACAGGTAGATTCAAATTGCCTTTTTTTTCCCTTAAAAAAAAAAAAAAAAAAAAAAGGCTAGTTCAGGCCACAATATTCATTTACATAAAGAGCAGTCCAAAATATGATTCAAGTTACAGACACGGTGGTAGCACACAAGCCAGAGAGCTGAAAGTCTTCTTGCTATGTGGTTAAGATGAAAAAATAGTCTTATTTTACCTAATTATGTGATGAACAGTGTTTGCTGTGGCTAAGGTGTGCAGCAAGGAGTCTGCAGCTGGAACTCAGTTAATAATTCAGGTGGTGGCTCCACCCTGGGAAACCCTGGATCACTCTCACAAGTCTGTATCAGCTCTGCAGATCTAATAGGGGGAAGAAGTAACACAGATTTATGGTGTCACCGAAGTCAATAGACAGACCTCTAAAATACACCCTGGGAGCAGTTCTGTTGAAGGAGAAGGCAATGTGTTAACATTGACAGTTTCTAATCCACCATAACTATTCTCTACCTAAACTTTTGCTATGCTGCAACAGCTATAAACAACAGAGACAATAAAACTTGCAGCGAGGTTTTCAACAGCTCATCCTTTTGTCTTAAAACAATATTTTAAAGTGTAGATCAGCTTTGAAAGCTCCCTCATCTTTGTCAAAATGCTCCTGTGCATCTGAACTCTGAGACTGAGACTATATTTTATAGTGACATCAGTGTTTCACATGCCACTGCCT
This sequence comes from Origma solitaria, assembly GCA_013397895.1. NCBI lineage: Eukaryota > Metazoa > Chordata > Aves > Passeriformes > Acanthizidae > Origma > Origma solitaria. The sequence goes on from VZRL01004623.1 coordinate 1,204,476, forward strand.
TTAATTGTACACTATGTCCACCAGACATCTGGTCAGAGGAGTGGGGAGGTGAGCATGTCCAGAGACCATTTCTTGTCTCCTGCACCTGGTACAATTGCAGGCTGATGAGAAAGATAATTTTAACATAAATACCCTAAAAAAAAATCTAAAAATCTCTTCTGCTTACACTGGCCGTATAACACTAAAGACCAAAACTGACATTTAAGGGCAGGAGCAATCTGCTGCTCCCAGGTGCTCTGTGACCAGTGAAGGCCTTAGAACGGCTCATTAGTGCTTTTTCAATAATGGATTCTGCATTGCAAGATTAATTGCAGCCATGTGCTCTGTCACACCCGCCACAGACTATTTAAGTTAACAATCCAATCAATAACCTTTTCCAAACAAAGCCAGGGATTATCTTGAGGGGAAAAAATAAGCAAATACTCTTTTTTAAAAAAACAAATGTGAAATTATTTATACAGAGTGAAACGAATTTTTACCCAGTTTCCAATTCTTTCCGTTATCTTCACAGTGCAGTGGTGGGCTTTTGAATCAATAGCTTGATGAAAACTCATAGGCATCCTGGCTATATTGCATCAGAATTTATTCCAAAAACTTTCAGGTCTTTAAACAACTATAAATACATATTACAGATATAATGACATATGTCACAGGAGCCCCGTCCAAATCACGGATGTTTTACATGCAAAGAAAATGCATAATTTCCTCCTGCTAAGATTGAGGATTGCTGTGGCCACTGCCATCATTAGACAGAATTATTCCCATTATCCGTATAAAAGAAGGAAAACTTGTAGTTCTAATAAGTGATCTGATTTTATGGCTATAATTAAAAAATTTACCCCTCATTTGTCTGTCTGAGAAGGCATGCTTACAGATATGCAGTGTCAACAACAGTCGGATTAGAAAGGGCCCTTAAAAACCCAAATCTCCAAGCACACTGAGAGGCTTGGCTCTGCCAGAATCCCAGGGCTTAAGGAATTGCAACTCTTAGAAGACCAAACATTCCTATGGGATGAGATTGGAGAGCTCTCGGCATTTTCGTGGCCCTTCCCCTCTTGCAATGTGAAGGTGTCACAGTGTAGAGACATATGCCTGCCTGCTCAAATGGAGGTTCTCATGAACAGAAGCCTTCAAAAGTGTTTGTGGGGTGACGATCCAAGGCACCACCTGCCACACTATCTCTGTGATATGGAGAAGCAGAAGTATTTCATTACAGAAAAATATAACAGCTTTCCTGGCAGCCAGGGCAGCGGTAGATGCTGGAGGCTGCAGGTGAAGAGCTCTTGCCTCACCCCCTTCAGCACGGGGCCCTGCTGAATCCAGCTTCTTAAGAAAAACATAGAAACAAACAAAAAAGAAAGTCTCCCTCACAGGCACCCCATTGGGGTTTATTACTATCAGACAGAAGAGGAGAGGAAATATCACCACTGTGAATTTCTGTGTCCTGACTGAAGTGAGAAAACCTGGCTGTTTCTCCCACTGTGTTCCAGGACTGCCAACTCTGCTGAAGAAGTGAATCCAAAAGGACTCAGTGATTTCACTGAATAGTCTGGTCAGTCTGATTTGGTCAGAGACCAACTCTCCTCTATTCTAATATGCCACAACGTGCCAGTAATTGTGGAAGAATTAATGCTTTTAATAATTGATGGATCTCTGAAACCACTCAGCTGTAGAAAGGCTTATAGTTCCTATTATTTCATTTTCTGGCCCTACAGTTGTTCTGGCCAGCATGGACAGAGCTTAAACTGAGCCCACAAAAAGAGAAGGGGCACTCTGCTGCATTAGCACCAGGACTGGTGGCCAGCTGCACTCCGGAGGTGGTGGTTTGCTTCTCAGCACTGCCAGTTCCAGTGGAAAATGTTATATAAATTACAAGCACAAATATTTGGCACCGGTACAAGAGAGCCCACTTTAATTGTTCACCCAAGGGACAAATAAAACCCTTGTGTAAAAGGTAGTGGTTCAGTCCCAGCTGCAGTTCGGCAGGTGTAATTGGAGTCAGAAGGAACTGAAAGCAGGACAGACCTGTGTTTGAAAGCAGCCAGCTCCAGAGATTTGGGGAAGTTATAAAACAGTGGTGTGTGGCAGGTGGCACTTGCAGCTCACTCTCCTGCCCTGCCCTGCTGTTCCTTTAGCCATGCAAACGCCAAAGGGCACAGGAAGCAGAGGAGTGAGCTCCTGCCAAAACACCCCTCATCTCCAGGCACTCCCAGAAAATTTCATTGCCTGAGGAGAGTCCACCCACCAGCTCTATTCACTCCCAGCTTTGACTCTACAATGCTGCATAATTTCCTCTGAAACATTTTTAAGCATCAAGAGCATCAGCTGGGATAAGGAGCCTGGGTTATAGAAAGTACATAAAGAGCAAAGCTTGGCTCACGCCACTCGTGCACAAAAAAAAATGAAGGATCTGTGCATACACAGACCCACATGCACCCAGGGAGATCAACTGTGGACAAGGCAGTGTAACTCTGTCCGGCACAGGGTGGCAGGATGAACTGGGTGGGATTCAGGGGTGACCTCTTAAGCATGCAAAGGGACAAGCCAGGAGCGAGTTATTCTGGGTTTCCTAATGGTTTGTCAGTCACCCCACCCCCCACACCCCATCCCCATGGTAGCAGATGCCCCACATCTTATGTGAAAACTACTTGAGAGCTTTAACTACTTTAAAGTTTTAAAACTTTAAATGTTTTAAAACAGTTTTACTGCAATAGGTTTGTGTATACCTCTCCCTTTGTACCCTGCTTTTCCAGCATGCACAATCCAGCCATACATATCTTAGCAGGGAGAAATTAAAAAAATAAGTTACAGATTTTAAAAGCCTCTAAAAACTACCAACAATTAACTTCAGTGCACACAAATCACTGCCCTGGGTGAACACCCTGATGTGGGCTGGTGATGCTGCAGCCAGGCCCTCTGCTCTGTGCTCAGGTTTGCCAGGGGGAGGATGAGCCCTGCTAGGGTTTCTGCTGCTGTGTGCATGTCCCCCTCTGGCCAGACACACCTGCCCTTCCAGAACTGCCCGGGACAAGGTGAAATCTGCACCTCCATTTCATATCTCCCAGGGGTTTGGGTTGGAACAGATCTGGGGCACAGGCTCTTTGTTCCCCTCTGAGGCTGAGCAGTGGGGACTCAGGCACAGCTGACACACGCTGCTCTTTTCACTGCAAAGATGCTGTGATAACACAGACCTGAGGTGGCAAACTAAGCCCTGTGGGTTTGCAGGCTGGGGGACCAGAAACAGCCCCCAGCTTTAAAGCCAAGGGAAAGGCCACATGCCCCAATGCCTCATCTCAAAACCAGACAGCACTCAGCTCCCTCTTCTTCCAGACTGGCCCCTATTAACCACTGTTGGCTGCTAGACAAAATGGCTATTTCTTGCCTAAGAAAAATAATGTGGAAGCACTCAAATAACCTTGTACTGAAGCATCAGCTTGTTAATGCACTGGTAAGTCATGCCAGCGCTGTACAATTCCTGGGGGTGAATTAGGTCAGAGTGACCTCCAGAAAAACCACCAGGCTGCATCGCTGCGTGCTGCATTATGGGTAACGATCTGCTAATTGCCAGGAGGCACTTGGGCTGCTTACCAACACCAACAGGAAGGAAACCTGCCTGCAGGCACCGCACGGACTCCATATGCCGGGGACATAGCTCCTAATAACGAGAATAAACCCATTTATAGAACATGAACTGGCCAGGAGGACAGGCACTGAATGCTAATGCTGCCCAGGCGGTGCAGCTCGCTAGGGTCGGCTGCTGGAGACCCCCAGCAAAACCCCCACATGGTGAGGGGCTGGCTTTGCATTTGGTTGCACAGTGAAGTAGCGGTGAGGTAGATGGAGATGAAAATGCAGGAGTGGGAGAAAGACTGCTTATCCAGGCAAGATGAATCACCACAACCTGGAAAGCCAACATCCCCTTTGCCCCGGGGACATTTTCGTTACCCTTCAACAAACTGCAGTGGAAAAAAACCTCCGGCACAGCTCCGACCTCGTCGCTATGCACTGCAGGCTCCCCAGCCAGGCCAGCTCACACACCACAGAGCTTTCAATCAACTGGCAGGCTCACTAAACCCTTTCAAAATGAGCAACCAAGCAAAAATACTTGGTCATAAACACTAAAAATAGGAATGGAGGATTGGGTTTTGTTTTGCTTTTTAACTTGGTGGAGCCAGCTCTTCCTAGTGCATTAAATCCACCTCCCTGGCAGCCCATTTAGAACATCTCCTCCCCCCTGGGAGAGCCAAAATCCCCAGCTATAATGAGTGAAGTTGGGTGGTATTTAAAATGCTAGGGAAATGGCAGCCTGAATAGCCTTCCGCGAGTGCACTGCCTTTGTTAAAGCCCCCCATAAAGCAAGATATCAGCGCTGCCCCTCCTCCCCTCCCTGTAACATGAACAAGGACTCTGCTACCTGCCTGAATCCACGTTTACTGTCCAAATACCTGGTCCTTCCCCAGTGCCTCTGATGCTAAACTGCCCCAGTAACACAGCCACAGATGGCAGCACACCTGCAGGGATGCCTGGTGCTGCCCAGGATGTCAAGGGAGCATTCGAAAAGGCTCCAATGTTTCCACACTGACCCAACAAAGGGTGGGTGTCTAACCTGGGCTGTGGATGTGACACACAATTTCCCCAGAGGATTCCAACAGGGGCTTCTCCACTGGGATTATGCAGCAGAGTGTGACGAAGGTGATGTATCATGGCATGGACACCTCTTCACTAAAAACAGGCCATGATCACCCAGTCAGTTCGGAGAGTATCAAGACAACCCCACTGCACCACTGTGGTCCTCCTCAAGCATCAGGGACTGTGGGGAGAACTTCAGAGGTGATTTTACCCATGAGCCACAGAACTGACATCCCATAAAAGCAGCTGTCACTTGGAAACAGGGTAAGCTGATGAATTTGAGGAAAGGAAAGGGGAAAATGAAAGAGTATTACTAATTTCTGGACTTACTTTCTAGAAAGATTAAGGAATGACTCTAGAGTAATTCCCTGCCAGCACAGTTCCAGAAATTTCAAATCAAATATCAAACTCCAGAGAAATTATTTTAATGTCGTCATTTTAATATTAAAGAAACTTAACTGTGCAGAAGACACCACGCCATTGCATAGACAGTGACCCCACTGCTCTTACATGAGGTAACCACATACTATCTAGGTAAAGATATTCAACACATGATGGATAAATGACTGATAATAGATACGAACATGCTGAAAATGCAAGAGGTCTGTCTTTCTCACAGAAGCATAATTTACACTATTGCTAACACGACTGTATATTCAGACATAAGTAGAACTGCCTCACTCAACACAAACAACACTAATTTGGAGCAAGTTACTTCACTCCCTTGTTGAGTTAAAGAAACCCTTTCAGCTGCCAAACAGGCAGTGATCCCCATGCACAATCTCCATGGTTTGTAATGCAGTGCCAGAAGCTGGAAAATACTGATTGTTTTCCCCTTCTCTGTCAGTTAAAGCCCCTGTTTGGTTGGGAATTTTTAAGTGCCAATAGAGGCTTCATCAACAAGACAATCAGTCTTCACTTCCCCACCAAAATCCCACCAACATCAATATCTAGAGAGAGGTAAGAGCTATAACAACATGCTGAAGAGCATCAGTATGAGTGTGGTAGGAGGGAGTGAAACATCATTGTTTACTCTCTAAAAAATGCAGTTTCAAGGTGATCTAAACATCTGAGTGAAGGAGTGAATTTAAACGAAGTAGTTTCAGTCAAAAGCAAGTGGGAAAGGAGAAAGGATTAAGAGGTGGCAGGGCAAAAAACTGATTTTCAGAAAGGTTGAGACATTTTGTACCAGTGTCTCACAAATAAGAATTTGGACTTTCATTTTGGAGCAGTACCTTGCTTCAGAAGTGAACTCCATGGAACTGTTTTTAAGAAAGAGAAAAAATAGTCACAAATTAAATGTTTCATTCAAACCTGTCCACAGTTGGCAGTGGGAAAGAGTCATTTCATTGAGAAAAAGAGATTGTGTTTCATTTTGAATCAAACCAAAACCTTTTCTCCACACTAGGGTATTTTTCAGTTCAGTTATTTCAATGGCCTTTTTGAGTAAATTTCCAACAAAGTGCTGCCAGAGATTAAAATGTACAGTTTTAATTTTTTTTTTCAGTGGAAAACCACCTGATTAAAATCCATGATCTCTTTTCTTAAGAGCTCACCACATCTTCCACCCCAGATTAGTCAAGTAAAAATGCTGGCCATTCCTTAACCTGTAACAAGTGAGTAGTGCTGCTTTAACCTGCACGACCAATACTTCATGGCAGCTAAATATCACATCAAACTAAACAAAAAAATTAGCTAGTTCCATGGCAGTGGATACTAACGTTCCTCATTAAACAGTTCACTAGTCTTGCTGTTTTTCAGCACCAAAGGAATTGTCTAACAAAGCCTATATAAATGTAGAATATTATTGTATTTAATTCCAGAAAATTACCTTCCACAGTACTACAGTGATCTGTGACTCTTCTGACCCTGTTCTTAGCTGGCTGCTCCATTGGCCAGCAGGACTGTTGCTCAGTGATTCTGTTAATGGCCAGGAAGTTGGGAAATCCTCTCCTACAGATTGGTCTGACCAGGCTCTGGACACCCCAAGTCCTCTCACTTTTAACAGCTGCTGAGGGTGTTCATCTTCTGCAATGTTCACTGTTAGGTGGGTTCCCTTCACCCACAAGATGACTGGCAATTCTCAGTGATAGCTGCACTGAGCCTAATGGGGACTAATTCTTCTTCACCTAATTCCAGACCTGTAAATACGCAAACAGTCACAAAAGGAATATAATGGTTGTGGATGTCCTTAGGAAACTCGTTTCCATTCTTTCAGCTAACTAAGTACGTGTAAAATCTCACCCTTAACGGAAGTGAGGAAAGGGTCTTGGAGAGCTGGTTAATGAAGAGGCTGCAAAGGAAATCAAGTCCCCTCACCCAGGGAAGGTCCTTTTCTCCAGTGAAGGAATACACGACTCTGGACCATCTGCATGCTTGAAAAGTACAACAGCAACTTCAACCTAGACAGAGTTTATGGACAGTTAAAAACTCTCCTAAGTCCCCAGGCTGATGGACACATTCAGAGACACAGTCAATATAGAAAGATCTAAGAAGGCCTGGAACCTGCTCTTTAAGAAGCCAAAGACCAGATATTCCAGCAAGGGATGGATCTTCTGACCCAGAATTCACTGTACTGTAAAACAAGTTGTTGAGCCTGGGGAAGGGGATGGAAAGACTTCAGTGCTGTTTAATGTATACAAGCCACTCCCAGCAGAGCACTGATGTGAAGCAACTATGATTTGTACCAAACATGGGAAAATTAATTTCTCAAACATTGACTTAAAACTATTCCATGCAAACTCCACTGCACAAAGTGCTACATGAACTTTAAAGCTATGTCACACTGATTGACACTAAAATAAAAGTACCCCTTTAGTAACAGCACAGCTTTCCACAATTTCCCAATGACTTCCTCTCACCTTGGGGAGTCGGCCTCAATACTGATTCCTGAAATCATCATATGAAGAACTTAATGGCTTTGGCTACTGAAAGAAATACAAAATAGCAAGCTATTGACAAATCTATCTCCAGCATTATTTAAAATCTCTAACCTGTTTCAAAAAAGGAGGCTGTATCAAAAAGATTTGGTCATGTTCATTCACTTCCTGCAGTCCACAATGAAGTCACTGACACCAGGACACTTAACAGCAAAGAAATGTAATGAGAGAGGCTTCAGTCCAAGTAAAAAATTACTCTTAACATCTATACAAACCTAGATATAAAGCAGGTTTTACTGATAATTGGCTATGGAAGATAAGCAGCACTGAGAAATTAAACCCCACTCCAAAATCCCCAAACCACTCAGTGTTAAGACATTGAAGGGAGGCTGTGTCTGTTCCTACTCAAGAGGTACCATCCATCAGCAGAGTTGCCAAAAAGAAGTACCCCTCTGCAAGCTCTCTCAGGCAGGCAGCAGAAGTTCCAAGAGCTTCAGCCCACTGCCAAGCTTCGATGTTTAAAGCATATTGCCTTTTCCTTAGCAGTGCCATTGGTTGGCTTGTAGATCATTCAAAGTTACTACAGCTGACATAGGCAACATTAAGCAAACCTGTTTCTATTTATGGATGGCAATCCTAGCCACAACACCCTGCTCCAGAAATTTGTGCTTTCATGAAGGTAAAAGCCATTCTTCTCCCACCATGGCTCACCCACGATGGAATCAGGAAGAATTACAGGCTGCAAAGACCAGACATCATGAAATAACAGATGAGACATTTCTAACACACACTGCAAGAGCATTTGTTGAAATAGCAGAAAATATAGTTAAGTCTTAAAAAATATACTGGTGAAATTAAGATGTCTCAGATGGATGGCTCTCATATGGTGTCATTAAAATCACAGATAGGGCTTAACTGTGGCAAAAGTCCAGCTTTAGTGCAGCAAACAAAGAGCAATCTTTATACAACAATTTCCAAGGGATAATGGAGATCTTAAAAACATCAAGCCACAATTTGGACACACCCAGCCAAAACTAAGGCCAGTAGTCATTGCTTATGTGCTCTGATATGTATGCCTTATATCGTTGAGGTCTTACTCATCCAACTTCAACACCAGGGATGGGAGAGGATACAGAGAAGTCTATGTCATTGCTAATGAGCATTAAAAGCTCGGGCTTAGAGAGGAAGTGTTACGGGATGTTTTTTATCATCTATAGGCTGATGGATTTAAATATAAGTAGGGCTCACAGATCCAAGATGCAAATTTCATCAGATTTTTTTTCTGAGTGCAGGTAAAAGTTTGAAATAAATCTTAAACCAGTGCAATATTCTAGTTCAGGCCAAAGCAAATTAGCTGATGCTGTTTTCACTCTACCCAGAGAAATCAGGATTCCAGCCCTCAGCCTTGCCAGTCTTCAGCTTAGTCTCAGCCCAGGGAAACACAGCTTTGGGGGCACCCATTAACTACTGCAGTGTTGAAATACATTTTTAGTCCCTCCTGCTGTCATGTCTCACTCTCACTGGCAAGAGCCATTCTCCAAAGAGGAAAATAAGATTATTTACATCAGCATAAATCTGTTCAGGGGCTTATCTGTTCAGATAATTTCTGCAAAACTAAAATTTTTCTTTAACATTTCTAATTCCAGCCCTGTGACTTAAAAAAAATAGAAAAGAGAAGGAAAGGAGAAAAAAAAAAGGCACAAAAATGTTCAAAGTAATAAGACTTATGCAGAGACATTCCTTGGAGTCTGACAGCTTGTAACAACAGCTCTGCTGTGGTGGGAAGGATCCAATTCATCTAAACAAGGTGTTGGCAGACATCCATAAAGGCCAGTTTCAACATACACGTTCACTCCTGGCCACCTTAGCAGAAATGTCTTGTTCTGCTCTCTGCATCCATCACACTCAGGACAATGAAAATGACAATGGATGTTAGAATGGGAGATGACCTATTGAACCAGAAAAGTGTACTGATGCCACAGTTTCCTTCCTTCCTTCCATGAGCTGCTCTATCAGATCCCAAACAGGTTCCAAAGAGCCACAGTGACTGAAGACAGCAAAGGTAGCTGAAACTGCCTTTTTGTTTCTTCCTCCCTCCAGTGAATTGGCCAAAGGCCTTGCACAGATAAAGATGAGGTCTGAAGGCAAGAAGTGAAGTTTTCAAGTCATATTGACCTGAAGAAAGAGTGAAGAAACAAAACACTAATGGAAATTGAAATTACACCTGTGAAAAATAAAGATGTATAGGGAAAGGCTATAAAAGAAGACCAAGAATAGTTAATTATCTGCCAGAAAGACATACAGTCTGTCACACACAGATGTTAAGAACCAGGCAGGTAGGAGCTCATCTGTGTAACAGAGCTTCATAAAAATAACAGCAAGGCATATGAGGGAAGAGGTCACACACAGAGTTTCCTAAAAAGATAGCATCTAATCTGAAACAGTATTTCCTTTTTCTCTTTCCATTCTATACAGCCATGTCATTAATCTAACACATGTAAAGGGAAAAAGAAGGTTCATGCCAGCACTGTGTAATGCAAAGGGAGCCACAGTTTCCAGTTACTCCAGTCACTGGATTGGAAACAGCATATGTAGGGGCAGGACTCCTCAAGGCAATCTCACTAAAATCTATGCAAACAGTTATCATATAATTTAGACTCCAACTCTGACTCTAAATTAACTTAATGCAACTCTACTAATCTCATGAAGAAAGCTATTAAAATACAAACACATTTAGGAAGATCCTCTATTATCACCAAATGATAGAAAACACTCTTATAATGAGTCCTATACAAAAACACTTTTTTATTTCCTGCCTACCTTCACTATAGCAAGCAACAGGACCAGTTTCTGCAGTCCAATGAATGGAGAAGAGAAAGTAAAAGAGAAAAATGAAGATAATTCTTGGTTAATGACATGGTTCATTAGGAAATAAAAAACAAAATCCAGGGACAAAAGTCATAATTTACAAAATGGAAAAGGGAAACAAAATCAATAGAGGAGGAAGTTTTATTTTAAGCTTCAAAGAGAGTATTATAAACAATGGAGAGCTTAGAAAAGTAAATGTACATGTATGTTACTCAACAATGTCTTTTCAAAAGAATATTTGCACTAAAAAAGACCTTGTGGAATTGGTTTGGGAAAGTAATATTTACAGAGGAATATACAGTAGGGATGCTGGAAACAGAACTTTTATTTGGAAGGAATATTACACAAACTGAACACAGATCCCACAGTTTTCAAATCTTCATTACAGTTGTGCGTCTTATATTTTGATGAAACAGAAATTTATTTCTTTTTTTTTTCTCTAGAGGCAGTTCCCCACTGCATGTTTAGAAACCAAAAACATGAACAAAGCAAACCCATCCTGCTAAAGAGCCCAATTAGGACACAAATTGTCATTTAATTTAGTTGGAGCAAGACTATCTTACATGATTATTTTTGACTTTCTGTTTTAATCTGGGAAGAAGTGGGAGAAGGGAAAGGGAAAAGTGTAAAAAATCTGCTGCTACTGACACATGGAAACCTCTCAATGAGGTGAGTTTGAGTTTTAGGTGTGCAAGAAACACAACGCAGTAACAGTTTTTTGCCAGCTTCACCTAGTCAGCATGCATTGTTGTAGACATAGCTTTTTCATTCTGAAAGCCAATGTAAGCCACATTAACAAAACTACTTTTTTTCTGCCTGTACCCCGAGGGTCTATCCCAATAATTGTTGGTATGGTTTGTCCTCAGTTTACTTCTCCTCTGTAACAGGGGTGCCAGACAGAGCCAAGTCCAATACTCTTCTCCTAGGACATAAGGCTATCCTGCATCCCTACTAGAATGCATCACACATGACACTGAACAGATCTGAGCTATCCACTGTGAGCAGATTTGGCAGCCAACAAAACTCTCCAGTGCTTATACAAAGGAGGACACCTCTTTTCACTGAGAAAATGCCTAACGACTTAGAATTTGGGATGAGAACATCCCTCACTGCTGCCTCACAGGACAACTTAGGATTGAAGCTGTGGGAACTCATATTTTTCTCCTGCATAGTAACCCTTGTTGCTTATTGCAGACATGTGGTTGCACCTGTGTGCTTTTTAAGTCCACTACTTCTTCAGAAAGGGATGAAGTACACAAGTTTTCTACACATGACATCATCCTTGACAGGAAGATACATGCCAAGAGCACTTAACATTTAGATGCCTCCCTTACAACCAATTCACAATTAGCTGTGGAATTAACAAAGCAAAAAATAATACAAAAATGAACAGAGTTGTTTTCAATTTTTAAACTCCTCTTTCAGCAGAAGTATTTCATAGAGTTGCTCAAGAGCAAACCCCTTTTACCATGCAGAAGAGACACATCAATCCTACTGGGAGAAGACAGTCCTTTGAAAAGGACACAAAATCCAGTAACAAAAAAATTCAACCACTGAGCCTGGTCTCCGCTACTCCAACAGTTTTTGTTCAGATTTGTGCCTAACACAGTACAGTAAAGTAAGTTTTAAGCATCTAACAGGAGAATATTATTAAGGAGAAAATAAACCAGAACAATCTTCACTTACCACATCCAATTTTCAAAAAACAAAGATACCCAGCACATGTATGAATGGCTTCTTTAAAGTAAGAGAGAGAGCAGAGTTGACCTTTATTTTCATTATTTAAAAAAAGTTTTTTCCTTAAAGTAAATATTCAGTCTTTATTTTACAGTAAGTGCTTTTTAAAATTTCATGTCTTCACAAAATTGCATTTAAAATTTGAAGTAAAATGTATTTCAAACAAAAATACTGTGCAACTTCAGCACTTCTTTCTTAAATATCGAAATAAATAAAATAGTTGTCTTTTTCAGTTTGTTTGTTTTTCAGTCAGTTCTACTGTAGATCAATTCCAGTCTGACCTGGGTTTATACACACACTTAAAAGAAAGTGAAATCAAGACTTCAAAAAACTTCTTTGTATTGCACCAGCTTAGGGCATCCCAGAACTTCTCTCAACAGTTGGCAGCCAACTTCCCACAGTCCAGGCTCCTGTGCCAGATGGAACACGGGTACGGAAGAGTCAGGGCAAGGAAAGAAGTATCAAAGCATCCTGGCTTCTCTCAGTCTTCTTCTGAAATGTCTTGCTTGAAGGCTGCTGGAATCCATGAGGGCAGGGCTGACTGCAGAAGGAAAGGCAATACAAAGTAAAACTAAACAAACTCAGACAACAAAAGAAAGTGTTCAGAAAAAAAACAGAAACAACACAGACCAAAATTCCAACACTGCTTGCATTCTAGTTCTTTGAAAATATAGCTTGACAGACTCAGTTTCAACTGACTGTGGAAGCCATAAATGAATACAAAGCAAACAAATAAGATAAGAACAAGCATATCCAAAAGAAAGGCACTGAACACTGACAGACTTTCTTATTGGGAACATCATTAAATAACCTTCATCATTCATCTTAGATAGCTGTCTCTTCACTAGAGGTTAAGACCTTTGCTTATGAAATCCTGCTCTAATTACCTTGCTGCATTATTAATTATTTGTAGGGAGCCACAAGCATGTGCAGCATGGCACAAAAGGCATTTTCAGAAGTCTGAATGATACACATGGGGTGGCAGCAATGCGATAACTTCTGGAAAGAATGAAAGATTGCATTTTGCATTGCATTTATTCCATGAATTGACTAAATTACGTACTGCTAAGTCCTGAGCAGGATTAGATAACAAATAAAATAATCTCTTTATTTCCACAAAATGCAAGTGCCTCTTCCCATGTCTTCCCCACATCTCTCATATCAGTCCAGGACTACACGAAGGTCCAACATCTTAGGAGCTGCCAGCAACCAAAAGAAAAAGTCAAAGATATGAACTGGCAGCATCCGCTAAACAGAGCTATCAGACCTGAAAATCCCAAGAGCTGGATTTATTTTCTAAATGTTATTACAACTTGTCTTCTCTAAAATTGGCAACTTAGCATTCATGGAAATACAGACAGGGACATGAAAATTGTTCTGACCCAATTTCAGTATTCTATGGTATTTATACAGGTTAGGTTTTTTTCAACACTGGTAGATACCTGGCAAAGAGAGCAAGGATTGCTATGGTTTATTGTAATGGCTCAGTCAGCAAAAATTCAGCCTGGCTGAATTCCTGCACTGTGAGGTTTGTCAAAACAACCCCATGCCAGCATGAACTCATGTATGTGCCTCATATTTATAGCTACAAAATTCATATAAATAAGGAGGGGGAGGAAAGGAGACTATGAAATGGGTGTTTATTGGAAACATCTACATATGTTGCAGCACAGAACACACTGGGCAGATTTTGCAGTTTTTATAAGAAGATGACTCCCAGTGGGGTCAATACAATGTTTGCTTGAGGAATTGATTCAGTAAAACTGCTTGCCATGGGGAACAGGCAAATTGCATGAAGAGCCAGGCTTTAAAAACTCCATACTTCCATGGTATTTGAACTGTTACTTTAGGGCCCATCTCAAAATATCATTGCAAGAATTAACAAAAGAAAGGCAAAGCGGGCAGGAGAGAACACAGTGGTGCCCCTGCACAGTCTGGACTCAGTGATCCTCTGGGTGCAGTTCTTGTTTGCTCTATGCATCAGCAGGCAGCAAACTGAGTCTCTGTCTTCAAGCAAGAGCCTAAGTTGAGGTCTGTAAAATGGCAAACTGGAACTCAAAATGAATAACTAATGTAAAAGCTCAAAGGCAAAACAATGCGGGGAGGGGATTCTAATAACACATTCTGCTGAAACAAATGGCCATCTCAGAGCTTGTCTACACCATACCAGCAAGCATATTAACAGGGAGATTTCATTCAATAAAAGCAATGGCTAAGAAAGCCCAGTGGTATTTCTTCTGAAATCAGTGGTAAAGTTCTCTCTGGCCCTTGTTTCAGCAGCCCAGGCTCATCATTTATGACCTTACCACATACATACGATGTTATTCCAAGCACCATTACATATTCAAGAAACAAATATCCAGCCCACAAAACTGAGGGGTGCCTGGGTGAAGGGAAGAGATGTAAAGTGAAGCAAGTCAGATTTCAGTTCCATTCCTGTTCCACCACATGCCTGGTTCTCTTTTTAGTTTTTAACTTTTATGCCAGAATCCTGTATTTTCTTAAAATTTTCTCAATGTGTATTATTATCATGCTTGAAATTTTATACTGTTTTCGTGAAAGAGCTGAGGTCTGTCCCTGCTAAAATTTCAACTAATTAAATGCTTCAAAAGGGAATAGGCTAAGGATCAGTGCACACTCCATGTAGCCTTTCTTCTCCCTTATCAGCTGCTCAAACAGCATGCCACTTCCTTTATTCTCCTGCTCCCATCTGTGAATCAGAGTTAGCAGAGGACGACTCAGGAAACTATGTGTGTTTTCTAAGATCCTTTAGTATGGAGCAGTGGAAAGATGCCTGAGGAGACAGCTTATATGATTAAACACAGAAAAGTCTGCATTTAGGGCTGAAATGAAACACCCCTTTATTCACATTTCACGTTGGGGTTGTCTTATTTTGGTACATGGTTTGTGTGGGAGTATGTGTTTCAGGAGAATCTTTGGACAGCCTTGTGCCAACCTCTCTGTAGTAAGAAATACATCTTTGGAGAACTGGAATAGCCAGGGTTGTGATTAGTTGAAGGGCAACACCTTTGAAGATTTTATGAATAACAGAAAGTTTTATTGAACTGCTGAAATCACTGGGGAATAAAGAGCATCACATTTCTCACTGATTTCAAAGATGAGTTTTTAGATACAACCCAGAATTCACATTGCAAACTTTTTTTATGCCTCCCCTAGTTTGGTTTGGGACCTATGTGCCCTTTAAGATACAATTGATACTGTGCAATTCCCTCATTTCTGAACTGGTTATCTAAGTGTCAGAGTCCTTTTTTTTTTCTTATTGCACTTATGAAACCTTCTCCTATATATTTTCTGCCTCATTAACATTGTCATCTTCCCCTCATGAAAGGGTCTTGTGTAGCAGCCCCTTTGCTTTGATTTCATCTTCTTTCAACTTAGAAGCTACCAACCTTTCCCTCTTCCCAGCCTTCACTCCAGCACTACATGTCCTGAGAATATTTCATGTCCATATCAACATTCCTTGCGATATTCACTATCAACACTACTTTACAACCTAGTTTAAACAAGTGCTCTTTTAGCTTCCAACTCTACATCTTAATTTCCTTGCTACGATGAATGCCTTCCTATGGTCAGTACCACACTGCTCAGCACCACACTGCTCAGCCTGCTGGACTAAACTCATGTTGGTTATCTCAATCTAATAAGGTATCTTGAGGAATCCAAGAACTACTGTCACTCCATAACAGTGAATTAATTTTACCTTACTTGCTCTCTCAGGACTATATTGAATGAGTGACCATCCATATACATGTTAATGACATCAGTAACAGGGAGGATATTTTTCTATGCTATCTGTAATAAATGTCAGCTGGCATTTTTTATGCACTTTGTGAACTGTTGTGCCTTCTTTCTGAGGGTACTGTGTTAGTCAGTTGTCACAAAGATGGGTGGTTTGGTTGCGAAAGTATTAAGACTGTATGCATTGTTACAGTAACTGCATTTGTGAAACTAAGTCAAGACTTAATGAATTATGGGCTTCTGATTATTGTTTGTATTCCAAAAGAGCCCAGAATGCGTTAGACATGGTTCACAAAAGACAATAAGGACTCCACTTGGAAAAATCTCCCTTCAGAGTATGCCTGTTCTGCAGCTGATGCAGTGACTGGAGTTCTTCAGAAAGATGCACTTGGGTAGGTTTCAGCTACCTAATTCAGGTGCTGCAACCACTGAGCTTTAGTAAATACAGAAGAGTAGCAAAACATTGTATCTTTTTCTTGCACTATTTCAGAGGGAAAAATGACTGATTGTGGAGGAAATAAAAGTCTTTATCAGTTGAAGTACACTTTTCATTGAGAGCATTATGTCAAAATATAATTGATTTGACACTTGATTGATTATAATAAATCAAGAGAAACACAATGGCAACAGAAAAGGATTATCAAAATGGGGAAGGCCTAAACAAGCTCCTCTCCTGGCAAGTGTGCATGGCTCTGGAATGCACTGTCCTTTGGTATATACATACAGAGGTATTTGTAATGTTTTTTAACAGCATCCTGAAGGCAGATTATTAATGTAATCTAAACATCAGTTAGTTTATATTCTGGATGTATGACTGTATACCTAAAAGCAGAATTTGGCCACAGCTCATTCCATGTCTAAAGAGAACAAAAAAAAAACCTAAGAGACTGAATTGTTTCTCTTTTTCAACAAGGTTGGAGGGTGGGGGAGTGAGTTGAAATTGTTCTCACAGACAGGCTACCCTAGCAAAGAAACAGGAAAAATGGAATCCGTTTGGTCTGGCTTCATTCATTATACATACTCAAATTCTTTATTGCAAGGCTGAGACTTTTAATCTGGTATCAATAACACACACCTACAGTTTAAGCATTAGGCATTGTCCAGAGAAATGTCTCTTTTGCCTTTGCTCCAAAAGAGGTCATGATTTCCCCCTGTTTGCATTATGTACATCAGTAAAAACAGATCTTTAGAACCTAACCTTGCCCCTGCTCCAGGGAGATTTTTGCCTGCATTAGGAGAGCAAAACATAACTACACACTGACTCTTTTTGCACCACCTCTGACTGTACATAAGTCTGGATCCTGCTCCCACAAAACTTCCATTAGCTTCACCAGGGGCGTGAATGTGGCACATACTTATAGTACAATTTCCATGGGACTCACTCCTACAACAAAGCTCAGTCAGGGGCCTGTTGAAAATCCAGAGCACAGAAATTTCACAATTGAGTGAAAGACATTTCAACTCAGACGTACCTTTCAAATCCTGCTGCACGTTTCCTCCTTTCTGGGAAAGTCGCTGGGAAGGGAGTCACTCTCTTCTCCATTGCCCTTGGAACTTTAATTAGTATTGCTTTGGTTTATTTCAAAAGAAGCTATTAAAAAGAAAATAAAGTGTCTCACAAGACACTACAGAGAGAAAAAAACAGGGCAACACAGGAAAAAATGCTGTGAATTGAAATTTTAAAATGTAAAGAAAAGTATAGGTGAGGTATTTTTCCATGTCATTTCTTCCATGATTCTGCTCCTCCATATGTTTTGTCTGTGATGTCTATTACTTGCCATTCATATCTCATCCCTATGCTTGGAAATTGCTGTCCATCAAGTGAAAGGTGAAGGAAAAGGAAAAAAAAGTAGAACGGTGTGGGGAAGACATGAAGGGATGCAGGGAGGAAGAGATCTGTTGAGTGTAAGGGTGTCCAGAGGATATGGAAATGTGTTCCCCAAGGCCATGGTCTTCGATGGTGCTGCTTCTATTTTCAAGCTGTAGTGTAGCAGGTGTACGAGAAAAGCCAGACTCCACATGCTACAGTAAGTGCAAAATCTCGAAACGCAGAAGCCATCACAGCGAGGGTTTCCTTGTCCCCTGATAGAGTCCGCCCACAGTGGTTTTCTAGAAACAGTTCTATTATCAAGTAGACATCCATTGCTTTTTTGTTGTTTTTTTTCTATTTTTTATTTAAAAAGTAGTTTTTCTAATAATATATAGAATATATAAATAATAAGAATTAAAAAAAACTATTTGGGTTTGCTTTCTGTTCTCCAACCCATCTGTATTTTTTGTGGTTTGCCGATATATATATTAAAAGACAAGAAAATCAACTCTGCTCACTATTAAAAAAAATATTAAATCCACTATTTATATTTCCAAAGAGAAAGAGAAGGAGGGGAGGTGGAATAAAATCAAATTAAAATGACAAAAAAAACCCCAAAACAAAATAAGAAAATCAAAACCTTCTGTCTCTTCAAAGTAGTTGTCAAGAGCTTTAAATGCTTGTGCTTTCAGTGTATGCCCCACAGGGAAAACATAACCAAAAAAAGAAAAAAAAAGAAAAAAAAAGGGGGGGAGGGGACCAAAAAACAACCAGCAAAAAACCCAAGAGGACCTAAAATTAAAAAAAAAAAAAAGGTAATAATAATCTTAGTAGTAAAAAGGACAGCAAATCACTCAGAGTTTCTGTGTCTTTTTAGCTATTTTAGCAGCCGCCCTTTTTGTCTGCAGAGGGAGAGCTGCCACCACAGCCACCTCCTCGGCTCGAGAGAGGCTCTTCTGCATCGTCCTCGTCAAAGCCATGAAAGGTCGAGGTGTCGCTTTCTGACGTGGAACCGAACAAGTCCTCCGCAGTGCGTGCTGGCGCTGCTTCGTCCCTCCTGCCTTCTCTTCCCAAATGAGCTGACATGTATGATGAATATATCAGCACATGGGTTAAGCAACAGGCATCATCATCATAATTTTTTCATCATCATTATCATTAAACAAGTCAGTATCAAGCTCACAGGTGTGTGCTTGTTTGTGCCCGCGCACCCCAACAACATAGCATAGGTAGAACTGCAGTAAGAAAAATAACAAAGAATCAGTTTCTTTCGAAGAAAAAAGTATCTACAAACATCACAGGTGCCCATAGCTACAGCAGCGAAAGGGTTAATTGTGTTTTCCTCTCTTCAAAAGACATTAAAATAGTTCCTCATGATTACTTAGATCAATTTTTAAATATTTTTAGACCATGTAAGAAATGAGACACTGTTAGCTCTAAGCACAATGGCATCAACTGTCACAAATTTTCTGCTATAGAAATGTAAACCACTAGATATCACATTGACCTCAGGACTACTTTTTATCCCCGTTCTTCACCTGATCCTAAAGAACCTCCTCTGCAGACAAAATGAAATACATTTTGAAGACTAAGTGAAGGTAAGCTAAACCAATACTTTAATACAAATTTCATGGTATGTCCTTCAAAAATTTAAAAAAAAAAAACAAAAACCAAACTGATAGATATAATTCAACAATTAAAACCACTGAGATGAGGAGTAACCCATCTTGGGGAACACTCAAAAGTTCAAATTTGTGTGAGTCAATCCAACTTTCAAGATGGAACAGGAAATTACACAGAGTATCAGCAACGGCAACAACCATAAAACTCTTAAGAGAAGTGAAATACTGAAAGATGTGAAATTGAGGTTTGTTTTCTCTCTAACAAACTTTTTATGTGATTAATAGTACAACCTTCAAATTCCCTCTTCAGGGAAGATAGAGAAAAAATGTCTCTTATGCCCCAGCGAAATTAAAGGGTGAGATTTTAGGGAACAGCTATTTTGTTATGTACAAACAGTAGCATGGTATTAAGCAACCAACTGTTGGGTCTCTGCTCCAGCTACAGGAATCAGCCATATAACAAGTACACTGTGTTGCTTGAGACATAAAGAATTAAATCCTGTTCACAAAAAAGAAAATGGATATAACAAAATAATTGGCAGATGAACCATCTTGTAAACGTGATTTTACTGACTTTGTGAACAGAAGAAACAGTATAATTTCCATTACCTCTCTTTCAGTATAATGAAAATCTTCTCCATTATTATAAAAGCGAAAGATGGCAGACACCAAAGAGGTTTCGTTGTTTTAATTCAGAGAACAGTGTGTGGTTATACCTTAATCACTTTCATCATACATCAGTCATAGCATTGCAGACCCCTATGAATGACCCAAATGGGTCAGAATTTGTACAAGGATAGTGTTTAATGGAACTGATTTTGCACAATTTAGGCTACACGCTGATCTACTTGTTCTATCACACTAAGGAATCAAGGGAATTAATGTACTTGTGTTGCGTACTGATATAATCACCATCACAATGTTTAAGTAGCAATAAAATATGGATCCATCTCCCTGTGCCATATCAGGACAGTGCTGACATTAGTTATATTGAAATATAACAATCAAGGCGAAGGGCAATGATCTTCCAAAATGGCACCACAGACCCCATGAACTTCCCCCATCAGTGATTAGGAGCAATCACATATACAGTAAAAGGTCCATGTCTCTGACTGCACAGCATTCGTAAGGACACCCCTGAGGAAAACCAAAGGGGTTGCCATTGATCCTCTGGTGACCAGCATCATTTCAGAATATCTTCAGAGGTCACAACAACTGCAGAATGCAATTTGTCAGTGAGAGTCTAGTCGTTCTCCCACTGAATGTGGTAATAGGCTTACTATGAATTTCAGGAGCATAAAAAGGCCATTTCTTTGGCATGAAAACATTCCACATCACATTTCAGCCATGAAGCAACAGACATTTTTCAGTGACTACAGTACAGAAGGAGCAGCATTCATACTGAATTTCAAGGCCTCTTTGGTTTTCAGGTTTCCATATGATTGTCTTATTACTACTAGTATCACCACTATACAAAAATACCACAAATGCTTGGACCAAAGCTGGAATATGAAGTTGTTAAAGGTCTCCCATTGCCTCTACCACCACCACTACCTCCTACATGAGCTATAAATAACTGTTCAGCTGGTATAAAATTTTCCAAAAAAAGAGAAAGAACAAAAACAAAAAAGAAAGAAAGGAAGTAAGAAAACAACAGCCCAGAAATAAAGACAACTCAGAATGGGAAAGACACAATTGCCTACATTTAAAAAGAGAGAAAGGAAGAAAAGGGAGAAATAAAAACCTCTTTAAACAAAACTAATGATAGTCATCTTGTAAGAGGATAATTCTTGACAGCTACCCCCATACCAACCCTGTAATTTTCTCCCTCTTTCTTTTTTGGATGAAGAAATGCATGAAATGTGTAATCAATGGAAATGATTGTCATGCAACTTTCATAAATCTTGTAAGTAATTTATAGTTGTAATTGCAGCATTTAAAGACAGAGACCACTCTTTAAAATTGTCATAGGATTTTCCCCTTCCATGTGAAGAACAACTAGTACATGTACCGATGTTCCCAAAAGCCAATAAATACATTAAAACTTCATTATTTTGTAAGACCCCATTAGCTTAAAAATGTGAATCCAACAATGGGGTTTATGATACCAAATTTTTCAGTCATCCTTTCCCACAAACACTGAGAAGAGGTAAGATTTCATCTTCTATCCCTTCCCAAATATGCTGCCTTTCTTCAAAATCTTCAGAAGGTGCAAAAAACAAAATCACACAAATGCCTTTGTACAAGAAAGATGGAAGAAGGAGTCACCTACCAGAGCGCCCACAGTCTGAGCATGAGACAAGTTCCTCAGGCCGGCCACTTTTTTTGTTCATATTGGAGCCTCCAAGGCAGAAGTCACAGTAGTTATTGGGAATGATGACCCCATCTGGTCCTTTCTGAGCTGTAGTTGGGTTAGAAATCAGATTTACTCAAATGGCATTCATCTGGACATTTCCCCCTTATCCTTGATACAGTGTTAGCTCAGTCTTCTAGCAGGCCACAGTCTTCCCAAAGCATTGTCAATCAGACAAAAAGTGAACTGCATAAACCACCTCCATTTGAAGTACACCCTGGGTTGTATCTATTTTGCCTGAAATGCCCTTTACCATTTCCTTTATAATCCCAGCCAGGCTGCTCCCTCTCAAGGATGTGCTTCCAGATATGCCTGTACGGTTCAGGGACTTTGTAACACATACAGGTATAGAGACAATCCCTAATGCAAAATAAGATACGTTGTCAGTAAGCCAAATTTGGTTTTTCAGGCAGCAATCATCATCATAAACCCATAAAACACAAACTCAGAAAAGAAAAATACAGTCTCCAAAACTCAAAAATCAACAGCAGGAAGATGGGGGAGAGGTACCCTTACTGGTTTTATTTCAAGTAGCTTTTTAGGGGACTACATCTCTAAGTGGCAGGACGTCCTTAGTCAAAAAATTGGTTCAAAAGCCCCTGAATATTCACAGGGAAAGCCATTTGGGGATATTTCACCCAAGACTTAAGCCACCTGCAGAACTCATGTTCCATGGGATAAGCAGGGAGGGCAGCAGGTCCAACACTACCCCAACGCCCAGCACAGGTGAAAGAGTCAGCTTGAGGCAGACATTCCAGCTAGCAGAGTTAAAGACTCTTTCAGCCAAGAGAAAATGAGCAAGATTATATTCTTATTTTCCAGCTAGGAATACTTGGAAAGGAGCAGACACACACTGATCGTAAGTAGAGGAGGAGGTAGATCCCCTAAGAACGAGAGAAGGGCAGAGGTCTTCTGCATTTCTTAGTTGAGCAGAACAGCAGTGTCCTTTTTTTCTTGCTCACAATTGCCATTTTCCTCCTCTGCTCCCCAGAGAGGGAAAATTTCTTCCTATACACTCTAACTATGAACTGGGGAAGGTAGTGGAGGTAATGGCTGGTCTTCACCTTTGTTTCTTCTCTTTGAACTTAAAAAATCCAGTTATATACCAGTAGGTATACCTGGCCTAAGCCTATCCCATGAAGAATTTTACAAATGAGAAAATTAAGAACATTAAACTGTACCATCTCTATTTAATTATCTTTTTAATGCACATTTTGTAACTTGCAGATTTTTAACAGATGTTTTGACAGCCTTTATTAATGGTCTTTTTGTCCACATTCAAATTTCCCCCAAAGAACAATGACATTCTAAAGGGCTTCTGGTAGCAGTCCAAGACATACACTTAAAATTAAAATTTCCTCCAAGTTCAATCTGGTTTTCTGGTTTGGGTGCATCTAGTTATTCATTTACTTCCAGCTGTTGATTAGCTGAACTTTTGGAGATTGGTGAGTGAAAGATTCCAGGTAAGGTGAAATTAAGAAGAAAATAATACCCATAAGGCTGCAAATACATTGCTATCTTCCTCTGTGGTCATGGAGACCTTGGCAGTATTTACTAAACAACGGACTTTGTTCTGAAATAGTCATGGTTAACAGATCCCCAATTCTCTCAAAACCAGAGAGAAGTTCCCAGTATTAGATTAACATTTTGTCTGTTCCAGAAAGGCATTTAATACATGCATGCAAGATAAGCAAAAAAAGAACCAGGTGGAAGTCTAGCACACCAGCTCATTTTAAGAGCTGTAACAAAATGATCATAAAGTTGCTGCTTGTACATATTTTGTGTACAGAAAACAGACCTCCCTAGCATTTATATTTCCCACTGCAGCCCCATTTTGAAAAAGTTAAGTAATTACCACTTTATATTACTCTGCATCTACAGACAGGCCACGAGCAATGCAAACTCAGCAAGCTCAGTATTCAGTGACTTTTTTTGTTGTTGTTCCTTATTACATTATTTCACCTTTCACCCAAGTGTCTTGAAGTGCCTTACAGATACTAAGATCCTATTATTAACCTTCAGTGAGGTCAAAAGCCTCTTTTGCCATGGACTCTAACTAAAGTGTTCTGGACCCTAATTAAGTCTCATGGCGAGGCTGCATTGCATTTTAAAGCTGAAAGATTTGGAGGTAGATTTGGAATATTCTCAAACACACAAAAATTCTGTGGTGAGGCCACAAATAAAAACCATCAGTCAGGGTGCCAGCCAGCAGACTTAGGAAAGAGCTCCACTTCTACCGCTGCTCGTAATGGTATAATTAACACTCTGCATATACTGACTTAAATTTTTTTCAGTCTGGATTATGACTATACGATCCACTGACTGTCAAACTGGAAATGGGACAGGAGAACTTTGTGAAAATACATACACTGATCAATTTGTCTGCAGCATGAGGGAGAGGTGGAGGGTATTTGCTGAGTGTTATAATGCTGAAGGAATTATCCCAGACTATTGACAAGGGAATAAACATGGTGTTTGATGGCTTTTCTCTCTTTCTTTTTTCTTTTTCTCTTTTTCTCTTCTCTTTTCTTCTTCCTTTTATTTTTCTTTCTTTTCTTCTTTGTTTTCTTACAACCTATTTATTTTTTAATGTGTCTATGTGCTCACTTACTAAACTGGCTCAGTAGAGTGTGTCAGAGATACCAAGCCTGTAAAGTCATACACAGATGAGAAGTTCCTGAAGTTACATCAATGATATTTTAAATTATGTATCTCTAGAGCCAAATAAGCCAGGCAATATTATTCTCTTCAATGTTTTTTTTTGTTCTAACAGGTGCAAAAACTAGAATCAAACCTAACTTATTTTCTTGGTCAGTATCATACAGTGAATTAAGCCACAGGCTAAATCACAGAAGGTTTGAGAATAAAGAGATTTTCAGATGATACTAAGCAGAGTTCTTCTGTCGTTCACAAATGATGAAGGAATTATGAAACAAAGGAAAAATAGCAAGATTTAACATGCAATCTTCATGAAAAGGGTATTGTGCAGGAAAAGCCCAACCCTAATCTCACCCCAAAATCAATAAAACTACTTACAAAAGTAACTATGGGAATGGATTCACAAGAAATAGCAATTAATTTCCTAGGGACTACTAATGTTGCTGCTTTTCATGTGAGCCATAGTAATTAACCAGGTATCCACTTTTTGCATAAGCTAATCAACAAGTAGGAGGGGCTAGTTTAAGCCAAACAGCTCAGCTAGCAAGAAGTAACTCTCTAGCAGTAAATGGAATCATTTAGATCAGGTGACTACCTCCAGCGATTTCCAGAATTAGAAATTGTGTTAAAGCAAAGGCTTGAAAACCAGCCATGATCTTGCTCTAACTTATCCAAAACTCCTCTGATTTTCTTTTACGTTGCAAACTGTAACAACAGATCAAAAGCTATGAGGAGCTTTGAGTATTGCCTGAGCTAAGGTGTGCTCAGGAGTGTGTGTAGGAGATGTGTTTAAATCAGTGCCTCTTGCCATTTCAACTCAGTGTTGCTTTTGAGTTTCATAAAAGGCCCTGTCTTCACCTACATCTCCCCCAAAATTGAGTAGACAATTTTTTTTAAAATGCTTTAGAACTTTAAAAAATGGATTAAGGAGAGACACGGAAAGATCTGCACAGTTCAAATAATAGTTTCCCCAAACCTGAAAGGTGATTCACGTGAAGACAGGATGCAGAGTGAAAATGAAGTCAATATTTCCAAATAAATTTGGTATGCACTTATTCTGAAACATTTTTTTTCTTTTTAGCCTAATCAAGTTAATTTCAAGCTATAACAAGCTGAGCAGAATAAAGAACTACTTAAAATATGGTATCATTATTCACAGTAGTCTTTTTGCAAAGTTCAGTAAATTAAATAAATTATGTAGTATATCACACAGTAACTTTGTTCTGTAGATGAAACCTGAAAAACGAAACAAGTCGGCTGAGTTTAAATATATAAAATAACTTCAGTGCATTCTTGATTTTGAAGGCAGGGGCTCTAAACAGAATTTTAGCTTGCTTCAAAAGTCCCAAGAAACCAAAAACCCCTGTAAGTTATCTTCCTCATAGTTTCAGTTTAATAATAAAAGCAAGCTGTTTATAACAAAATAACATCAAGAAATAAGGAATTTTCTATTCTACATTGTCTCCTGGACCACATGACTCAATAAAAATCTCAGTTTTCTACCTCTCAGGGCTGCAGATAATATCTTGATTGGAAGGAAAGTTCAGGAGAAGGAATCCTTCTCCTTGTTTTTTAAACAGAAAACTCAGAATATAGATTTTTAAATAGTTTTTCTTCAAAATATGACCCTTAAATACATACAGACAAACCCCCAAATAAATAGAACCTTTTATCTATCCATTTTTCTAATTTCTAAAAGAAATTATTTTGATAGTTTGGATCATAATCTTCATCAACTTGGGAGGTGGAACCAGTGCATAAAAGAAAAACTGGTTTCTCTGTTTCTTAGTATCAAATCACAGTCACATATATTTCTCCAGCCTGTAGGTAATATGGCATAATACTTGACCAAAATTTAAGATATGCATCTAGGTTTGGCAGGATTTTATCCCTATTTTTTGTCATATCCACATTACTGGGAAGGCAATGGAGAGCACCTAGAGTGCATGCCTCGCTGCCGGGGTGTGGAGCAAATGTGCATCATTTATTTCAGTGATTACAGTGAACTGGCTACAGTCAGAAATACATGCACTCACAAAGGGATTTTTCCTAGCACACTTTGTCCAGCTCTTACCTGTTTCTTCTGGGTTTGATCCAAAACCAATAAAGCCCACTGGAGGTTTTCAATTCAATTCAAAAGGCTTTGAATCAGGCCATTTACCCTGTTTGCAACAAGGATCTTCAGAGCACAATAGAGACCACTGGACCCTGCATGTAGGCCTGAATCAAGTCAGTGCACTTCACGATGGAGGAAAAGGGGCGGATTTGCTTTTTTTGTTGGGGTTTTGTTTGTCGGGGCTTTTTTTGTTTAATTTACAAGTCTCTTTGTCTGAGACGGGGCCAGTTTTCCTTTCCGGCTCCTCCCTTTTTCTCCCTGGCAAAGGGCAAGTCCAATGTCTGGCCGCCTGAGCAGCAGAGCACCCGCCAAGAGCCTGTGCCTGCGGTCGTCAAGCCCCTTGGAGGCCTCGGTGACATACAATCCCAACCTGTGGCTCCACGTGCCTGTCCTAGCCCCCCCTCGCTGCCAGCGCTCCTCCCTGGCAGGCCTGGCCCGTCTCCATGGTGACCGCTGGGCCCGGCTGGCTGCTGCTGGCCTCGCCACCTGCTATTGCCTCGGCTCTCTCTCGAGTGGAAGGAATTGCAGCGCAGCCCCTCCGTTTGCTGCTCAGAATGGGTCAGTGGAGGGGAGGCAGGCTCATGCGAGAA
Source organism: Origma solitaria (assembly GCA_013397895.1). Lineage (NCBI taxonomy): Eukaryota > Metazoa > Chordata > Aves > Passeriformes > Acanthizidae > Origma > Origma solitaria. The sequence goes on from VZRL01004623.1 coordinate 1,231,497, forward strand.
ATTACACTGCAATAATTTAATGAAAACATGGCTTTAAGGAGAAGGTAAAAAAAGAGCAGTGCCTGGACTGTGGCTTTCCTTGATGGAAGGGGAGGGAGATGGCTGGCTGGGCATGCACCCCCTTCTGCCCCTGCCATCGCTGGGTGCAGTGAGCAATGGTGGGGCACAGAGGTGGACTTGAGAGCTGCTTTTGTGCCCACGGCTAAACCCCACCTTTTAAGGAACAATAAAAGAACACAACTGCTGGTGTGGTGAGGAACAGGCCACGCGCAGCTGAAGTGCACTCAAGGCTCTTGCTCTCTCACACCTACGCAGCCAGGCAGGGATGTGCACAGCCATTTCTGCAGACTCCTCACCATGAATTAAGCGCATGGGCTTTTCATTGTAGTTTTTCAGGAAGAAGTGTAAATCAAACTGAATGAGAGGAAATGGCCAGTCACTTACTCCGTTGTTAACACCAGAGATAAGCACGTTGGCTGGCCCTAAACTGGGAAGTGTTGGGGCACTTGATACAGGGGCCTGCAGCAGGCTGCAAGCGCAGCTCAGGCTGGAAGCAGCACATCTGTGTTGATGTGGCGCTGTTTGCAACTGAACACACTTGGAACTTGGGTGTAGCGCTGGGAAAGGGCTGGTGTTCGGTTCCCAGAGTCGTGCTAATCAGCCTGCACAGCCCCATGGCCTCCACTAGCTCCAGCTCCCCACACTGCACACCCCCGCACGGGATGGCCATAACCTTTGCTGGCAGCCAGAGAAGCAGGATGTGCTGCTGAGAGGTGCTGCAAACCACCCACCCAAAGTATCACCAGTTCTCTCTAGTAACTGGATTTTGTCTCCTTTTTTGAGTTAGCTGGTAGTGTGGGGATAGAAGAATCTGTTGCTTTTGCACAGCTTTTAGCAACTCTGAAAGGTTTGCCTTTCGTACAGCCCCTGCTCACAGAGAAGCACAGCCAAGGAGCACTACAAGAAGCGCTAGGAGAAGGTGGTACGTCGGTAAAAGTCATAGGAAGCCTCTGAATGGGGGGAAAGGAAGATCATTTGATCATCTCTTTTACAGGAATCAGTGTAGCCCTTAAGTTGAACAGCTAATGAAAGAGCTGGAAGGTGAGCTAGGTAGCTGGAAGGTACAGCTAGGAAAATATGGCATCAGTTGATTGGATTCGATAAATTTGGGGAATCAGTGTTCCACCACCTTAAGACAGCATTTCATAGAAATTCTGCTTACTGACCTTGTAGAGTCTTGTGCAGGACCACCTAAAGCATCGGTCAAACCGCCACTGTTCACAGTAAATCATTGTAACTTTCTAGTGCCTCATTATGATAAACAGTAGGAGATGCAGAACAGGAAGACAGACAAAAGAGTCTGACATCTCAGCATACAGATTTCATGACTTTGAGGGGTACCTCTCCTGAGACTTGGCCCTGGCCACTGAAACACATCATTCCCATTGGCTAAGAGAATATATCCCACCTCAAGAAGGGATTATAATGCCCAATATACAGCCCCATCTGGCAGCATCCCTCAGTATTCTGGTGAGAATGGCCAGTGCCATGAATTGGGTCCCTGCAACATCTTGTAGGCTTTGGACCTGGAAATTATTCACTGGAGGAGTGTGAGAAGACAGTGAGCACCTACTTGGTTCAAATTCAGTCAAAGCGTTTGGATTTTACTTGGTTCAAATTCTACATGGAGGAGGAAAAAGAAAGGCAGAAAAAGCAGGGAGATAGCAGAAAAAGGAAAAAAATATACAAATACATAAATTATACTATTATATCTCAAGACATGATGTGCTGTTGAAGCAACACATGCTTTTCAAAAACTAAGTAGTCAAATTGGAAATATTTTCCCATAATCTACTGAGAAGCACTCAGTGCTTCTCTTCAATGACAGTTGCACATCAACAGCAACATTTTAGTCCCGGTCGAGGCAGTATGGAAAAGAAACACCGAACTAACAAAACAACTACCCCATAACTCCAAATAAAACAAAACAATGGGTCCCTGTACATAGGAGACAAGTCGAGGATTTTCCACTATGCCACAACTCTAAACAACTGATCTATTTTTTAACTCAGCATCACAAAATACAGGCACAAGAGCCTGAGTAATTTAGAGCTGCAAACAGGATTTAAGGGAAATCTTTACACAGTTCAAACTCTCCAATCACTACTGTTTCTTTTAGCATTCTGAGCATTTTTCCTTATGAAAACAAGCTCTGAAAAGAGAAAAAGCCCAAACAGATTAAATGACTAAGAAGTCAACTCAAAATGATGTACATATTTTCACTGAAAAGCACCTGCTGCAGGGTATCTGGTTGCAAGGTGGGCATTGATGCATCCTTGCATTCAGAAGTAGCTCCCACCATGGCCCCAGCAAGGATCAGCACTGAGGCAGGGAAAAAGTAGGCCTGATGTAGCTTTTCAAATTGATGCAGCTTGTGGAGAGGAACAAACAGCTCATCTCCAACTGAGGGGCTGACTCTCGTCATTTATTCATGGCCAGCCCCCTGCCTGGATGGAAATAAAAATGTTTCAAAGATGACTGTGTGGGGGAGCTGGAGGACAGCTTGGAGGCACACTGAGGTTAACACATTAATTTTTTATCTCTGGAGACTGGGTATCCAATTATACTTAGAGTACACAAACAACTTTGGCTGGTCCCTCCAGTAGAGATTTATCCACACAATAAAATCTGTGATGGAGCTGGGCACAACAGGCTGATGCCATGAAATAATGTACGCAGGTGGTTTTGCAGGGCCGATGCTTAAGCTAGCAAAGGGGCATGAGGGCACAGGAATGCATCCTCCTTAACTACATGTATTGCACAATGGATCAACCTGCACTTGGCAGCGAGGCCAGCAACAGACTACCCAATGTACTTTATTTAGGACTGTCATTGGCCGAAGTGCTTGTGGGCATAAGATCCTGTTCAGTTGCTATTTTTGCACAGCCGCCTGTAATCAACATTTCACACAGCAAAATGCCACTGAAAACTCTTCTCCTTTAAATAGGAGGAAGTTTTTCTCCATGTAGACACACTGTCCTATTCTCCCAGGAATTAAGGAAGAGCATTTATACTAGTACACTCATTCATAGACACATTTCAATAGATAGAAGTCTAATGTAATTCCTATATCAGAAGTGTCTCAAAATTTGTGAGCACCAGCTGCCCCCAGAGCTGGCCTGTACCCATAGAAAGAGATGGAATAAAACAGCAGGTGTTTTGTGGCAGGCTTGGATGCACCCTGGGCTCACAAATCTCACGGTCTCAGTGCCAACATGTAGAGAAAAAGCCAGCAGAGAAAAAGTCTGAGAATGGTGTGGGATCCTTTATTTTTTCAGTGGAGTTGAGGAAAGGGAAAGTTGACTTTTCAAAGGGTTTTCTATAATTTCCTTTTTACAGTTTGATACTCAGGTAAAAAAATCAGAGAGTAGGTCAGAAATAAATGTGTGTATAGGCAGAGGCAAGACTAGACACTGAGGAAGAGCTATTTATTTGTGTCAAAAGGCTAGATAAAGCATACAAAGCAAGCCACTAAAGCTCAAACAAAACATGGGCTAGGATGTTTTCAGAAAGGCAAAGGCCATAGAAGACAGTTGAACTATCTTTCATGTTGCAATGGGTAATCTATAGGTGAGGAAGAAGGACAGAAGTAAAGAGACATGTAAAGACATGTAAACAGACAAACCTTCTACACAGTCAAGGACAGTGAGATGTGCCAAGGAGATGAGACTTGGGACTTGGGCCAGTCCCAGTTCTCTGATGCACACCTATACAGTGGTTCTCAGTTTCAGGTAGGTTCCTCCTATTTATGTGTCTTTTCCAATCTCTGGATAATTTTCTGACCTACTCAGATTGATCTGTGCATGAGATAGAGGGGACTGAGTGTGCAGAAAGACAAGATGCTTTCGGCTCTTGATCTGGCACCAGTTAGGGCCTCAACAGCTGAGTCCTGCAGAAGCCCTGATCCCTCCTTCATCGCCAGGGCTGCTGTTACTGCAGGTTCTGCAAGGAGTGGAAGCTGCAGAGGAGACATGGGTACAAAGGAAGAAAGTTCATGCTGCAGCTGCCTGCCTGAACTTTACTGACCTGGTGCTCACTTCCCATGGCACGACAAATTCTAAATACCGGGTTTGAATTTGCTTTGACTTTCCTAAATCAGGCTGTTCATATCTCTGACACACTGCTAAACAAATAACCGGATCCTACTCTACAGCATATCTCTGATCCTCCTGTTCAGTGGGTTGTGGATTAGCTGTTTGGATTAACATCCCTTCGCTCCCTCCCACCTCCCCCACTCCCCAAACCCATGCAGAGAGGACTCTTGAAGCTCGAGACCTATGATGCTGCAGACCTGTCAAATCTAATTCATAACACGTGCCTAGCAGTTCTTAGGGGAGAGGAAGGATCTGATGCTCTGGCTCCTCACCATCCCCCTGTACAAAGGGACCATTTAATGACTGCACATTAGCAATGTGGACAATTAGCATTCACATGGAAGATAAATGGCAGCATAAATTAAATATCGCCAAGTGAAAGAGCAAAGATGCAAGATCTGAGCTCAAGGCTGTAAACAAACAAACAGGCAAAAAGGAACAAACAGCCACTGTGACAGCTAAGCCATTTGGGACAGTTACCTTCCAGCATCTGGGACATTCCCCAGGGCTGATCTGCACATTTACATGGCTGTTGCCCATACCTCACTGGCTCCTGGCTCCTGGTTATTCTTTCCACTCAGGAATCTGGGCATCAGAGAGGTTTACCCCAATGGTTCTAAACTTCCACCTGCTTGTGGATCTAGGCATCAGCAATTTCCCTTTGCCACATGCACCCCTTAGGAGCTCTGGGGGAACACAAGCCCAAGCAGCTCTCATGCTACTCTTTCTCACAGTGTAGAATGCACATTTTTAATCATGGGCAAAAATCAGCTGCTCCTAACCTCACCATAGCTCTTCTAGCTCTTCTTCTTGCTAACTTCTATCATTTTCTAAGTACCAGAGACAGAAGGACTGAGACCCCTTGGCACCTATATCAAGCTGAATCCAGGGCAGGGGACACTACCCTTCTTTCTTTGTGCATCTATTGCAAGGCCATTATCGATATTAATTCAATACAGATTTGCAATATGCCTCTCATGTATGCAACTATTACTGACTACTGAAGGCACAGGAAAAGAACAAACAAACAAAAAAAACCCAAAGCTGATGTAAATGCTAAATAAACAAAAGCTACTGGCTGAACACTGACATTCCCCTGCCTGCCCAAGCAGTCACTCTTAGTGCATTGACAGCTCGAGTTTATCAGCAGCTGGAGGAGTCAAAATTACTTTTGCTGTGAATCTACAAAACATGTGAATAACAAAAAGGTAGAGCATAAAAGTGACAGAAACATAGGGCTTGCCAAATGGGATCACACTAAACAGTCCTTCAAGCTCAGACAGTGGCTAGTAGCAGATGCTTTGGAGGAAGGAAGCCCCCTCCCACACCTCCCTGGGGACAATTACCAATTATCCTGCTTAGAAAGAAAATGTTTTCCTACTTCCATATTTCTTGCCATTCTTAATGTATTAGAAAGGGTTTTCCTGCGTATTTTTCCCTATAAGCATTTTATTGCTTTATTACTTTGAACTAAAATAACACAGATCACATGCTGATCTGAAAGAACTTTTCGAAAGTGAACGAAGCTATCCACACAAATCCCAGGGTGACAGCACACATCACATAGTATTGCACTCTGGAAAACTGAGAAACAGGATTAGAGACTTGCAAAAATCAGTAATAGAACACAGTCTCCTTGACTTCCTGTTCTGTGCCTAAGAAGTACAGAAAGGACAGTCAAATAGGGTGATGGACCTTATACTCACACTGAGCATATGTGATTCATCACATAAAAATTCAGGCCACTAAGATTTCTTTCAGCCTTGTACCAGTGTGGGGAATTGAGGCACATTCTCCCCTCACGTTCCAGCTGTCCTCCTTGCAAATCAGTACTGATGTGTTTTCGTAGATTTGTCAAACTGTAACTAAGAAGCAGCTTTTGGCAAAGTTGAGGGTAAGCTGTTTGCGCAGCAGGTGAAGGTATAAGGGGGAAAGGTGCTGTTAGTTTCATACTGAAAAGCTGAGACATTAACAAATATCTCTTATTTAAAGGCAAAACAAGGGCAGCCCCCTGAAACTACTGGATGTGTATTTCCTTGACATCCCTGCTAAGAGCCACTGGGAGGCTGCTTGATGATGGGCAGGTTGGGATCTCTTCTCTTCCCCTCTCTCCTTGCCACCTCCTCCCCACAGGAGCAGTAATGGAAAAGTGACTTGCCGCAGAGATAATGCTGGGTTTGAAATGAATTTCTGACTAGCTGAGCCAGCACCCATGTGAGCTGTGGCTGATTAGCTCCAAGCATCCAGGTCCCAGTCACTCACAACTGAGCCAGGCAATAACACCAGCCTCCACAATGCAAAGACAGGGTGGAGGCAACACCCCTGAAAAGCATCTCAAAGGCAGGGGGAAAATCCTACTCACGTTTGTGGTTTTCATTTCGGTGGACAGGGGAAGAGCGGGTCTCCTGCTCACGGGCTTCATCACCCTCTTCACTGGCAAGGTGGGTGTGAGCATAGTGGTAGCTCAGCCCAGGTCTGTTCTTGTAACGCTTGCCACAGACTAGATGGAAGGGAGATATGAGGGAGGGGAAGAGAAAATGAAAACATCAGTGTGATCTACAACCACAGCAGCATCCTCTCAAGTAATGCTCCCTTTTCCCCTGAGAACAGCACCACAGACTCCATGCGCCTGCCCTAAACCCTTCCAACCAGCGCTGGTGAAAGGTGACAAGAGGGCAGCCCTGCAGCTGCAGGTCCCCAAACAAGCTTTCTTCCCACCATGCTGCCAGCAGTCTTTCCCACAGGCCTAGGCAAATGCACATTCAGTCCCTGCAAATCATAGAGCCCTAATCCTCTCTGCTAAGATTACTAACAAGACTGCACATAAAATTAAATGAAATGCCAGTTCCAATGCTGGTGCTGCACAATGCACAGCAATGGGAACAAGACTGAGAAGAAAGAACATTTTCTTCGTTACTGATCTCTGAAAAAAAGGAAACAGCTGGGATTTTTTTAAAGACTTTCTTTAAAAGGTTAATAAATAGCTTTATTCGCAGATTCCTAGTCAAGAAAAGGAGATGGAAATCATCCACAGTTTCTTGCTAAAAGAACATGTGGTAGTGATACTTATCTGCCCAGGTAAACTTCATATTCAGCATGCCAATAAATAATACAATGTGTGACAGAGAATTCTGCTTCTAAACTTTCATTTATTTCAGGACTAAGTCAACAGATATTAAGGACAGAATCAAACAACTCAGAGTGACGAAAGGTCTACACTTTCACAGGGAGCTTACAGCAAGGGAAGGCAACATCATAAGATTCATTACATATGAACTGATTTTCTATAAAGTTTTTAGTTCATGTTATTGTCTCAAAAAAATTATCACTTTTCATCTTCAAAGCATTCTCTAAATGTCAATTTTCTTTTATACAGATATTTTGCCCACCAAATACAAATATCACCATTTTAGAAGATTAGAAAACAAAGACAAAAAAGCTTAGTGCCCTTCCTGCAAGTTTTTACTCCCAGAGACATTTTCAACCACTTTATTACCTTAATTATTAACCTCAAGGATTTCGCTCAGGAATAAATGTCATGTCCAGTAGTCTGTCCTGCATAGCTTGCTTAGAAGGCCAAAGGAAATGGTGCCAGAAGAGAGAACAGAATCCTGGTTTTAGACCCCCCCTGAAAAGGATCTCCAAGGGGTAAGTGACCATGCACTCCTAAACACTTCAGTTGACCCCAATATGTATCCTGCACCACATATAGATACTTACTTCCCATTCTCTAGACACTTGAGTCTGGGAATGTCAAAGACTCCACAAATAAATTTTTAAAAAATTTAAAAATACAAAACCCCCTCACCCCATTTATTCATTTACATATAAATAAAGCTTCAAATTTTATACCTTTCTGCTACTACTCAGAAAACACCAATTAATGTTCCACATTTTGGAACAGATTATAGAAAATTGTAAATCAAAGCCTAGTATGATAACATATTTAATTCTCAGTCTCTTCTAGCTGATTTACAAACTCCCTCAAGGAAAATACTTTGCTTTATTAGAAACATGTAAAACAAGCTCATGATATGTATGAGTGATCTGGAATATTAGATACTTTTATCCCAATTTCTTCATTGTGCAAGTTGAGGATCACAGAGTCATCATAACAAGACAGAAGGTTTTTTGAAATGTATTATGTCCTGTCCTCAGTCACAGATTTTTTAAGTCTTTGAATGGCCTTGATTTAGAAATGAGACCTCCTGCAGAAGGGAGGAGGGAATGTTGAGAGAAATAAGATACTCATATAGATATGCACATCCATTCTTTGAAGCATCTGCCTTCATTTCCTATGTAAACCTAACTCCATTGCCAGACATTTTGAAGAACTAGACTGTTGGATGCATGCTCTCCACAAAACATCAGTTCAGTCTCCCTTCTTCTAGTACCATCCTTGTTTTCTTCCAGTGCATTCTGGAGAGGGAAACTACTCCTCCTTCTCTGTGGTCCTGCAGGGCAAAGGACAAGCAGTGGAACAGATGCTGAACAAGAGTCAAAACAACAAGATATCGGCAGTTCTGTATGACTTCTCCCATGTTTTGAATAACGGAAAAAGCATAACACTTAAGCAATCATCAACCAGGAGAGAGCTCACTTCTTAAATTCTTTGAGAATGGTAACTTCCTGTAATTACATAAATGTTGCAGCATTTCTTAGAATGGAGAAAGAGATTTACATTTCTAGCAGATTGACCATCTGCTAGATGAGCTGCATAGGCTCATCAAGAACCCTGCTCTATCCCACTTACTTTCATGTGTTTGAAGAAGAGTGTTAAAAAATAATTCTATTGCTATGAATTACCAATACTGCTCAAATACTTCTGTCAAATTATTTCCAGAACACTATTAGGTGATCAATGCACAAAAGGAAACTTGCATTCCCGGCAGCAAGTCCCAAAACTATGGTGTTTACTCCATTCCTGACAGGATCTTGCAGGGATTTTAGCTATAGAGTTTAGGATAACACAGGAAATCAGATGGGTCTGCAGACTTGTCCTTCTCCAGCAAAAAAAGTATCAGCTCACCAGGAAAAAGCAAGTATTGATATAAGCTGAGGCAGTAGTAATTCTGCAGCTGAGCCCTTCCCATTGTGAGGACTTCCAGGTGGCCTTCAAGGGTGACAGCAATCTGAGACATGCCTTGTGAGAAATTGATTTGGAGCACTTTATAACCAGAGCTGAGGCAAAGGAGTTTTGTTTACATTGTCCTAGCAGATCCTTTGTAGGACCAAAGATTTACAGTTCCAGCAGCCTTTGTTCTTGGTGTCTAGATTTTTCCATTTTTCAAATTCACGTTCTGTCATGCAAAAGTCCGAAGAAATGCCATGAATTAACACTGCCGAGATTTTGTGTTCCTCAAACAAATTAGACTTTTACAGGGGGAAAAGGGTCATGACATTAGTCAGGCAAAAGAACCATTTGCTTCAGTGAGACTTTGCTAGAATGAAAGCTAAGTCAGAACTTCACGGTTTCTCCAACAGATTGAATCTTCCTGAATTCACCTTAATCTCTTATTTTCCAGGTAAGAGCACATTTTATTAATCTACTGTATCACTGTGCTAAGAAGTAGTTTCTATAAAAGGCTGATCATTAATAAACACTTAGCTCTTATATAACTCTTCCCACTGCAGACTGGCTTTTCAAACATTAATTAATCTTCCTCCACATTACTGAGTGGGAAATACTATTCTCATTTCAGTTCTGAAAAAAGAGAACCACAGAGTGGCTGAGTTGCCCACACAGTGATCTTTTTTCATTACTAGGACTGGAATCCATGAGTTCCAGCATCCACACCAGTGCTTACACCACATCTTTCTCATTCTCAGAGCTGACAAAAGCATAATGAGAACTGGTTCTCCCAGTCTGAAATGTATGCTCTTGATTCGTTTTTAACGCTATGCAGCTCACACATTGTGAGTGAGAGTGTGCCTTCCATAAACTTTGTTGATTGGCTTTGCCTTTCAGCAGCTTTGACTTTTTTATCTTCAATTTTCCTTGCTGGAAAGGCTCCTCATCCTTGTGTGTGGTAGATTTCATCCTGAATCTCAACACTGGGAAGTTGACTTCATCTTTAATAAGGTAGCCAAGCTCAATGAAAACAGTGGGAGTTTGTAGAACATAACCCACTCCAGTTCCTCCTGCATTCAAAGAATATATTTTTGCTATGACCTGATGTGAATGCTGCCTTAGAAGCAAGCTGGGTATGTAAGCAGTAATACAGCAGTGGAGGCCAAATGTCATAAACGGGGAAGAGGGAGATATTTTTTATGAGACGACCAGACAGTCTCTGTGATGAACCTTACTTTCCTTCGAATTTGAAGACTGGTGTGAAGATGTTATACAAATGCATTATAGGGAGAAAAATGTAATTTGCAGACAGTATAATTGCAAGCATTGAGTGTTTAATAAAAGAGAGCTCTCTTCTACATTCTGGGCTGTAACACCCTGCAATTCTTTGGATAAGCAAATTCTCACTGTTTATGTTTCTCAATGAGTAAAATTAATATAAAATACTTCCCTTTTTAAAAAGGGGATTTGAAACCTATCACTTAAAAGACTTCCTCATCAAATATCTAATGGCTCTGTTGCTGTCATTTTGAAATAGTTACACATTTGGTCCTTGGCAGCCTGTGAGCTATGCTTCAGCCAGCTCTCCACATACATTTTGCACAATCTGTCACCAGTATGAGACAGAAGGAAACAATCCATGTTTTTAGTGGAAACAGGAAACTGGAGGAGTACATGCTGCTTTTTTTTTTTTTGCTCACTGAATTTTGTCTGCTTCATTGTCTTTGCTTTCCTCCATTGCCTCCTGTTCTTTCTTCTCAGCTGTGCTGTGTCAAATACTAAATCTTGAGTTAACTTCTGGCAGGCAGTCATTCCTCACAGTTATCTTCCTGTCCTACCATTCACTCCACTTGAAAAAAAAAAAAAATTAAAACTGTCCTTGTTTTACACTGGTTTGGTAATATATTCTGCCATGTTAAAGTTGTGTACAGACTCCAGCACATCTAGCGATCTCAAACACTAACAGTGCATTTTGATCTCCACGGATAGAAAGACATTCCATTTTTCCCTCTTTGATCAGCACTGTCACTCTATACACCTGCAGTATGACAGCAGCTATTTAGTAAGCCATTCCATGGGGAATTTTCCGTAGGTAGAATAGGTAGGCAAACAGTCCTTTTATCAGTGCCCCCAGAGGACGAGTCCCAGAATCTACTTGCTGTATTAAGTTCACAGTAACTTTGAACCCCATTGCAAAACATGCACAGGTCAACAATACATCTGTGCAAATTTCAATAAATGGGTTGCTAGCAGGAGCAAAGGAGAAAACAGCTATTCTGCATGAGTCAAAAATGTTTAACTATCAGAGTCAACTCTGTTCCACTCTTACCATGTGCTCTATTCCAGATCTGTGTTACTCAGTATTTAAACAACTTTTTTAAAACCTCTCTAATCTTGTCTTTTCTACTAATAATGTAGTCAGTGGATGCCAAATATAGCAGCTATGGTGGGAGAGTTGTTTGTTGAGTTCGTCTGAACAAGCATCTTATTCTAGATCTTATTGCTTATCTACTTAGGGATTCACTAGAAAGGATAATACCAGGAGATGATTTAGGGCTTAAACCGCTAATAGTTTAAAGGGAAGCTGAAGTCTTGACAGAGATTTATGAGAAGCATGTAAAAATGTAATGCTATAATCAACGCATTTTTAAGTCAGCTTGTAATTGTGATATTTAACCAAAGATCTGCCGTAAGCAGCAGAAGTTAGTAGTGATGGACTTGTTCATAGTATCTGTAAGAATTAAGACAACAGACTGAGTCTCAGAGAACTGGTAAAAATCAAGTTAAATCAGGATTTATCTGGTAGGCCTTTTGTATTACAGCAAACCTTCCAGTGAATCAATGAGATATTTGTTAACATGTATAACAGGATCAGGACCATTTCAAGGAGATGCCAAAGAAGACAGGTGAAGTTAGCAAGGAAATTACTAGAGCTGTCACTTTTTTGAAAAAATACAATAAAATAGTTCCTAAAGAACAGGTCTCAAGGAATTGCATTTGGAAAGGCATGCTAGAACAATATAACATTTAACTGGGATTTTTTAAGGAAACAAAAGAGAGAAATTCTCAATACCAATTGAAACTCAGTGACATTTGTTCATGTTAAATAGCTAAAACTACATGAAGACTCCAGCCATTTGTTGGCAGAAGCTATAATATGGTTAGTACAGAAGAGAATGGGGAAGAAAAAGTTAACCTCAAAATAATGAAAAAACAGGAGGATGTTTTGAGCTGTAGTGACTTGGATGTAGGGTCAAGCATTTTTATGCTTTAATCAATCATTTCTGAATGATTATTAGTAATTCAAAGACATGTTCAAAGTGTTCACTTTGGCTCCAAGCTTTATATGATCTGTTGGCACAAAAAGCAGAGCACAAGCAGGTAGGCAGTTAATGTGATATTCAGGGAAACAGTTTAGTTTTACCTTCAGCTGAAATCAGTGAGAATTAGGAGCCTATGTTTTTTAAACCTTCAGAAGGCATCTTTCTGCTTCTTCAAGCACCTGAAAGAGTCCTGTCTGAACCCAATGCTTGTCTCTGGTTTTCTCACTAATTTGAAGGGTGGAATACAGAGTTAAAGAATCAAACATGCAGAGAATGGATTGTTGATAAAAATGTTGGAATAATAATAAAAATACATTCATTAATCAAAGAATTCTTTTAAACAGCAATGTAATTAGTAAATATTAGTATGACATCTAGTATAAATAAATAAAACACAGTATAAACAGGACAAAGCAGTATATTGAAGAAACTAAATATGATAGATAACCTGCCTGAGTACAAACAGGTTGCACAGGGAAGGAACAAGAAGCAAATGGTATATTAAATATGAACTCAAATGGTGGACAAGGATGAAAACTCCTTTGCCACTGAAACAGGACACAGCTCTGGAGAGGAGCTCCAGCTGTTCATCTTGCACCGAAGAAGGGTTTACTGAATAACCTGTTAGGTGGCCATTCCTGTGCCTCTCATGGATACATAACTGAGCAAGTTGCATAAATCCAATTTCTAAAAGTAAGTACGTGTAAATGTATCAACCACTCATCTTCAGAAGTGCTTCTATCCTCAGAATAACACACTGAACTTAGTTCTAGCCACTACTACTTAAAAAGGCCCTTTAGAGTTTTTCCAAAGAAAAGAAACAAGCTTAGTAAAAGAGCTGAAGAAAACACTGCTGAAAGAAGTCCCAGTAACAGTTTACAGACATAGAAGACGTTATCCATTGGGAACAGTGCAAGGACTGCTGGTCTTGGACTTCAGCAGAGAAAATACAGGTTAACTAGAGAAACCTTAAAGTTAATTTCTTGACAAAAAAATCAGCTTCTACAAAACACTATAGGCTCACTGTCTCTGGGTACATACAATGTTGCATTAGTCACTGATCCATCAGAGATCATAGGAAGGTTTCAGTCAATTCTCATTTTGCACAAGGAATGGATCTGAATGCATAGCTCAGCCTCAGAGGGACTACAAAAAAAGGATATGATACAAATATATTTTGCTATACTAAAATAGAAGTTTATATGGGAATAAAACTAAAAGGAGAAGAGGACATACTGGTAAAAGCAAAATAAAGAAATAATTTCTTTTGGAGGTAGGCAACAGAAATCTTCCATAGACAGAGGAAAAGAAAACAAAGGTGGAAGTATGTACATAGTCCCATGTCTCCATGGGAACTTGAGAAAAATGAAAACATACAAGTGAGGAGGGGCAGCAGGAAAGTTAATAACTTGCAGAGATTCAGCACAAACTAACTTCTCTGGCTAAAAAAATGGACATTTGGAGTCATGGAGCTCAGGTGCTACAACTGATTGCAACATTTAAATTAGACTGCAAGTATCTAAATAGAACTTCAGAGAAGGTTGTTCTTTTTAAAAGGTAGTAAATAATATATAATAAACGCTATTAAAATAGTAGAAGTATTTTTAAGAAGACTACTTGGTAGAAATAATGGTTCCCCAGCTGAATATTTGACAGTGACATAACATCAATTCTTATTTGACAAGTAGGTATTCGTTCATTCATTCATTCATTCATTCGCTTTGTCCCTAGTTTTAAAACCACATGCCCAGTTTATCACAAACACTGGTGGTGGTGTATCTTCCACTGGCTTGACATCAGAGGCTTTACTTTGCTCTTCAAGCCCTACTCTCCACTAGTCTTTGAGGCACATGCTGCATCTCCTAGGCAGGTGCTCAAGCTACATTTGTGACTGCTCTCATAGAGCTGCTTAGCCATTTGGCTGCGTTACCATTTCCAGCCTATCCCCATCTCACACCAGGCTTCCCTGTCACTTGCATTGTCAAAGCATTTGTCCCAAGGGAGCTCAAGGCACAACACTATCCAGTGCAACTGGTTGAAAATCTGACCAACAAGTTTTCTGCTTGGTGACTTGATGAAACAATGCATTTCATTATTATCCTAGGAATTTTATTGATGCTTTGGTCAAACATTTTATTCTGAACTTCTGACACAGTATATGCTCAATAAAACCAGCTGAAGTATTTCAGAATATTTAATTCCACAAAACAAGCATCCAACCACCTTTTCTTAAAAACACAGGATGAAAAAACATTTTGAGCTTTGAAAACCTTTACCACATAGAAATTGCATGTTTCCAGTCAGTTTTAATATTGGGACCAAGTTAAATACTGCTTTATGTCTGAATGCCTCTTACAGAAAAAGGCAGGCCCTTTCAGAGATAACATTGCTATGTTCCAACACAGGGGGCAGTGCCAGCTGGGCATCACTCTTGCATCATCTTACTGACACACGGCCTAATGTTTTTCCTATAACCTTTGTATTACTGATGAAATCTCCTGATATAGTCTTGTTTCCCATAAATATGAATGTCTAAATATGATAAAAGAGCAAAGTAGTTCTTCAGCACAAATAATTTTTTGTGCCCATGCAATTTTATAAGAAAATTAATTTGGTTTAGCTATGTTTATACTTCCTTCACTGTGGTCATTTTCAAAACTCAAATATCAGAATACTTGCAGAAAAAGCAGTCTGGAGGAACATTAAATACTATACAGAAAAAGCAAACTGTTGACCCATTAAAGTAATCCTTTATACCAATATACCAATTATTTATACCAATATTCAATTATTTATACTAATAATATGATTGAGTTGATTGACAATGTTCCCAAACAGGAAATACATTCACTGTGTTTCACCTGCATGCTCCGATGCAAAACAAACCTCTCTGCCCAAAGCATCTGTACGAGTAGTATTGCAAACCAATTTCTAACCTACCACACTCAGATTGAGTTTTATCTATAAAAATATTCAGCACATAATTTCAAGAAAAAAAAGTCCAAGAAATCCACCCAAGCAGGAAAGAGGCCTCGATAATAAGCCCATCATAATTAATTGTATGTAAAGTTTCTATAGAAAGTTGACGAGGGCAGGATATTACTCCAGGATGATGACATTACCACTGGGACAGTTCTTCTCTTCTGCTCCAAAGTCAGGTTAAAGAGTTCTGTTATCATATAACCCTTTTCTCAGCTATCTACAATGGAAAAGGAGAAGTCACTGTGCAAAGTCTGGATTCTAGAACTCCTTATGACTCACCTGTAACTAGAAATTTCCTAGTAGTGAAAGGTGTCAGCCATATGAAATAGGAAAGTTTATATTTCTGCAAAATTTATGCTCCAAAATGTAAGCCAAGGCAAAATTCTGTCAATAGAACAATGTACAAGAGTCTTGACTTCAGGCCAGATTTCTGCTGCCTGCTTTGAGATCTTTGATGTTTAATCTACTCTGTGCAAATCACATGTTTAGACATCTTGTGAAATCTCGGTAAAATCCAAAAGCAATGCAAGATCAGACAATACAGAGTCGTTATGTTCAAAGTGACTACCACGCCAAATGTTCTTGGATTTAGGAAGATGTTCCAGAGAAGAGATAAAGAGAGATATGCATATCCCAGTAAAGGAAACCTGTGGATTTCAGCAAGATACATCCTGGGCTCTCAGAGAAGTCTTAGAGGACACAATTTAGCTCTGCCAACACACTACGACTGCTATTTAACCACAGCATAAATCTTCTGACTCTTCACATCTTAAAGGGCTCTTCCTCCTTGATCATGTTTTTATCATGTGTCATGTCCCATTCATATGAATGTCTTTCCATTTCTGGTCACTGCCCTTGAAATATTTTCCTTGCTGAAGCAAAATACCCAACATATCCATCACTGTACTGTACAGTCACGTGGTCTCACCATACCAGAATATGATTTCATCATATGGACTATAGTTCTTATTCCCCATGCATGCTCCTTATTTCTTCATGTTTTTAAAAGTCAGCAGAAAATACCCTCATAGATTCACGTAGTAAGGGTTATTCTCTTAAGGTCAGCAACATTTCAAGATAGGCAAATAGTAGAAAAGGGGGTTCTAGCTGTCCTCAAAACCACCAAACTGTTTTGGATCACAGAAGTGAAGATCTGCTATTCTCTTACTTCTATTGACTTTTGTTGGGTTATTGTCTTACAGGCTAGAAGGCATCTGGTAGCACAAATTACAATTGCACATACACTCTACAGTAAGCCTTAAGATGGGATGCCTCAAAAACATGTGGGTAAGATAAGTGCCCTTCACAGAAATGATACAGTGAAGCAAAAAAAGAATATCAAAAGAAGACGGAAAGCATCAAGGACTATACTAAAAAAACCCCAAACCACTGTATAACAAATATTGGACTCCTCCCTCATACTAGGACTCTGGTATTCTCCTTCAGTGTTGGCGCTGGGCTCTTGTATAATTTTTCTGTTCGGACAATGCCTCACTTCACCTGCAGTCCAACTGCATGATGCCAAACAGCAGGGCCATATTCAAAGGCAATATGCATCAAAACAAAGCATTCGAGATGTTATTTGTTTCTTAGAAGGGCTCAACTTTTGATGATGCCACAAGAGACCTTTCTGAGTAAGGGATAAGACCTTCAGAATTTAGCCCAGTGAGATTTTAAAAGGACTGAAGGGAAGAGAATCACCAAATATATCAAGAGATACAACAAGGGTGAAGTACCTTTGTCGGAGATTTTTGAGTTATGCTTTTGTTTGTAACTATCTGAAACAGAGAAAGAAATAGAGGGTGAAACTTACATGGGAGAAAAGAAGACAAAAGGCAGAGAAGCCAGAAAAAGAGAAAGAGAAAGAAAATGTAAGAGATGATTTATTAAAGGGCAAAGGAAAGTGGAGTCTTGCCGAAGACTTAATTTTATTTCCTTCATGCAAAACACCAAGAGCAGCAGCAGCAAGTGGCAAACATGCAAGTCAGAGAGCAGCAGAATATATTGCTGTAATACATGAAGCCCTGAGTGCACTGAGCTGGTAGGACCAGGCTGGAAGCAGAATTAGCTTTCTGGTTGCTACTTACTGTCACAAACATAGGGTTTGTCATGATCATCCTGGGAGGCAGCATCATTCCGTCTCCTGCCACCTCCAGATCCCCGAGCCTGCAAGGACAAGAGGAATGTTAGCATTATTCCATTGTGCCTCAGGTCTCCTTGTGCCCCTCACCCTCCTATGAAAAATGTGCAGTATAAACTAAACAAATCCTCAGCTTCCATACAGGTTTCTCAAAGGGGTCTTTGACCCTTCATCTCCTAAGATATGCACTATGTTAATGGACCTTGTAATGCAATGGAGATCCTCTCCACTGATAGCTCAAACTGTTCATCCATAGCAGTAGGTCACTGCCAGCACATATTCAGTCGAGTATTGTCACACATTCATTTCTGAAGATGTTTAAATACCTTGCTTAACTGAATATGAATGAATGAATAGATGAACAGGCATTAAAGAATAAATACAAACATTAAATCAGCCAGAAAACAGGCCCCAAATAAAAGAGAGGTCAAATTACTTCCTTCAATACTTTCAAAGGGGCATTGCTTGTGTTGTTTTATTTTGTTTGTTTTCTAGCTGCAAAGCAATGTTTTTAAATGGTCTTCTGGGAAAAGGTACCATGGCTAATTATAAAATGGAGCTTTGGTCAGTTGGTGGAAAAGATTCGATAACGTGGCTACCTGCAATAACAGAAATTACCCACAAAGGTCTCTCTGCAATTCTGTGTTCCTACAATGGACCAAACTGGCAGCTCTAGAAACTGAAAAGCTCTGTTTCTCCACAGCACAGACTGCTCTGTCTTGAGCTCCAGGGGTGAGAGTGGAATTCAGCATCAAAACTGTATGATCCTGACCCTTCTCAGCTGAGATGCCAACAAGGGGACAGCTCATATCTGTCCAATGCTGGAGTTGGGATGTGGAGCTGTAAACTGAGCCAAGGCCTTCAATTCTTTCATGTTCACTAATATACAGTCTGTAAATGACAATAATTTTAGACTTGATCTTTGTTTGAGGAAGTTGTCACAGGTGGATGGCTAAATAGACCTTTATTAATTCTGCTAGCTACTCTATTCCTGGATAAAAATGACAGAATTGCTTCTGCAGCTCCTCTTATTAAACTGTTGATATTTGTCACTCTAGACAAGGCCACCTGATTCAAATCCTACAAGCTTTTGCATGTGAAAATAAGAAAGGGAAAGAGCTTTGTTAGGTAAAGCTGAAAAACGTGTAGAAATCCTGAGAATATTTGCACCCAGACATAAAGGGGTCATAGAAACTCCATCCCTCTTCCATGAATTTGGAACAGAACTAGCACTATTAGAGCTGTGTTCCATTGGGTATATAAAGGGAAGTAACAAGAACAGTCTTACACTGGCCTGGCAAAGCCTGTCAAAACAGGGATTTATAAAAACTTCACATGTTATTTCCTTGGGATTGCTCAGGTCTAACTCTTAACACAGTCCCGAAGGAAAAACATGGATTTGCAGCTATCTGGATGGGGTAAATACTATTAGGTATGACAAGGATACCTCTGCCTTCTGCAAAGACCTCTGTGCAGTCCAGTACATATTTGCAGGGCAAGATTTGTAAGGGCGAACTGAAAAGCAGTTTCACCCTAGAAATAGCCTCAGCAACAATTGTTTGGTGGAAGCTTCTTTACTGACCATATCACATAAAATCATCTTACTAGTCTGCAGTATTTTCTCTCTGACTGCCAGCTCTGTAAACCCCCTCTGGGCAATGAAATCAATCCCAGGCTAGTTCCTTTCTTCCCTCACTACTGCAAAACGTGCTGCAAGCTGAATTTCAGTCCATGGCAGCTTCTCTACAATCCTCAACTCATCAGGGAGTCTTCACAGAGACAAGTGATTGGCCCTTATAAATATTTCTGCTGGTACCTGGATTAGGAGCTGATTTCCCTGTCCTACCAGCTGCACTGGCTTTTCAGGGCTATGAAAAAAATGTAAAGTCTTATATTTGTCACTAGTCAGTAGCTCTGACTCTATTCACACACTGGGAACACACCTGTTGAGTAAGAAGGTACTATTTTTACATAGGTACATTTCAGAATATGAGAGTAATTTAAGGTTTGTTGCTTAGAATTTTGCTAGTCTTAGAGCCAGCTGTTTCCCTTCAAACTCTTCTCTACAGAAATGTAGGGGCACAGCATTCATGTCATGACCACGTCAGATGCACCTTTTTGTGCAATGAACACAGAGGGGAGATTTTTCAAGTCAGTGGCTTTCAATGGGACTCGGGTTCCTCAATGTCTGTGGTGCCTTTGAAATTGTCCCATGGGATATATCTGGCTGATGAGCTGTACAGGTGTACAATCTGTACAGGTGCAGCTGCATACATCTCATATCTCCTAGCAAACTACCCTTCCCAGCTCCTACCACGTTTTCCCTGTCCAGCAAAGGACTAAGGGGGACTAAAAATCTCCTTCTGTATATCTACCTCTTCAGCCTTCAGTGTCTTTCCTATGCCCCCATGATTTCAAGGCTAGCCTTGAGGGGAAAAGGAAACCAAGCAGCTGCCCCAGAGGCACTAAACTGAATGCTCCATGCTTGCTGTCTGCACTCCAGACTGTTGAATTCAGTCATCCGTGACTGCCTTCATTCTCCTGACGGGATGCAGCAAAGACTATGAGACTTGACGTGTGAGGCCTGGAAGCCTTGAAGCAGCCCTGAAGCAGCCAGAGAGAGCAGCCAGAGGGACAGATGGAGAGTCCAGGATTAAAAATAAAATCATGCTGTAGGGAAAGGAAGGGGCATGTGCAATTTGGAAAGTCCAGAGCAGTAATTCCGTTGCATTAATCCTGCATTTATGCTGTCAGTCCTTCTCACTCTTTCTTTGAGTCCCCAAAGGTCACACTCCACAGGATCTAGTTTCCTATGCATGTCCTTCCCCTCTTCTGCCCTCTAAAAAGACCCTAACCAACTCCTTCACATAAACAAAGAGCTGCTCAGGTTTCAAGTCCCCTAATTTCAAATCCTTAGCCTCAATCCCCTATACTGGGTCAGGGTCACATTAGAAAAGGGCTGCTTTTAGAAAACTGGCGAAACACTTGTGACCTGATACAACTCAGGCTTACCACTTTTCAACAGCTAGATAACCTGGCCCTAATTTTGAAATTCTAATTTCTACCACATTTTGCTTTGGTTATTGATGACATAAAATAAAACTGAAAATTGCTTGAAGTATTTTGTACTATTCAGACTTCTCTTTCTTGCACTGGAAGAAGCCAGGACACTAGCAGAGCAGGAGTTAGTTGCAAGAATAAAGCAAGAGATCCTGCTGCTCCTGTACTTAATAGGGGGCCAGTTCAAGGGCAGAAAATAAAACATAAATGTATGCTTCAAAATGAATGGGACATCTAGTACCCTCCAACTCCCTTCCCTACAGTAACACAGAAGAAGTTCTGTAACATTTTCCTGAACAGGGAAGCAAAATCTTGCACGTAAAACTAACTTTAGGGTTTTGTTTGTGTAGGTCTGGGACATATGAATACAATAAATTCCCTTCTGAGCAGTATACCTCTTTTAACTATTCACTCACTTTAACTCACCCTAACCAGCATGTGCAGTTTTCATGAGAGCAACTTATTAGAAAAGAGTTGTTAGCCTGGAATATTAGTTGATCACTACAGTCAAGCTTGTGTGCATGTATTGATTCTATCTCCTGATTTGGTTACTGGTTCATACAAATTTTCTGAAACTTACATTTTTCTGGAAAATTTTTTTCCAGGTGGGGGTCTTTGGCTAAGAAAGAAAGAAAGAAAGAAACTGGTTCAGGTGATTTTGAGAATAAGGAAGGTGAAATATATACTTATCCAATTATTAAAGTGCTTTGATCTTATATTAAAGGACTTAAGCTCCAAAATAAAGAGGAGCAGAAAACTGAAACAACACAACAACAGAAGAAACGAAAAGAGAGGGTCTGATGCATAAGTACATTGCAAGTATTCAGTGTGGCTTCATGCCTCTTATTCAAAAGCTATTATATTCTGCTCATTTAGCCTAAAATGTGGCCCATCTTGATTGACTTCTATATACACATCAGAAGGTACTTCTAGAGCTCCTGTGCCTCTGCAGCATCCACTGGAGCCAAAGAGAGATGAAAATGCTCAAAACTTCTGAGAATTGTGTTCACGTTTATTTCGATGCCTAGCTTACGGGCCCACAATCGAAAATGTTGATTCCAAGTTTAAAATGTCGGCCTCATTACTTAACTGGTACCCTGATGAAATGGGAAGACATCTTAGGTAAGAGAAGGGACACAGAGTCCCCTAAGGATAAAATAGTGCCCTTTTTAAGCAAATGGAAGATTTGCCATGGGCTCAAGAGAGCCAGCGTCAGCTACAAAATGCTACCCTGGAGAAAGATGCAAAACTTATTAATACAGTTCAAGTTACTTTTATTAATACTTTTTTGGCTGTCATGACTGAATTTGTTGCTTTTCTGAAATTAGTAAATGTTGTTTCAAGGAGCATTGTAATAGCAGGATGTCATCATAATTATTACAGTTTACATTACAATTGTAAATACAACACTAAAATAAATCTACCCCAACTTTTTACTATCAAAATAGTCTTTTTTTTATGGCAGTTCACAAAAATAAATGGAAAAAATATTAAAACTCTATTACCATATGATTGAAAATTACCTATAGTATTATCACTATTATATATTCATGGATATACATTTTGTATATATAATATACATAAGAAATATACACTAGAAAGCAGAGATTTCCTTCCTTCCCATTCCAATAAACTCTCCACTTACCCGTCCTCTAGGCCTGTTCTTTCGTTTTGGAATATCTTCTTCCAAATCTTCTTCCTCATTCACTTCATCTGCATTTTCATCATTTTCTAAAACCCTCTGTGGTTGAATAATAAACAGGAATGGTTAGAAGAAAAAAGGAAGACAGATACAACCAACAGCTGCTCTTTACCACAGTTACTGTGGGTTATTACAGTTGATATAAAACCAAATCAGATCCCAGTACCCCTACTTCTCTCTACTAAAGCAAAATTTCCTTTCCTTTCCACCCTAAGATCTCCAGGGAATTCTTACTAAAAAAATACTACTGATACCAGTCAGCTATGATTAAAAGGTTCCTAAGAAAAAATAGTGGCATCACCGAGCACAAATATTCCAAGACAGCACAAGTATTAGTAGGCATAAGTGCAGACCCTGTCTGGGAACATGTTTGCTTGGGTTTTTTATTTTCATTTCTTGCAACTTAAACTGTTTTGTTTTCCTCTAATGTTGAGAGTGCATTCTAAGAACGCAAAAATCAGTGGTTTTCTCCTTGGTAGCTCACAATCTTCCTTCTGTAGCAAAAATAGAGAAATTCCTTCATATATTCCAGAATGGATCTAGAAAGCCATGTCGTTCAGGGCTGCATCACAGGTACAACTCTAATCTGGAAGCAAGAGATTTGTTGCATGAGAATGCTGAGGAATTACAGGACTCATTGAGGTTAACAGGACCAATAGCAATAGTTTGGTCAACTAATTGTTTAATAGGAACAATGTTTCATCATCTCACATAACTGTGAGATACCTGGGCCAGGGAATTTCAATCCTTTTAACTTAATCTTTTGAAAAGCAGCCTCTGCAGAACCAAACATGCGCAAGACTGATATCACATGGAAAAAGGCCAGATAAATCATCACAACACTAATGTGGGAAGAAGTCCCATTGAAATTCCCTCAACCCTTGGCATGTCTGCTAGAAATAGAGAAATTTGCACCAGCCACTCCTGCCATTTATGGTGCTGTGCCATTTTGCAACAGACTAATCTGGATTCACTAACTTACCTTTGCCATGCCAACAATAATTCAAATTACAACCTGCAGCCACAATGCAGATTCAAATCAGTAACATTAAACTGATGGGAAGTTTTTTCAGTCTTACTGTGTTTATCCCTTCTCTCTAATTTCTACTTAACAGCTATTTGAGAGCCAGCAGAGGGAGAACAGGAGCAAATCACAGTTTCTTTCTCTCCTTTCAACATACCTCAATCACCAAATTCTGAATTTGTGGGAAAGAATACAACAGAAACTTCACATTTCAAAAAGCCTGTATTTAGAAGACCAGTTACAAAAGTTTATTCTTATTTTATCAGCTAAATTTCTAAGACTAATACTGGTCAGTGCTTCACAAAAAAAGTTGTAGCACATGACAGAGGATCAAGTCTTCATCTAATTTTTCCTTCTTCTATTTTTGAATATCAGGAGGCTATTAATGAGCTCCAACCATCATGAAATACAATTTCACTTAATACTGGAGTACTAAATACTAGAGGGCCTAAAAGTTAAGCAGGTTGCAGTTCTGAATACATAAAATGTTTCTTCAAAATTCATACAACTGCATACATTAATTGAATTCATCTTAGGACTGAAGCACTTGAAAAATGTTGTACATAAGGAGACCGTAAGAAATGCAAGAATGCATGCAAGAAAATAAGCAACTTTACTGATATGAGTTTATATTTTTCCATTGCTTCATATCTTAGAGTATCTAAAAAAAATCCAAAAAAACCAGGGGCAACCAGATAGTATGTGGGAGGGAAATGAGCTAAATTACAACAACAATACTGCACAAGAGTTAAGAGAAATATTACAAACTACTTTCTTCCTTAAAAATCAAAGCATCAATTTAGGAAAGAGAGAATATGCAACCAAGTGTGAATTTGGTGACTCTGCCAGAGTAATGGCTTTAATCCTTGATTGAAGGTAGATAACCTTTCTGATGCATGGTCAGAAGGCTACTCTAACTCTTCTCCATCAAACAATGGAGACACACATTCAATATCAATTTACTGTAGGGCAAAATCATCAACTGTCTTACTTATCAACTGTACAGTAGGTCCCAATGCCTGCATCTATTTAGCAGGGGGGACCCCTATACATTTTAACAGAATAACTTTTCCTGTTCTGTCTTTCTAAAACAGTTTCCCAGCCCTATGTACTTTGGTGCAGCCAAGCACCAAGTCATCTTCTCCTGACAGATACTATGAATTTGGGAGGGTGGCAAGTGGCTGGGACTTGGGTGGGAACTACAGTTATGTCTATCCCACCTGCTCACTCTCCCCACCATTGAGGCTGAGCCTTTAGAGTTACAGCACAGACAAGTATGCAAAGGAACAAAGGAGAGATTTGCATTCTCTTATTTGTCATACCGATAAAGGCAGTGATTGTGATTTTGATCTGGTACAGCCTAGCTGGCAGGTGCCAAAGTACACACTGAAAGCTGGCTACTAGTGAAGGCTTTGGCAATCATTGTTCTACAGACTGAATCCAGATAAGCTGTGCTTGCATAAAATAAAGCAGCAAGACATGCCTTCTGCATCTGTTGTGATGAAACTAGCATCCAAGTGACAGGTCACAGCTACAGCAGTTTAGCTGAAAATTTGTTCTATTTTTTTGCACCCCGTCCCTGCTCTGCAATGCCCAGATTTGTGTCAGTTCCACCATCTCTGAGGTCTCCTTCCTCGGACTGCTGCTGGGGATAATTTGGGAGCTCAGATCACAAAGCAACATTCAAAGGCACTTGTCAATTTCATAAGGATGCTGCACCATGACTCCTGTGACCTTGGAAGCAGGCAAAACCAGACCTTCAGGAAGAGCTCTCAGCTAAATAGACCCAGATATACTACTGAAGAAGCAAACACAGAGCAGGGCTCATGCAAAGCTTTTCTCCGCTCTGTGAGCATGGGATGCTTCCTCTTTAATGGTGCTCTTTTACCTGTGCAGCTGGGAATGGGAGACCCAATTTTGCTGCCCTCACCTGTGTACAATTTCTAACAAATAGAGCAATAGGACTGAACTCCAGGCAATACAGATTTGATGCCTATGTTCTTCTGTTTCATTTGGCATGGGACTGACCCCTCAGATTTTTACTACTTGTAGGTATAGATGCAATATTTTGTATCTCAGCCAAAACTACCAATTTGATACATTGCTAATAACTCTCACTAAAAGTCCCTAAAAAGATTCATGGCACTATGCTGTTTTAACATCACCAAAGATGTGCTGCTGTGGGAGAGGCTTGCTTTCCCAGTGACTTAAGATGTTCTGAAAGTGACATGGGCTTACGTAAGAACCCTCTGTATTAGCTGAATTCCTTAACACACCTACAATCATATTTCTGCTTTTAATTATTGAAGGATGAAATGGAATCATGACAAATAACTTCCAAACTATAATGCATGTGAAGAGGCAATATTTCTCATACTGCATCGCTAATAATAACTGAGATATTTAAGATTACAATTTTTAAGTTGTTTTTCTTGTATACCTCCAGAAGGCAAACTACTGTTTAAAAACAAAAACAAAAACAAAACAAAAAAACCCCCACAAAACAAAACAAAGGAAAAAAAAAACCAAACCAAAAAAACCCCACCCCAACAGGCAAGGCAATGATGTGGTTTTGTCTACAGCAGCTGTGAATCCAAGTTGAAATCCATGTCCAAATTCACTTTTAATGTGAGCCACTAAAATTCAGGTTATAGTTGGGATCCACCTCAGCTTCTCAGTTTTATATGTAATTATCTCATAGTGCTGCAAAATAAATTCCAACATAGGAGCTGTGCAGAACACAGTCAAACACAGAGATTCTCCTGATAGGAGAAGCATGTGAGATACTGACACCATTTTGAGCATCACAGTGTAGCACAAAGGTTTGATAACATTTTGGCAGTAGAATGACACAATTATCAACAGATGCACTGTTCTATCACAGGACAAAAGACTGCTAGACTTAGAGACAAACTGTAAAACCCAGCCCTGATGTCAGGGCATGGGGCTCTCCTTTACCTGGATTTCTTGTATAGTGTCTTCCTCTTTAGTGTCTGTTTTTTTCTCTATTCCCTCTCCACGTAGCAAGGCTTCCAGAGTTGTACTTTCTGAGGTGAACCCATCTTTTTTCAGAGGCAGGTCAACTTCTGAAAAACAAAACACACTCACTGTGTGTCTTCCCCAAAAAGCTAACAAGCAGAAGGACAGAGATGTCAAGCAGACAATGAACAGACTTTCAAACTTGTTTCTATCTTGAAAGAGAGCTGCTCTCTCTTGAAGTTCATTTAGCCACTAAGGAAGTCCATATATGATTGCTTTCTATCTTACTGAAAACCTGGTATCTTTTCAATTGCTGTGCATGTTTACAGGGAAAAAAGTCTGGATCTATTCTATGAGGAGGAAATAAATGGGGGAGGAAAACCCTTCTCCTTTGTGTAAACTCCCTATGCTTCAAATAAAGAACAAAACCAGGACTTTTTAAGATACTGAAATACCAAACATGAAGAATCTGATCTCCTGAAGAAGAAAAGTAGCTTAATGCAATTTAGCATCTGGCAGTTAATACAGCACAGTTTCAGTCCCCATTCTCTTACACCAGGGCATGTTCCACATGTGGGAAAACAGAAAGCTTGGGGGTGGGGGGGGGAATGCTGAGACCTTACGTTGAGAAACAAAGAGATGTGTCTTGAATTTTTATGAATATTGACTAGATAAAATCTCCAGTTGGCTCCAGCTAGCCGATACCAGTGAAGAAACAAAGTTATGAGTGCAGAATCTTGCCCATAAAATGGGACGACACCCAAGAGTCACAGGCTGGCTTGGGAACAGGCTGGAGACAGAGCTCCAAAGACACTGGGGGTTTATGAGGAGCTTTGATGCAACTTGCTGGACAAGTGAAGGAAAAGGGCCTTATTCCCCTTTCAAATGCTGCCACTAGATTATGAGACAGCAGAGCAGACAGGCAAATACAGCACGTTAACTTTAGTAAGATGTTAAAATACACCTAGGCAATAATCCAGTTTTCCTTGTAGATCACCACTCATACAGGGGCTCATTTAAAGCAGGCCTGTGGCAGGGAGACACCCTGCACATGTCTTTACCTGACAGTCCCAGGTATGGATTTCTCAAGTACTCCTTCCCTTCTAAAATTAATTCCTTTCTCTAGGCCAGTATATTTACAAGAAATAATGTAGAAGACCGATGCTTAAAAATTTGCATCTGGTGTCCTCATTTCACAGTTCTGTCTACTTCTTATGCTTTAGAAATGTGTTTTGCTCCCCAGTCTGCCTGAAGTTCCCTGCCTTTCTATCACCATGAGTTGTAAATTCTAAAGGGCAGAAATTCATGTGTTTTTAAAGTCCCAAATCACTCCTGCAAACCAAAAAATGAACGAGCACTTCCACCTGGGACAGTAAAGTATAATCTGCTTCTGGAAGGCAGTTGCATCCCAGGAATATGTTTATTCTATATATGAAAAACTTTAAGCTAGCAAATGATTCAGGGTCCCTGATCAGTACTTCCACAACATACTTGCTCCAGCCTTCTGAAGTGACAGAGCATTGCTCAGCCAATAACCACAGAAAATCCAGCAAAAATTCCAGGAAAAGCTATTCTATTCATGGAGGGAAAGGCTGGGTACAAACCATGCAGAAAACCCAAACCACTGGGATTTTAAAG
Organism: Origma solitaria; assembly: GCA_013397895.1. NCBI lineage: Eukaryota > Metazoa > Chordata > Aves > Passeriformes > Acanthizidae > Origma > Origma solitaria. Next base: position 1,259,570 of record VZRL01004623.1, read on the forward strand.
GAAACTCCCAGGACAACCCACACAATGGGACAGGGTCAACTGAGAATTGATCCCCCTTCTCATCACAAGGAGCTCTATTCAAACAGGCCTCTGTTTTCAGCATTAAGCTCTGCACACCCACTCCATTATGGCCCCTACCCCAACTTCTCCCTTGTTTGAGCTACAAAAAAGACAGAGAAGTCAATAGAGAATTATACAGATTGAATTTCCCTGTATGAACTCCTAGTACCTCCCTCTGGATCCAGACATTTCAATAGAAAGAAGGGATTTTTGACTTGATTTACGTGCAAATCCCAACACTTGAATCTGAAGTCACGAAGGAACCTCCATAACCATCTCTGGATGTGGGCTTGCCTTGGTTTCAAAGTCCTGTGCTTGGGTGCAAAAGGGCATTTGCTCTGTATTTAGAACCTTGTGGGGCTGCAAAACCCAAGGGGTCATCATACATTCAGCAAGCAAAGAAGCTTCAAGCAAGCTCAAGGGCATTGGAAACAAACATGTCTTCACTGTGACAAGCTATGACTGTCTCTGGGTACCAATACATTCAGCAAATGAACACATTAGAAAAGGAAATGAGCAAGGAAAGGCTGAGGGGTAAGTAGGACATATATGAAGGTGGAACTACTCTGCGTTTGTTCCAAAGATATCAAATACTGAGTTTGAAAAGAGTGAAAGGTAGGTTTTAAGGTCAAAACAGGCAGCTGTCTTTAATAGGCATTTGTTCTGTGTGGCACTGCTACTTCCCAACACTACCACTCCAGGAGGACTTCTCATCCAAAACTCTCAGAGCATTTTCTAATTACTAAATTTAACATCCCACTGACAAGGCGTTGTAAGGTAATATTTTTATTCACAGTTTACTGATGGGGAGACTGAGTCACCAAGAAGTTGAGTTAGTGAGCTGGGAATCCAGCAAAAATAAACTCAGTGTCTGCCTCCCATTTGCCCACTAAGCTGACTGCCATTCAATTCCTTCCTTTTCTTCACCACTGGTAGCTTCTGTGAACCCACTTTAATTCTTAAATAGCTCTAGAAAGTGGGAAATGGCAGACACTATCTTATCTGGAATGAAAAGTTTACGGTATAAAAATCTTCAGAGGTCCAAAGACAACCCCTTGTAATGAATTCAATCTTTGTAATTAATTCAGTCCTTCCTGGAAGATAGCTAGTCTGTAAAGGATACAGTAATGAAGACAGGAAATTATGTTTCCAAACCAGTTTTTGAATCCCCAGAGATGAAACTCTTCAAAAATCTAAAAGGTAGTTCAGTTAACCTACAGAGATAGTTAAACACTACGAGAGATCATTAAATTCATTTCACTAAATGCCTTATTTTGTCTTTCCTATTTAAGTCTCCATTATTTTCCCACAAAAGCAAGAAAAGTATCTGTTATGCCAGTACCCTAAAGAAAACTGAGAAGCCAACTCAAAAACTGAAATATAGTTTTCATGTGAAAGATCAAGGCTTTCCCCAGACCATGGGAACTGCTGTTTGGAAATAAGGTGGGGTCTGTTCCACTCTTTTGCTTATGAAGGTACCAGCAGTGCCTGAAGCTTCAAACAAGGCCAGAGGGAGACTCTTCTGGGCTTAAGAAATGAAGCTGTGACCCCATGCTTGCCTCTGCTTTGATATTGGTTGTGCCACACTACGCAGTCACCTCACATGCTGCAGAAGAAGCTATGAATGTCTGTCAGGAGAGAAACACAAAGAAACTTATCTACCCTAAAACTGCATTTCATCCTGAGAGAAAAATGCAGTGTCCCTGCCATTTATCCTAAATCTGGCCCTTCTGAAAATACACAGAGTACCCCAGCCCTTTCTGAATTTTGATACACTTTTAACCTCGATGTTTTTCCCACCTGAGTTCAACAGTTAAACTATGGTTTGAAAGAAGGGGTGTTTCACTTTATTTATTATCAGCCCCCTTGTTCTTGCTGGGAAAAACAGAAGTTCTTGACAAAAGTTTTTGTAATTTCTTTTTATTTCTCTCCTTTTGAGGATAAACAGTCACAATCTTTTCTATTATTCTGCTGTGGGAAATTTTCCATATGGGCCTGATAAACCTCCCTGAACTTCCTCTTATTATACACCAGTCTTCCCAAGATGGACCAGTACTGCATCTGATATTTTCAGATGAAACCACATCCCCCATTTAAACAAATTAATTACAATATTCTTTAGATTACTCTTCAGGCTGTGTCTTTCAATGTCCAAGCTGCTTCCTAAGCAGGAGAGTTAGGAATCTTGTAATGGGGACAAGAGCTTTCCATAAGGAATACATTCAAACACACAGGAATCATATTAAAATGCCCATCTGTCTGCCCACCCCCCAAGCACATTCACATCTTCCCAAAGTGTCCTGCACAGACCTCCCCAGCCATGATCACTCTAAATAACTTTATATTATGTGCAAATCTTTGTAGCTGACAAGGTATTACCACTCTGCAGCTTATTCATTGCTGTATTACACAGCATTGAACCAAGCACTGAACCTAGATGCATCAGCTGTAAGCCTTTCTCTATAGTGAAAGTTCTTTCTTCCATTATCTTTTATTCTAAAAGTTTTGATCCAAGACAATTCTTTATTTCTCTTTGGAGACATACCAAAGGTCTTGAGAAAATCTATGAAAATCATCAAGCCCTCTAACTATTAGTTCTTTATATATCATGTAAAGAATTTTAAGAAAGTAGTGAGACATGTTTTCCTTGGTAGAAAAAAATGTAGCTGGTTAGAACCTCCTATATCATAATTTCCCAGGTGCTTTACTGTTTATATGTAATTACTGTTTCAATCAATTTCTCAGATGTTCATGTAGAATTTGTGTCTTCAAATCTTTGAATCTTATCCAAATCCTTTTTAAATATAGGTAATAGTATTTTCTACCCACTAATTGCTCTAAATTCTTTGTAGCTTCTAGTTTGTATCACAAGCTCTTCTTCAAACATCACAATTTCAGAGAACATGATCTTTATTACAAGTAATAGCTACCAGTAAAGGCACTATAATTAAAAGCTTACTCTTTTATATAAAAATTTTAAGAAGGTTTGTAGATAAATTTCCTTTTGATTAGTACCACAAATACAACAGCACATGGTTAATGCAGCAGATACAAGAACTAGTTAGAACTATACAAAATGGAAGTGCCAAATCAACAAAATCATCAATGAAATGTAAAATGTTATTTAAGAATTCTTCCTGTCTTAGTAAACCATGGTATTATTGGTGTCACAGCTAAATATTGTGCATATATTATTATTCAAATAAATCCAAATATGTCTGTGTGCATATAATTAAAATGTATGTTTCTTAACTTGGCAGAGTCCCTTTCATAGTGATTAAATTAACATGGTTATTTCTGCTTACCAGCTCAGTGCAGCAACTTCTCTATTTATTCAGGTCCTGAGATTGCAATGGTAGAATCTGAACCAGCATTCCTGTCAGAGTCATTCTTGTATCTGTTTTTTATTGAACTGCTGCCTCCAAAAGAAGCACATTTTCACAAATCCCACAACATGGTGGGCTTTTTCACATTTTGATTTTCCAAAATAGCAAAATAGGTGCAAATTCCTGTTCTTAGATAAGCTACATTTGGTTTACAATGCATTGAGAGCTAAGCAACTTTTCAGTATCTCTTTGAAACATAAATTAAAAACAATCATCCCTTTTTCTATACAGCGCAATGTATTTGTTTTACAATGGATCATTTCCATCTCCACAGTAGCAGCTGCCACCCAAACCATCATCTCTGTGCACTCGTAAGCAGCTCCATTTCCAGTTCTAATTGGGAACAGAGATACTTATTGGGTGAGTTCCAGCATGATCTATCACGCCAGAGACAGCTACTATGCAAACCAAAGCAATCCGGCTTCCAAAAACCCTCTTAGACAAACACTGACTTTGCACAAAGATTCTTGCGTTTTTGTTTCTTGGTGCCGTTTTTTTAGAACATAAAAAGTTCCAAAGGAAACTATATGTTAAGAGTCCATGAAGTGTTGTTTAGGATGGATAAACCCAAGGATATTACCTTAATAACCACTACCTCTTTAAAATCATGTAGGTGGTCTAAAAAAGCCACCTAATTCACAGCAAACAGAACTACTGCTGAGTGAATGCAGCCACTAAGCTCATTAAGAGGATGTGGCAGGATGTGTCTGAAAGTGCAGAGCAGTGGCTCAGCAAGCAATTAAATCCCATGACAGTTTAAAATGAGAATCTATCAGTGTCACAAGAGTGTGAAGCCTCAGCATCTCTGCTGTTCCCACCCCCAGCGTTTTATTTATTATGGCGTATTGGGAACATGGGAAGTCAAAAAGATTATAATGAAATATGCCATATAAAAACCAGATTAAGCCTGCTCTTCTTTGGGGAAATATGCAGAGAAAGAAGCTGTCTGTTAGCTGTCGAGTTTGCAAAAGATACCATCTTTTGGGATGGTGCTCTCTGCCAGCAGACAGAGTGCCCCAGGGGAAATGGTGGTGAAAAACCCAGACAAGCAGCATCCATCCATCCATCATACGCTCATCTCCACATCTCCAAGGCACAAATATCGCATTAGAGTGCAAAGGGTGGGGGCAGGGGGATGGAATCCCTTAAGAAAGAATGGGGAGACAATGCCTTGTGTGAATAGCTGCATTTTGTAGCTTTTCTGTGTGCACGACCAGACTCTCCTTAGCTTGCTTGCTTGCTTCTTGTGTTCATGGCCAGTATGGCGAGTCGTTAGCATCCCTGGAATTGATACGTTCACAGCAGTGACCAGAACCAGGTATACTAAAGGCAGGGCTCTGCCTCTGCCAGCACAGTACAGCATGGATCTTCACTCCTTCTGCAGATCCAGATCTCCAAAACCCTTCTTTCACTACACCACATCCTGCTATCCCAGAGCTAGAGGCTCATGTGATTGCTATTATGCTTTAATGCTGATCTTGCATGGCCCCTGCTATCCCACCCTTTTCTCCCAACTTTTCTCCAATTGAGCACCCATCTGTAGCAAACTTGTCACTGCCAGTTCTGCACATACATGGCCCACAGAACCTCCCGTCAGCCCAGCCCTGGGCCTCCCCTGGGACAGATTACTGATAACACAGGCTCTCACAGTGAGTCCATAAAGCCAAACAGATGTCCCTAGAGAGTAGTAAATATCAAATTCACTTTATTTTTAATCCAAACTGCAATATAGCCATGCTGTACTGGCGGTTGTAAGGCTACTCCAGCAATTCTTTGTCTCTCCCACCAATCCCACTCTAAACTTCATGCATATTATTGCAATCTCAAGGTAAACTGGGCTGGGGTGAGAACAAGAATCTGACCAAAGACAATGATAAACTACTTCTACAAGGAGGACCACTTGAAAACAAGAGAGTATTTGTTTCCATAGAAGCAAACATTTTGAGTGAAAAAATTAGCTTGGAGGACTCTATGTCCTGTAAAGCTCTGAAATGAATCTTAAATGTTTGAAATTTTAGCATTACTGAGGTTTGCTCTAGGGAGCACAGGAAGACTAGAAAAACCCGATGTCTCCCGACCACCTCCTCCTGGAAAGCTGGTAGTCTCTTGATGAGGTTGGGGGAGGGCAGAGGGCAGGGGCAGAAAGTGAAGCCGGAGGAAGATCTGATATGGGTGGGACTGTACACTTTCACTCTTTAGCCTGGGCATAACAGCAGAAATATCAGAGTACAACTTTGAGTTTTAAGACTGGGATTCAGTGGAAAGCTTCTATCAGCCCCTAGTTAAAATATGCCCCAGGAGGCTACAAGACAACAGGAGGGAGAAATAGGGCTACAGAAAACTGCAGAGGCCCTTAAACATAAGGTTAAGCATTGTTTAGTTTAACCCACAGTCGAAATGTGGACTTTATAAGCAGCTGTATTTCTCTGGCAGACTAGAATGCCTCTATAAAATATCTCTCAAAAAAACCCAAAACAAAACAGCCCTGCTGTCAGTTGTCTCTTGGAAGTTTTCTACAGATTTATTTCTCAGCACAGATATAAATCATTGTCACATATAATAAGCTCTACCTTCTTCTCAAAGACTGCCAAATTACAATATCAGACTAAATGCTGGATCAAGTAACTACCCTCAGGGCTGAAATAGTCTTCATTCAGAAATATCTCCATTCAATAGCATTTTTCTAGCACTCATTTGTGTTCTGGTCATTCTTGCATTTGTGTTCTAAATGGGCTCAGACTGCACCAGGACTTTGACAGCAACGCTGCAGGCACTATGGAGGGACAGAGGCAAGAAAACTGCTACAATTTAGAGAAAATTACTAAATAAAAAGGCTGATTCCTTTGGGCTTTGCATCACCCTAACAGGGCTTCTGGTCTGTTGGGAGTAAAAGAACAACTTGGGCAATATATCGGCAAATGGTCGTATAGAATCACTCACACAGATATACGATGGGCATTTTGACCCCTCCAAAGCACCAGAATCTAGTTATTAACGAGACAGTTATCAGCAAACACCAGTCCCCCCCTCCCCACAGGTGGAACAGTCATGCCCACATTGCACACTCTGCAAAGGGTAACAGGGAGTGGACCTCCACCACAAACAACTGCACTGCATGTGACGGAACTGAATAAAAATACTTGTACTGAACACAAACTCATACATAAACCATGTGCAGAGCCAGCCATGCCAACCTTCCTGCAAATTCTGTGAGATTCTGCATAGCTTCTCTTCCTTATCGAGGACAGTGGAGGGGATACCTTTAGTAAGAGATAAATCTCTGTAATGCAGTTATCTCTCAGCTGCAGTGCACAAGCATCCCAATTAATTCAGTCCAGGCCTAGCAGAGCCGGCACTAAGCCAGAGCTGATAAACCTGCCAAAGCCAATCTGAGTCCTGCAGTGATTCTTGGGAACCTGCTCTGCGCTTTCTGGTGCTCTGCTCTGAGGGGGCTTACGTGCTCAGCTCTGGCTGGCTCCACATGGAGTGGTAGCCCCGCTAATGAGACCCTTCTAATGCCCAGAGTTCTGGAGAGCCAGCAGAGACACCCAGTCACCCCTGAAGGCATCAGCAAGGGTGTGGCAGGGTTTATTAGCACTGCTCAGCCAGATTACAGCTGTGCCAGTCCTGATTCTGCATGGCTGTCTGCAAAGTCCCTGCATGCAGGAAGGCAGCGCTCTGCACGCCAGGCAGGCCTGGGAAGCAGCACAGCCACACTTGCACAGTGCCATGTCTGAGGGTCAGGCACACCAGGGGCAACATCCTGGGCTCAGGGACTACTGAACTGCATAAACCAATGGAGAACAGAAAGGCTACAGCAAAGTGGCAATAATTTTAGGATGGGATAGGGAGCAACCACCCCAGATGCTGCCTTTGGCATCTCTGCTGTCCCACCAAGTGATCCTGGGCCAAATTCTAACAGAGGCGCTCTCTGCTCTTCCAGCATCTGTCAAATGGTGATAGTCTTCACCTATCCTCTGGGGTTTGGTAAGGCTTGTTCAATATTCATTGGCATTCAGGCATTCAAATAAAATGCACCAAAAATGCAAGGTGGTCTTACAGGCTCTCACAAAGACAGATTTAAACAGATTTTCTTTCAAGCCAAGAAAAACACTGAAAAAGTAAGACTATTTCCACAGATACCACATTTCAGTAGCCAATTCACAAATTCCAAAGGACAAAGATAATATTTACTCCTATATTAAAATGCATCTGACGGATGAAGCTATATAAGTGAAAAATGTTATTATAAGGAGGAAGGCTTGTAATAGAAAAATGACATGAGAGGTATCCTTTCAGAAATGGGAAAGAACAAAGCAAATTATCTCTGAGATGCTCAGATCTCTTGCCACAAAAAGGCAAGCAATTCCAAGAGGCCTATAAAGGGTTTAGACAAAAAGGTGAACTCTAGAATTAATAACAGAATGGTAAACAGGAAGATTAATGGCACCAGAGAAAATGCAGATGGTGAAGCCCAGCCTGCAGGCTCAGCAAGACTCTGAATAGGGAGGGGGAAAAAGGTAAGGTGTAAACAAGGTGACCTTCAAAGCCACAGGAATGCCTGCCAACAGGCCAGCCAGAGGGCATCCCGAGACACAGATGTGCCATCTGGGGTAGGCTGTCTCATGACAACATGAACAAGATTTGTCTTTTTCAGAATTTGCAGGGAGGCAAAATGGGTAGTGGCAGAAAATACGACCATTCATTCAAAAGGGGCACAATTAAATGCACAGGTTGGAAAAGGATGCCATTCATTTTGTAAAGAAAATACAAAAGATTTCCCTGAATATCCCTACTCAGAAAGGTCTTGTGCCCACTTGTAAAGCCTGCTCATGCAAGGTGTGGGGGAGGAGAAACTGGTTTTCACCAAACAAATGTTTTCCTTGAGGGTTTATGCTTTAAAATTATGGTAAAAAGAAAAAAAAACCTCAGCACGTACTGCAAAGCAGTTCTTTAAACCCATGATGGTATAAATTTTCCCCATCTTGGAATAAGTCTGTTCACTCCAGATGGCACATTTGGGTTGAAAGCAGGTAAAGATTTCTCAGAGATATCTGTGTCCAGTATGTGCTTTTACAGAGTTCCCTTGCTCTGCCTCAGTGTTTAGTTGGTCCTTCTGTATGCCTGGGAGATCTCAGTTCTTTGCCTACAGTAAAAACCAGGAGAGAGAAATCTCCTACCACAGTTCTGCAGGAAAGCCTGGCTCTGTCATGCCTGATGCTTAGATCATTGTGATCAACCAGGAGAATTAAAAAGTAAATGCAAACATAAATATTTTTTAATACATCCATCAAACACCACAATGGGGCAGTGTTAAGGGGAACAATGCTATCTCTAAATAAGCCTTCTACAGAATGAGCCAAACATGAATAGTTATGAAACCGGCTAAGGTGTACAAGCAGACATATCTGAATGTGCTTTATTCTGACGGGCTGCATACCAATGAGGATATTCCCATGACCTCTGGTTTCACAGTAGGAACCACAAGTGCTGGATGAGGTCAGGAAGCTCGTGCAAAGCCTGCACAGCCCACTTATGTTGCATCAAGAAAGCTTGACCCAAGAGAACTTTCGACTGCTGACAAGAACTGCCATCGTGGCTCTGGGCATTTGTACACACCTTTATTGAGAAAGTCTCATCATGTGGCTTTATAGATTGCTTTTTAAAAAGAACACGAATGGAGAGAGAAAGTACACACCTGAAAACACTAATGTGGCAGTGGGGAAGGATTCAGGAAGAACAAGGGAGAAAAAGAGCAAGATGGAGGAAAGGTACTATACTCCTTCTCCTTGTCTGCTGCAGCTAACTAGGGCATGCTTGTTCTGAAAATTGCCACAGGAAAGTCTGAAAAATGGAAGCTCTGGGCCTTGAATTATATCTTTTCAACATCTTTCTCCTTTCTCCTCTCTGCTAACAGAGAAACACTGTAAACTCTTAGACCCTGAAAATACACATTTCCACACTTTACAAAATGCAGTGAAAATAGATGATAATGGGGAAGAGAGAGAGATAGCCATGCAAAGGGAAAACGAAGTGAAATAGAGAATAGTTGCTCTTCTCTCCTTTCCTTCTGCTCAGCTTTCATTTCCCTTTGTTCCTCTAACACTGAGCCAAACTAAGCCAAAAGGAGCTGCCATGCTGGGCTACAAGATTGATGGCTGCAGGCAGACTCCACAGTGAAGAGACGGATGACTGGTCATTTCCCGCGATGCACTGAAAAACATCCATCCTTGCAGCCATGCTGAGTCCATTTGTGCTCCTTTTGAAAAGAGAGATAAACACAGGCAGCCAGAGGCACCTGACTGTCCTTCTCCCTCAGAAGGACACAGCTATAGTCCTCTGGGTTCCTTGAGAAGGTCGCTCTGTCCATCCCTGAACATCTGGCTGTGGGATTTGCTAACTCTCTCCCTCCCCCGGCAATCATCCATCTATTAGAGTACAGTGCAGGTTGGAAGAAAACGGTGAAGAGAATGGTGTGACAACCTCATCAATCTACAGCTACACGCTTGGCTATTTAGTTTTCTTTACACTATTCCTAAAAGGGGGGNGGGGTGGTGGTGGGAGGGAATTGCTACTGGTATGAAAGAGGGAATTGTGGAAATGGCACTGTGGATTGGAGTAAGTCCTTATGACTATTAAAATGTTGTGCATGTAGTGAAGCAGTAGGGAACTAATTAAGGTTCAGGATTGAAAGGCAAAACAAAAAAAGTTGGATGCACTCTTGTTCCATCTGTAGCACTTGCTGAGAGTTCAGATGTACTTGGGGCATCATCTTTAGCAGAGAAAGGTTAATTTTTTTTTTTTATTTTGCCCACTCAGATATTAACAGAAATCTCCCTGGAAGAATATAATGTAAGTATATTTATAGTGCCAGCCCTGGTATAGCAGCTTCAGAGGCACAAAGCACTTAATCCTGAGTCTTTTCTATTTAGTTAATAGTGTCTTTGTTGCTGATACTGTCCTGGTCTACAGCACTGCTCACAGATACAGCCTCTGTGTTTCCAGTTCTCCTGCCGTGCTGCTACCTCACTTAGGCAATGAGCATTACATGGCAGATGTATCCATAGCATCACTTACAAATTAGCATCACTCCAGAAATTCCTGTAACCACGAACCTCACTTTGTCAGAGTAGTACATATCTGTAACTGTGTCATTTACAGACATTGCACCAAGGAAATCATGAGAAGATAAAAGCATTCACCATCCCTCAAAAACACAAAGAAATTAGTCACTTGCTTCAAGTGTTTTATAGGTAATTTTAGCACTCTATCTGAGCCAGCTTTGAAAATTTGTCTTTTATTCCTATCATGCAGTGCTGTTTATTTTAGGCCAACAACAAAAGGATTTTCACTACAGCTCTTTAGGACATGCATAGGATATTAATCATGACCATATGTTTTCCTAAGACATCAACCCCCCATACTTGCCAAGGGCAATCACATGCATTCAGAAGGGCATAATTTCCATCAAGAGGGGTAAAGTTTTCATCCTTTCTCCTACATCAAGAACTATAGCTTTAGCTGATGAAAATTGCTGCTCACTGTTGTCTTTATCAGAACTACCTACCTACCACAGCTAAGGTTCCAGCCCTAAATTACCTTGTTTGTTCAAGGGGAGCCAGGCTCCAAGTATATCCTACGTGAGATCTCTGGTCTGGAGAACATTGCACATAAAAGCTAGATCCACCTATTCCAATGTACACTGCATCAACCCTCCTTCCCTCACAGAGCTCCTTACTGGGAAGGGGTGCTATGGCAAACACCATAGGTGTCAGAATCCTAAAGAATAAAACACATGTAACAAACTATTAGTCAATCAAATGCAAAATGCAGGGAATATTGAAATTAATCATAGCCTAGTAAAAACATACTTAATATCCCTCAGGTATGAGACTATTATGAGGCTGTAAAATGTTTACTACAGAGAATGGGAATGACAGACTGGAGACTTCCACCAGGGAAGGTTGGTGGGAGATACAGGGATGTGGGAGGGGAAGTCATCATACTCTCTCCATTCTACTCCCAGCAATTCTATAAAGCTTGGCATGTAAGATTTCAAACTGAACGTTATATTAACATTTATTGCTCATTCTATTATATTATGCACCAAGAAAATAGCACCTGCTATAAATGTTATATTTCATGCTACAAAACTATTTAATTTGTTATGTGTCAGGAGAGCAATAAAATTTAATAAATGGGGTTTTTTAAACCGTATTTTAATGTAATTATATTCCATAATATCTTCACTGGTTTTTGTTAACATTTTCTTCTATAAAGCAGCACATAGGTTCTACCATACTGTGGACCTAGTAGGCCAGTGACTTCACTGGGCTCTATGCAGGATGCTGAGTACCAAACCTGCAAGTCTGGTCCAACTCCATACTTTACATGTAGATTTAAATTTAAGCATGTGACAAGTCCCATTAATTACTAAAAGATCACTCATGTTCTTAAAGCCCAAGCTCAGGTGTTTTCTTTTGCTGGGGTTAGACAGCTTGGCATCTTATGAGACTAAGCCCTGGGGACTTGATCCTATAAATCCTTTTTCATGTGATTACCAGAGAATTCCCAGAATTACTCACAAGGACACACAAAATAGATGCAATGAATTAGATTAAAAATACCTATTTCCTAGGAACTTGTGTCCAGTACTTGTATCTAAACTGTACCTGTGCACTGCAAAAACCGTTTTGATGATGTGGCTTATCCTTTTCCAGGCATTTTTACTGGCTATACTTTGAAAAGGGGCTGTAGGTTTGCCAGCAAAGCTGTTCAGGTTCAGTTCTAGCTGTAAGACTCCTACAGGGCAGACAGCTTCCTGTCCGCCTCTCCCTGTGCCGGAGGGTTGGTGATTTGAGCCTTGGGGGAAATAGATCTGACAGGTTCCAGCATTTCCCCAGGCAGCACCATCCCCTGGTGCTTCCCCAGTAGTTCCCATAGCCCTTTCTTCTGGTAAACCTTGAGCTTACCTTCATTCCCTTCATTTTAAGGTTAGATCTGTTTATTTCATAAATAAATAATCCCGATGGTTACTTACAAACATCAATGTTAACTTCATAGTAAGGGGATAAATCCACAGCATTCTACCTCTCCAGAAGGAATAATGTGTCTCCTAGACACACGGCAATCTCAGTCAGGCCTTGGCAGCTTCAGAGGTACATGCTGAATAACCTCTTCCCAAAGACGCATCCTAGCAGACAGATGTAGGTCAAACACAGTAGCCAAGAAAAGCGAAACTGCAAAACAATGGGCTGGATAGCTCAGAAAGGGTGGCAGCACCACAAGTAAGCTCTTCCTCAAGCAGCCCAGGTATTTCATGCCAATGCCATCTCAGCTGCCTGAGCCCTACCTCACGTCTTGCAGATCAAACCCCGAAAGATAGTCTGCAGTCACACTGTAGAAGCTCCAAGGAGATCAACAGCACAATTCATTCCATCAATTTAATGGCCTATTGTAGTGACCTAAACATTTTTCAGAACAGCCTGGCTCCAAAGTCATCATAACTCTATTTTCACAAATATACTAAATACAGCTAAGATGACACACCAGTGGAAAAATTACCTTTAAGTGGCTGCATTGCTGCTGAAATTACAACAGCCTTGCGTTGTGGGATGCTGCACACACAGCCTATGCTCCCATTCCCAGTGACGAGATCCAGAGAACTCAAAAAAACAGACTTATCAGCTTCCAAAATTGCCTTATCTTGTTCAGTTGCTACTGCTGCCTTAGCCTGATGACTAGAGCCAGAGGGGTTTGGCTTCAGTGGGCTTTTGATCAAAACCCAGCGAGGTTCCAAAGCCCAGTAGCTTCTTCATGCATCTCTCCCCTAATTATGCAAACTGGCTCAGCCACACAAGAGCCAGGAGTAATCCCGGGTGATTCATACAAGCCATCTTAGCTAAACAACAGAGTTCTCCTGGTAAAACCGTGAATATAAAATACATGTAGTGACCTGTTCCAGATATTACAAATGAAAGAGAAACTATTTACACAAAGTTAATCCTATAAATTCTACCAGCATGACTGTGGTGTTAAGCAGCAGAAATAATGTTTTTGTTTCCTTGACTGGACTATTTATAGAATATTATTTGTTTTTCTAGAAACAAGTGTTTTACTTCCATAACTGCAAAATCATGAAATTCCATTTGGGGGAAAATACACATTTACTCACAGTCGCTGAGCTGAATTAGTCTAAGAATTTGCAGCTTATCACATGTAAAAACACCCAGCAAGAGCAGTGCATGATTTGAAGGAGATGTTACCACAGGGCTGGCAGCCATGACATACAGAAGGCCAGCTCACCAGTGGCCAAAAAAACAAAGCAAGAATTACACTGTGCAAAAGTTGAGATATAATTCTAGCAGTTACACTGCACAGCCAACCTTGCAAAAACTGGCTCAACAATTCATCTATGGTGAGTCTTTTTATTTGTATATATGGGTGTGTAACAAATTACTTACTTTTTCATCATCATCCTGGTACACATAAGCCCAGGGTGTGCACCAGAGCTGGTACCCTTCCATACCAGTTTTGCAAGGCTTTCTGTTGGTGGCCAAAACATTTAATGCTGGCACTTTGAAGGCTTGGCAAATGGCATGACTTATTCATTCATTTATTTTTATTTAGAGGTCTCTCATACCCCCCCCCCCCAATCTCTCTATTTATTAAATATCTCTTAGGCATGCTAACTAAATATCTGAGTTAGACAAATAAGATTGATGTTTTAGCACCTCCATTTCACATACTGAGAAGCTGAGAGATAAAAGACATATTCCATTGTCCCTGGTACTGTGTAGTCCTGAGTGGGGCATAGGTGGTGCAAGTATCTGATGGTGTGGTACGACCTGAAGTGTAGAGATGGGCATCTCTGCTGCAGATTGGCAATGGGACAAAGATATTTCACTGCAGGACTTCTGTGTCATGATTCTGTGTCAGTGAATACATGCAGGAAGGGACTGGTTCTCTGGTATTCTTAGTGCCATGTAAGAAAAGAAAAGCAAACTACATCTCGCCAGAGATCTGGACCAGCAAAGGTCCCTGTTGTAGATAGAATTTAAAGGTGATGGATGAGATGGAATAAACTGGTTAAATGTGTGTATAATAGAAAGAAGCTGATTCACAAGGAGGTCCCACACCAATGAGTTTTCACTTGGTGAAAGAAAGTCAGTTTTTCTAACCCAAGTCATAGTTGGATGTGTAAGTGCCTTAGAGAAGCAGCTCTTGCCTGTGGTGCCATGTCCTGCTGTGAAGACAAGATTAGTGGAGAATTGGAGCCTACTGTTTCGATTCAGGAACATTGATGGAATCATCTGTAAGCTGTAGGCTTAGCTGATGAATAAACACATACTTAAATTTAGGCCAGACACCCAAAAGAAGAGGCCCAGCAGAATTCAGTATTTATATATGTAATTTTTAAAAACCAGCAAAGAAAAAACCAAACAACTTCTGGCATCCCTGCTCCCAGATTTGGATTCACAATGTAAAACTTCATTTTATTCCAAAGTGCTATGGAAATGTGATGTACATAGATACATGACAGACCAAACTCAGGACTCAGCATGGCCAGGGCGCAGATGTGCTTTCTAACAAATCAAATGGGAACTGAAAACCATCCACCCTCTCTGTCACAAAAAGTTAAGGGGTTTTTTGTTTTCTTCTACATGAGTTGACAAAAATAAAGATGGATGAGGATGGGTGAGAACGAGATCTACTCTAGGCTCAACAAGAAACGCCAGGATCCATGTGGAAACACTCAGTAAAATTCTTTGACCTAGGTCACGCAGCCTCTGCAGGTGGGAAGCCGTCACCAGCTGCACTCTGTGATGCCGAGCTCTTGAATCCAGCGCTCGCCTGACGCCTGGCCCAAACCCAGGGCTGGCCGGTGCTCTGGCAGCACCCCCAGAGCAGGTCCGGCTCGTAAAAACGCGGGTGCAGGCGCAGCAGCTCCCGCCGCGGGAGGAGCCCCGCTGGGAGCGGCCCACGGAGCGGCCCGGGCGCGGGGAGCTCCCG